>CM050901.1:7015000-7047500 GCA_027726005.1 Juncus effusus
GCTTAACTGAGAGATGGCATCTTTTCTCGTAGACTAATTTGTAGAGCGACATTCCGAGCGGGGTCTTGTACGCAGTTCGATACTCCCACAGATTGTCATCTAGTTTTATTGCCCAATCCTTCTGGGATCGCGATATTATTTTTCCTCGGACCGCTTTGATTTCTCTATTAGAAACCTCCATTTGGCCATTCGTCTAAGGGTGGTACGGTGTTGCCCAATGATGGTATACTCTGTATCTCTCTAGCAGTTTCGCGAACTACTTCTTCACGAAGTGCGATCCCTGTCACTTATCAGGGTTCTGGGGACCCCGAAGCGTGTGAGTATATTTTTCTTGAGGAACCTTATCACCGTGTTGTCGTCCACTCTTGGTGCTGCCATTGCTTCAACCCATTTCGACACATAGTGTATCGCCACTATTATGTACCAGTTTCCATATAGGATTTCGAGAATGGTCCCATGAAATCTATACCCCCACATGTCGAACAATTCTATCTCTAAGATGTTGTTTAGCATCATTTTGTGTCTCTTGGATATGCTCTCACTGCGCTGACAATTGTGGCAGGCTATGATGAAGTTGTGTGCGTCCTTGAAGATTGTCGGCCAGTAGAATCCTGATTGGAGCACCTTGCCCGCCGTCTTCGATGTACTTGAATGGTCTCCATAGGGTGAAGAATGGTAATGTTCTAGTATCCCCTTCACCTCCTCCTCAGGTACACATCTTCAGTAGAGACCGTCTACCACCAATTTGTAAAGTAGCGGCTCATCCCAGTAATACAACCTAAGCTCTCCAAAGAATCTCTTCTTCTGTTAGTACATAAAGTCTGGCGAGAGCACTTTGCAAGGGAGATAGTTAGCTATATCGGCATACTAGGAAGGCCTAGGTTCGGCTGTAGCAGCGTGCTCCGTGAGTTGACGCGGGGAGGACTCAGCTTGTCCTTAGTTATCTTGGCTCTCGGCCCGGTTACTGAGTTACTCAGTCAGCTTGTCGTACCAAGGTAGGTCGATGATGGTCATGTGATTTCCCCCGGTTGTCTCTTTGTGCCCCTTGTCTGCAGGTTCTACTTCATCACACTCGAACGCTCTATTTGCCTAGCGGGCTTCTCTTTTTCCATCCTTGAAACAGACTTCTTCTGCCAGATGTTTGGTGGTTTTCGAGTCGAGGTTGAAATCTATCTCCTCCTCCCCTACACTTAGTGACATGTTGCCGCATTTTACATCAAATACTGCTCCAGCCGTGGCGAAGAATGGTCGACCTAGAATCGCTGGTATCTGCTTATCCTCATCCATCTCAACTACCACAAAATCGACTGGGATAAATAATTTCCCGACATTAATCGGTATGTCTTCGATTACTACGTTTTCATTCGTAACTAGACGAAACAAACTTCAATTTCAATAAATAAGATACTATTGGAAACGAGAAAGAGAGATCTTTGTTATGGTCCTTTATTGGTTATTATTTTATTCAGAAAATTCGAGAAATTTGAAGTTTAGTCCAAAACTTTTTTAAGATTCAAAATCAATTCAGCGTCGAGTTTAGAAAATTATAGAAAAATCACCAAGGCTTGAAAAATTCTCAAAATTCATCTATGCAGTTTTGGATCATATGTTAAAATTTGGAGAAATTATATTTTATAGTTTGAGAATTATGACAAAAATTCATATCTGGATTCAGAAACTGGATCTGACCGATCAGTACTTACAAAGTTAATAATATCTTTCAATCTGTCTTGACAACTACTATTTTAAATTCCAGATTCAGATTCAACACTTCAAATTATTTCAATTAGGTTTATTTTGTTATTTTTATTATTTATTTTTATATTTTTAAAAATTCGAAAGAAATAAAGCAGCAAATCTGAACAGAAGGATCGGAAACAGAAAAATAACAAAATTGAAAAATTAATATCTCACAGTTTACAAATCGGAATTGGGCAAATTTTGGTTCGAGAATTATCTACTAAATGAGAATTACTAGAAATATTTATTTAATTTTTCAGATTGATTTTGAACACAAAATTAAAGGAAAAAGACTAAAAATAGAAATAAATCAGCAGCAAGACAGAAACTAGTTTAAGGATTGATTTTCAGATTAAAAATAGGGAATTTAGGAAATTTGTGAGGTTTAACAATCATTAATCACTATGGATATAATTTTACAGATTTAGATGATGGATTTGAGCAATCTAAGCTGAGATTTACTCAAGAAAATATATTTAAATACTAGTTTATCTCAAAACAGCCATTTAAATCAAACTTGAGTTAAATCATTCACAACTCCAAATTAATCTACAAAATACTAAGCCAAGTATTATAGATGATAAACAAGCCAATAAACTCTGGATTTAATAGATCAATTTGTAGAAAAATACTAAGCTAAGTAATTTTTCATTGAATTATTCAAAACAAGTGTGTTCATGATTATTCATCAAAAATTCATCAAATTATATGATTATAAAGCAAGATTTCATGTATACAACTCACAAATTTCCTTCCCTATCTAGATCTAATCACAAATATTCATAAAAATGAGATTTCCACAATTGTTCATCATGATTCTTACAACTTGCGTAATTGTGATCTAAAATTCAAAGCAAGAGATTAAAAGAGAAATGGACCGAACCGAGAGTGGGAAAATTAGTCAATTCCTTCTACTGCCCCTTGACTCAAGCTAGAATCAAGTATTTTGACTTTAACCCCAATCAGCCCCTTTGAGCACACTTTGACTCAAACTCGAAAATTGGAGCTCAAAAAGTTTTGAAAGTTATTAATGGTGATGCTAGAGGAAGAAGGAGTGTGGAGAGTAGTGTGTGGCTGGTTGATGCTTGAGGGATGTTTTATAGGCTCAGTGGACTTGAGAGTCCATTGACCTATTTTCAATGGAGAGAGGAGTAGGGGACAAGCCGGAGATTTCTATTGGTCCAGTGTGATAGAGGACAGTGTACTGAAGATTGGGGTGAAATTTCGTTGAATATGGATGAGATTTGACCTAGATATTGGTGGGATATTTAGCCTCTGTTCTTGACAAAAAATGGCGATCTTTAAGATCTGAAGAACAATCATATCTCGTTCTGGCCAGTTGAAAGGTGACTGGAGATGTCCACTCATCAATCTAGTATCTCAACTGAGGGCTGGAGGCTTCCTGCTTGAGTTAGAATGAAGAGTGTCAGAATAGGCATTTTAGAGGGAATAATGGTTTGTTTGAAGAAGCCTGATATGTTGTATTGTCCCCTACATTTGATCGTCTGTGGTGAAACGAGTTGCAATTAGGCATGAAACGAGACACGTTTGGCATAAATTTCTCCATGGACATTTGAACCGAAAACAAGAAGACTCCACTTCGGCCTATCAATCACTGGATAGTCAAGTTAATCATTTGCCTGTGTTACGATTATGAGAAAACACGGACCTGACATCTCCAGTGGAACAATAATGGAGATCTGTTTTCTTTAAGTTCATTCTAATTACAGTTTTGCTATTGTTGAGTTTGGAGCTCAAGATGGCTTCTTAGCCAATCTTAATAAAAAGCAACGACTAGAACCTCTTATCGACTCTTCCAAGTTGATCTTTGCTGAGTTTTAACCTCTGATTCATTTACTTTCTCATTGAAATCGCCATTTTTTTCAACATCACCTTCATTTTTATTGTCTAAAGTTTGATTGAGGCATTTCGTCGAGCAGTTAACTTGCACGATTTCAAACTTGAATTGCCCATTCATTTCTTCATCATTCTTGGATTTCTTGGTATCCATGGAAAGAGGGATGGGAGAAGAAGAAAATGGAGTTGGTTGTGCACAAAAAGAAGATCTATAGAGTAAGTTATAGGCTCGAAAAATTTCAGCTCGAATTTGGTTATTTCAGCAAAAACAGATTTTGAATTTTTGTTAGTTATGGTAACTGAGCAATCGTTCGCCTCTCTCTCTAGTATAAATAGAAGAGCATAATCCCTCTATTAGATAGACAATTGAGAAGCCTCCAGGCTGCCGTTTTACACAGAAAAGAGAGAGAAAAGTTTTGAGAGAATTCGAAAAGTATTTCTGGACTCGTCTAGCCGAGTCCGGTTATTCCGTTCTACTGAAGTTCGCGTGTATTCGTGTAGAGATCTCCTACCTTGGAGATTAGCGAGCGATCAAGTTTTTCGTCCCTAGGAAGAGCAAGAAGACTCTCAAGGTCGAGCTTCAGAAGCCAGGAAGGAGAAGGAAGCAAGACGGAAGTTAGTCCAGACCTACATCCGCTTCTCTCTCCCGGATCAGGAAGATCCGAGGTATAAATTTTAAATAACATAGTCTCGTACCTTTATTTCCTTTACGATGATCCTAGGGAGGGTTAACCCGTAGGTTCCATTGCACATGTAACGTACATGGCTACGGGTTTACCAATAGTTTTTACATTGTTTCCTTCCTAATGGCAAGTAAGCTATGAAATTAATCTATTTATTTACAAATTCTATGGAGCCCAATAAAAAGGGAAAACAAACTAAGAAATGAAATATCAGCCCAAAACAACCATATATTTTAGACCGTCAGATGTTCCCATCTCCTTCATCTGACCAAACCTCCTTTTCTCTCTCATCTGCACCGACAACCAACAAGGCTGTCTAAGGTTCGGTCTTCTCTCATACTCCAAGCTTCTTTATCTCGGCTGAACAACCCTATTTCTATTTACATATATCCTAATCCAATCCATCTCTTCTGAAATCTCATCAATAAAACTCGCATTACTCTTCTGAACCCCATGAAAAACTCTTCTGCACCTTTCACGCCACACACAGAAGATAAAGATCGAAGTGAGTTGTCTTTCTTTTTGAAAGCGCTTCTCAGAGAATATCACTTCAAACGCCATAGAACCCCACTCACGGTCTAATTGCAAGGAAGCAAAAGCATTTTGCAACTGATCCCAGTGTGCATGTATAATGTCACATTCTACAATGAGATGATCTACCGCTTCTTGAGCTTTCTTACACAGGTAACAACGATTTGGAAATTTGTACCCTCTTTTATACAAGTTTTGTTAGGTTAATTTTTTTTTCTATCTGCATTCCCACAAAAAGATGTGGATTCTCAATGGAATTTTGACATACCAGATATTCTTCAAGCCTGACACGGTGAAGGATCCTTTCATCATATGAAAGTAAGCACTCTTAGTTAAAATGATTTTGTTTTTGCACCACTTCCACCTTAATTGATCTTTCTCCTACCTCAAATCAATTCTATTAAGAAGCTCTTTTAGTTGTCGAATCTCTGCTTTCTGTTTATCAGGTATCACTTCTTTGAAGCATTCTGATATATCTGGCAAGGATTTGAACTCAGCCACTGTACCTTCCCTCATTTCAGCATAGGTGTAAAGCACTTCAAATTGGTGACAGAGCAAACCTCCCCCCCCAATTGCATTGCCAAAAGTTGGATTGTTGCCCATCACCAATCTCAAAGGTTGAACTATGTAAGCAAAAATCTCTTAATCCTTTTATTTCGAAGTATGACGCCCCACTTAGGGTTATGTTTTGTAAAACCCTACCTTGCAAGATTGTTCACCAACATTTACCAATTTAGTCCATCAATTTTTGCAAAGTATTTTCAATGCATTTGCTTAGCATAGCCGCATTAAAACATTCCAGATCTATTATGCCTAAGCCCCCTAATTCTTTGGACCTACATACTTTTTTCCAAGAAACCAGTGGCGTACATGTTTCAGTGATGCCTTTCCAAAGGAAATCCCTTCTAAGCTTGTCAATCCTTTAAATTACCCACAGAGGTATCTTAAACATTGTAAAACAGTATAAAGTTAGAGTTGATAAGACATAATTGATTAATACCACTCTCCCTCCTTACTCAATAATGCCCTTTTTCAACCCTTCAGCTTTTTTTCAATTCATGCAATTAATTATTCATAATCCTCTTTGCTAGGTGCTTTAAAGTGCAAAGGGTACCCAAGGTAGTGAAAAGGCAGGCTCACTTGACTACAACCCAGCTTAGTAGCAATTTCTGTGTTATGACTCCCATTATCTGGTATTATAATAAATTCAGAATTTTCATAGTTCATTATTAAGCCAGATGAGTTTGCAAATGTATTTAGCACAAATTTCAGTCTCTTTACTTTTACAAAATTGGGTTTAATCACAAACATTGAATAATCTGCATAATACAATGATACATTCATATCAATTAAGGGCCTTTCTATCTGTGCTAATTAATGCTCTATAAAATTTAAATAGAAGGCCTACTTTCTCTTTGTGATCGCTAATACAAATTTCAGAAATGGGGTCAGTAATGAAAGGAATCATTAATTTATTTTTCTTTATTGAGGGATACCTGTGGAAAAAAGATGTGTTTTGATCACCTTCCTTCACCCATTTGTGCTTGGCCTTTTGGGACCAGTATTTTTTTTCCTCTTGATTTAACTCTCTCCATCTTCTCTTTACAATTTCTTTCACCCAAACTGCCAATTCTGACAAAATTTCTCCTTTCTTCTTGATTTTCCATCCATTGAACAATTATTTAACAATTCTCTTTATACTTTTTTGTGTTTCTTTTCCTATTTTTATCCCACCTTTTCAGTTTTGAACATAATGATGACAGTTTGTCTGAAAGTTCAATCAGATTACTAGCTTGGGTTGACCTCAGATGGTCAAGGATAATAGAATATCTCTGATTTCTGCAACCAGTAGTTTTCAAATCTAAAAGTTGGCAAATTTGGAATGAGGTATTTTTTGCTAATTTTATGGGGACATGATCAAAAAAAATACTAGAGAGGGTTATTTGTTCATACTTCGGAAAGCACATGGACCAAAAATTATTAAATAAAAATCTATCTAGCATTCCACTAGCAATAGAATTTTTTTCATGTAAAAGTGCTACCTTGGATTGATTAAATTACAGTCATTGATAAAACTATTGAAATTTTGGACATCTTCTAAGCTTCTTGAATACCTTCTTGTTATCTTTTGAACAGAAGTAACTAGGTTAAAGTCACCTAGAATAATCCAAGGCGTATTAGATTTCCTTGATAAAATTTATTGTATCATCTGAAGACTGAGGGCCATATACCCCAGTTACTCTAATTGGGGTTCCATCCCATTGACATGTTAGATCCACATTAATTGAGAATAATTTGATTTCAGAGAAAATTTCTAAGAAATGATTAGTATCCTAGGCTACAATTACACCACCTATTGCCCCTTGGGAATCCAATACACTGAATCCTCCCAATTTAGTCCCTACAACCTCTATATGAATCTGTGAAGAATAGGTCTGCAATTTTGATTCTTGAATGCGTATTATATCAGGTTTTTCAGAGGTAAAGATTTTCTTAACATCAATTTTCTTATTATCATGATTAATTTCCCATACATTCCAAGAAATTATTTTTAGGGTTTTGAAATTCTTTTCATACTAACAATAATTTATCTTTTGCCTTCTTCTTTGCAGGTTATCTGGTGACTAAAGAGGCCACTATCTCCCCAGTAGGATCAATCACTTAAATCCCCACATCTTCCAATAAATCTGCAACCTTGTCCACTTCAATATAGACCTCCCCTTCTAGTAAATCAGGTATTGATTGTTTCTCATGCCTTGATCTGGGGTTAAATCAGGTATTGATTGTTTCTCATGCCTTCATCTGGGGTTCTTCTTTGAAAACCCGTGTGTTACCTCTTGATATTGACTTAATTCGGTCTCCTCAATAACAGAAGTATACTTTGTAGGTTGTTTATCTAACAGCGTTGAACTCCTTCTTCTAGGTTTTGCTCCTGGTTGATTCATTTCGGCCACCTTAACCTTAGCTTGAGAATCATTATAGTCATGTTGTTCTACTTCTGCATCCACCTCTGCCACTTCATCCTCCACTTGTGAATCAGTCTCTCCACTCTGCTCTCCTAACACCAAAATATAGGAAGAATCTGCAGTGTCAGATTCAATCTACAACTGAACTTTAGTTTGAGTTTTAGGATTGGGGCTAGGGATTGTTTGCGGAGTTGGATTGGGATGATTTGTGGGTAATGAGGATTTAGGGTTTGATTGTGGTGTTGGAGGGATGTGGTTTGAGGGCAATGAGGAATTAGGGCTCCCCCAAATTAGGTTGAGGAATCACAGATCCTATATGAGACTCTTGTATCACACTCTTAGCTCTCTACACTTCAATCATTCTCTTTTTAGGTCTCCATTCAAAAGATTTTTAAGCTGGGGTTTGTTTGATGTTATAAACACATATGATCTATGTGTTGTATCACCACCAGAGAAGAGAATTATATAAAGTATGGCTGAGATCTTCGCAACTAAAATTTGTGCTGAGATTTTCTTTAGATCAATTCCCCCATTAATGTAAATTGTCTCCTTGTAGGTACCCATTGTGGATAAGAACTTAGTAAGCTGATCTGGTTGAGCTAATAAGGCAGGGAGCTTTTTAATGATGATAGTAATTTCTTGCAACTTGGATTGGGCTTTATTGATTTGTTCTGTAGGTTTAAGTAACCCCTTAGGTAATTGAATTGTAATTTGGGATTGTCGATAAACTTGTTTATTGAACGTGTTTAGATTGGGTTTTGGATCCTTGTGAGATAGGTAATAGTGTTTAGCAATGTGTCATGAGTTTTTACATTTGTAGCACTTAATGGCTTCCTTGCAAAACTCTCTTGTGTGATGATCTGCTAAGCATCTGAAGCACATCACTCTCTCCTCCTTTGATTTCTTCTTGAAGTTGATTTGGATCCAGTTCTTATCTTTCGTATTGAATTCTTCCAAGATCGAGGATTTAGTGCTTGTGCATACGATTTAGAACCCCTTCCTCCTAAACCGCTCTAGGGTAAATGATCGGGAAAGTTGGGCTAGATAGGAGTTAATGTTCTCCTTCAAGAGATTTGGATCTGTGACTCAGCAACACCTCCCTAGTCGCCTCCTCAAACACTCGATCTATCTCCACTTGGTTGATGCTCTTGCCTGAGATTCGCCATCCATTCATTCTCTCCAAGCCAGGAGGCTATCCATCCCCTTCATAAAACCTCGCCTTCAACAGATTTTGATTTAATCGAACACCTACTTCAAACTCAATTATCAGACTCAATTCTTCGTCATTTTCTGATTTTCTTATATCTATGCACAGAGGAGAACAAGGAGAAGAGAATGGCGTTGGAATTTTGTCAAACAGAGGTCTATGGAGGAAATGACAAGTTCGAGAATTTCTCAGCTCAAAACGGTCTATTTTCATGGCTGAATGGGGCTTTTCGCGCTTACCTGGTGATTGCCTTCGATCTAGCTACAAAAGACCTCACAAACAGATTCGGCTCGTCGAGACGAGTGACCAGTTTGTCCAGATTTGACCGAGCTTTTCTTGGAGTTCTAGAAGGTTTCTGTTCGAGAGGCTAGTACCACTGGATTCGTCTCTAGAACTCTTCGATTTGGTACCCAGTTTGACTTTTGGTCAACTGGACGATTTTCCGGGCTTGACTTTTCATCTTTTTGTGGATTTTTTAGGTTTTGTCTTGGATAGTTGGTGGGTAACAAATGTAAGACAGTTGGAGAGGCGTGTGTAGGGTTCTCGCGGAGATTTGAGAAAAATTCGGCCATCTTTGGCCCAGGATTTGCGTATCAGCCCTTCTTTTGGGAGTTGACTTTACACCAAGTCTTCCAAATATCATTTTCTTGCTCATATTACCTGAAAAATCACACAAAAGTGTATTAAGAGTTTCAAAATTTTTTTTTATTAATTTTAAATAATTTTCATACAATTTACGTAATTTAAGAGTGAATTTTATATGATAAAATCCTAAAAATATGTATAAAAATACTTACACCAAGGTCGAGTGTTGAATAATATGAATTCGGCATCAAGGCTTACGCTTGCTCCTAAGTCACACAGGGCCTTGTCGAACTTATTGTTTCCAATGTGGCACGGGATCACCAAAAATCCAGGGTCTTTAAGTTTTGGCGGTAGGCTGTTATGTATTAGTGCACTATATTCCTCCCCAAGTGCTAATCGGCTACACTCTTCTAGTTTCGTCTTATTCGATAGAATCTCCTTCAGGAATTTGGCGTAAGAGGGCATTTGAGTCATCACGTCGGCGAAGGGTATAGTGACATGAAGTTTCGTAAGAATCTTGGTGAATATTCAGAATTGTCTCTCATTCTTCGGGTTATGTAGTCGCTGAGCGTACGCAAGGGTGGTTGGTAAGACGGTGGCGGTGCATATTTGTCCTTCGGTATT
Organism: Juncus effusus; assembly: GCA_027726005.1. Taxonomy (NCBI): domain Eukaryota; kingdom Viridiplantae; phylum Streptophyta; class Magnoliopsida; order Poales; family Juncaceae; genus Juncus; species Juncus effusus. The sequence goes on from CM050901.1 coordinate 7,025,194, forward strand.
TATTCCAGAAAAATATGCGGTTGGGCTGTCTTGGTCTCGGAATGTGGTGGCTTCTATTTTTCGGCTTGTATGCTCAGCGGGGTTTCCTCAGTTTTCTCTCCTTCGGGTTCCTTCTTCTTCAAGACCGAATCATCGGTCTCTTCGGGAATCTTCGTGTCCTCCGTCCTCAAATCGCTTCTTGTTTGTATCGACTTCACTTGCTCCATTGGGTTTTGAAGTTGGCTCGGAAATTTCCCTTCTTGCTTGAATGCTCTCACTTGCATATTGTAGAGTACTTTTGGCGACAGAGTCGACTCCTTGAAAGAAGGTTAGAACTAGCAGCCAAAGATGCAATCCGTGATGAGGGCATGATCGGAGTAGGTCTTTCAATCTCTCCCTGGCTTTTACGAGGTTTTTGTCAGGTCTTTGTTTAAATGCAGTGATTTGATGTCGTAGTTGGGCTGTTCGACTCGGCTGGAAGTACTTCGCCAAGAACGCTCGAGATAACCGATCCCAGTCTTCATAGATTCGTCTGGTAGTGTTTTAAGCCATGCTGGGGCTCTGTCTAACAAAGAGAATGGAAAAGGTTTTAAGTCGGATCGCGTCTGGGATTACACCGTTTAGTTGAAGTGTGTCACAATAATCTTGGAAGATTTGTAGATTTAACTTCGGATCCTCGGTTAGGCTTACTCCGAACTGGTTCTGCCGGATCATGCTGAGAAGAGAAGGTTTACGTTCGAAGCTGTTTGCTCCGACGGTCGGTACTTTGATAGAAGACCGAACCAACCAGCATCAGGTGTTGCTCTCTCAGTGTCTTCACTCGGGTTTGAGTGTCATTGTTTGTCGAGGTACTCATGTTGTTCGTCATCTCGATCGGTACCACTGTTAGGGTTGGTGGACCTTCAGTAGAGGTTGGATTTACCGCGGTCGCTAGAATTGCTCCATCGGTCACTACTGGGTCTGCAGCAGAGGTATGTAGAATCTCCTCGGAAGCGGGGATTTACCGCTATCGGGGCTAGGTTAACAACAGACGTGGTTTCTTTTACCACGGTCGCTATTGGATCTTGACCCCCGCTGGTTTTTTCATCCTGCTTCATAGCGGATATTTGCGCATAGATTTTGCCAGCGTCCTGTCCTGAGAAAAAAATAAGAAAAAAAAAAGTAAAAATAGATAGATAAAAATCCGATCCACAAGAATCTAAAATTTTCTAGCTTGCCTCCCCGGCAACGGCGCCAAAAAAATTGGTGTGTTGGTAATAAAATAGCTTTCCAAATTAACCTAAATTACTCAGTTTCGATCGCAAGCGCACGATCTACGCGTAGTACTTAGGGTGTTGAATCCACAGGGAAGAGTAGATATTTTTAGTTTATTTTAATGCATTTCAGATTGAATTGTTTTATTGGTTTTGGTTTTTGAAATAAAAATAAAATAAAGAAAAGTTGGTCGCTTATCGAGCCGTAGACTAGGCTGTCACAATCCTTGTCCATGGTAGTAGGTAGTCTTAAGATGATAAAAAATGATTCTAGGGGTCAAGTTCTTTCATAGATCTCCGTCTAATCTCTCTCATCTTTGTCGGTGTTGTTCTTATTTCTACTTAGAAGGGAGTCCTTCCTTGTACAACAGGTTTCACATCCACCTTGCTCGGGTTCTCCTTCGTTTAGAGGGTTGTCACTTATCCTCATACTGTTCTGGAATCAAGAGCCGCGATATTTTCTCGGGAAGTCCTTTCTGCGCGAACTCGCCACGATCGCCGAACTTCGTGCTTGAAACGCAAGGGTCTCTCACTTGTCCTTACATGGAGGGGCTCTCACTTAATCCTCCTCAAGCAGGCCTTCTGGTCCTCCTAACACCTTGACACAGTCCTTGAAGTAGAATGGCACTTCCGTACTCGCTCTACCAAGTTCTATTTTGTTGTTTGAATCGGCAGGGTTCCACCTCCAGGGTCATAGATGACGGGGTAAGTAATTCGACGCCGGCCAGTCAGTTTTTACCATGCGGTCTAGCACCAAGGCGGTAGGTATAGGCATAGAGACCTAGTTACTCCCGACTTACTTTCCTGCTAACCAGTATATCCGAGATATGTCTCGGGTTGGAGTGAAAAAACACAACAAAATACTATGTTCAAAACGTAAATGACACAAAGAAATATGAGATTAAAAAGACATTGATAATACTACTCGAACTCTATCCTAGAAAGTGATTTAGTTACGAGAGTACATAAATAAATCCAAAAGATAAATAAAGTGATACATAAAACAGTACAATCTTGTTTGTCTTTCTCTTACAATGAAACTCGGCTCCTACTACAAACCTTTTATAGGTGAAGGGTCGGACATATGAAAAAGAAGAAATAAATCTACCCAAAATCCTATCAAATCTAAACCCTAAATCTAATCTCCAATCAAGATCTAATAAAATATTATCTTGCCGTCTAATCCTGATTGAAGATCAAATATCATCTCTGATTAATTCTTCTTGCCAAAGGAGTACGTTCTTTTCGCACAATCAGAGCTAGAATGCTAAATATGCGCCTTCCGGAAGAATCATTCGTTGCCTTCCAAATCTGAACGCGACAAACTTCACCTCGACCGCTGCAAGGCAATGACCCGCGGTTACTGTGATAGCTATCGCAGTTGTGGTAGTGTATGTTGGTGAATCCATAGCCATGTAGGTTACATGCACAGCGGAACCTATGGATTTAACCCGTCCTAGGGTCATCGTTAAGGGAATAAACGTACGAGATTAACTATTAAAATTTATACCTCAGATCTTCCTGATCCGCGAGACGAAGAACAGATGTAGGTCTGAACATTTTCGACTAGCAACCTTCTCCTTCCTGAAGCTTGACTCCACGAACCTCCTTGCTCTTCCTAGGGATGAAGAACTTGATCGCTCGCTTATCTCCAAAGTAGGAGATCTCTACTCGTATCTACACGAACTTCAGTCATACGGAATTATCGGACTCGGCTAGACGAGTCCGGAAATACTTTCCGTAATTACCTCTATACTCTCTCTATTTCTGTATTAAACGGCCTCTAAGGCTTTAGAATTGTGTTTTGGAATAGAGAGGGGCTGCATATCTATTTATACTAGAGAGGAAGGCGAATGATTGCTCAGTTACCATAACTGAAAACCTAATTTTCTGCTCATATTCCATTCAGAACGGAACCCTTTCGTTCAGAATGGAATATAGTTCCCAAAAATGCGAAAATCTTGCTGCCAAGAAACTGGTACCTTCCGTTCCGAACGGAAGTGTGCTGTTTTGCACAATCAATCATTTAATGATTGATTATTTCGCTCACCAATTTATACATCTCATGTACACTGTTTTAAGGTATTTTCATCCTGTATGCATGGAATTCATTGTGTGACCGTGTACGTTCAATTTAACGCTGGCAACGATCTTCTAAAGATCGTAAGTCATGATTAACCTCTAGACTGATGTCATGACTACCCATGTTAAATGAAGTGATCAGCGATCATAAACCTATCTGAATAGATGTTTGCTTATTCCTTTTGTTCTACGATATATGTCTTGATCACAATGTATGGAAGTATGTCATCCTTAAGTTTGATCAAAGTCTCTTTCCTAATCGAGAATTAGACTGAGTAAATACAAAATGATATTAACAACGCATGTTAATCCATTTTGAGCATGGCTATGCATTTCCTTCAGTCCTAGTTCATCAGGGAGCCCAGAGATATCTCCCTCTTGACGAGAGGAACAAATCCCACCTTGGTCACTCACATTCCTCCTCACGATTCAATGCATACATAATGATGACCCTAATGATTATCCCATTATTGATTACGTAGGATCATATTAAAGTATGTAGTTCCACATACGGGAATCCATGGTAATCTCAGGTCGTAGGAACAAGCACACTATTCATATGAGAATCACTAATGACATATACCATGCATATTCTCATAGTGTGGTCCGTCCAATACGTGTTCTCTAATACGTACCTATACTCCAGACTTAACATCCCTATGTCCATGATCAGCAGAACATGATCATCCAGCCTACGAATATACTAGTGTGGATATGTAACTTCTTACCTGAAGTATGTTTATCTCTATAAGCATACTACATATCACTAGGGACAGTTTAGAATGTCATTCGTTGGTTCACAGTTCTACGATCAGAATCACGTATTCTGAGGACATGAACCCGAAGTGTCATTCATGGTTGATATAAGATATGTAAATGTACATTCACAACCCATACACATAGATATATAAGAAACAACCTTTATTGAATAAATAATAATGTCTTAATATATAATCCATTTCCTAGCACAAATACATTTGGCCTAGGGCACTAATCCTACAGTCTCCCACTTGCATTAGGCCAACTCTAAGCATCTTATGTCCATAGTCCTAACATGACCCTCATGCTTCGCTTGTGGGAGTGGTTTAGTTAATGGATCGGAGAGATTGTCGTCCGATGGCACTCTACACATTTTAACATCACCCCTTAGTATGATCTTCCTAATCAGATAGAAGCGTCGCAGTATGTGCTTGGACCTTTGGTGAGATCTCGGTTCCTTTGCTTGTGCGATCGCTCCATTGTTGTGACAATATAGATCCACTGGTGCCGAGATGCTCGAAGCTACTCTTAGCTCCTCCAAAATGTTCTTTATCTAAACAGCTTCTTTAGCCGCTTCTGCAGCGGCTATATACTCTGCTTCTGTTGAAAAATCTACTACAGTACATTACTTGTAACTCTTCCATGTCACTGCGCCTCCATTTAGGCAAAATAAATAACCTGATTGCGATCTAAAGTCGTCTATGTCTGTCTGGAAACTCACATCTGTGTAACCCTTTATAACGAGCTCACCTTTCAAACCTCCATAGACTAGGAACAGGTCTTTAGTTATTCTTAAGTACTTAAGGATTCTTTTAACAGCTATCCAGTGACTTTCACTTGGATTAGACTTAAACCTGCTTGTTGCGGTCAATGAATATGACACATCTAGTCTACTACATATCATGGCATACATGATAGATCCTATAGCCGAAGTGTACGGGATCCTTTCCATGTGCTTTCGCTCTTTATCACTTGTAGGACACTGTGTCTTACTGAGAGAAACGCCATGTGACAAGGGTAAAAATCCTTTCTTGGATTCTTGCATTCTGATCTGTTTTATGACCTTGTCTATATATGTATTTTGACTCAGACCTAGCTATAAGCCTTCTAGATCTATCTCTATAGATCCTGATTCCTAGGTCTTTCATCGAGAAATTATCTCCCAACCATTTCATGACATTCAATAATGTTGAGATGTCATTTCCCATGAGTAATACGTCATCTACGTAAAGTACCACGAATACTACCGTGCTCCCACTGAACTTCATGTAAACACAAGGCTCACCTTCACTTTTGGTAAAAACTAAACTTTTGATAACTTCATCAAAACGAAGGTTCCAGCTTTGAGACGCTTGCTTCAATCCATAGATGGATTTATAAAGTTTGTAAATCTTACCAGAATTCTTGGGATCGACAAAACCGTCGGGTTGCATCATATCCACATCCTCCTCGGTTAGATTTCCGTTTACGAAACTCGTTTTGAAATCCATTTGCCATATTTCATAGTCATAATATGCTGCTATAGCTAATAGAATTATGATGGATTTAAACATAGCTACAGGTGAGAAAGTTTCATCATAGTCAATACCATGAACCTGTTTGAACCTTTCGCCACAAGCCTTGCTTTGTAGGTTTGTACCTTTCCATCCACGTTGGTCTTTTTCTTAAAGACCCACTTACATCCGATGGTCTTCAAGACTTCGGATGGATCAATCAAATTCCAAACTTGATTGTCTTGTATGGATTGTATCTCGGCTCTCATGGCTTCTAACCATTTCTGAGAGTCAGGACTCTTCATAGCCTCTTAATAGGACGTGGGTTCATCATCTATGAATGTCACATCATCATCATTAGACACGAGAAATCCGTATCTCTCGGGCTCATGACAAATCCTACTAGATCTACATTGAGTCTGTTGTGTTTCAAGCTCGCCAACTGTTTGAGAGCTTGTTTGGTCTTCCATCATAGGTTCTGTAACTGTAGGTGAGTCTCGAATTTCTTCGAGTTGTACTTTACTCCCACTGCTTCTCATGGAGACCAATTCTCTTTCTAAGAAAGCACCATTGAGGGCAACAAATACTTTGTTTTCCGATGGATTATAAAAGTAATATCCTCTTGTCTCTTTAGGATATCCCACGAACAGACACTTATCAGATTTGGGTCCGAGTTTATCGGAAGCTTCACATTTGATATAAGGCTCACATCCCCAAATTTTAAGAAAAGACAACTTGGGGCTATTCCCCGTCCATATCTCATATGGTGCCTTTTGAACCGCCTTTGATGGAATCTTGTTCAGTATGAATGCAATTGTCTCAAGAGCATAACACCAGAAAGACGTTAGAAGATTCGTTTGACTCATCATCAATCGAACCATATCCAATAAGGTTTGATTCCTCCTTTTGGACACTCCATTTAGCTGAGGAGTTCCTGGGGAGTCAGTTGTGAAACTATTCCACAATCTCTGAGATGATCCTCAAATTTCTGACTCAGATATTCACCTCCTCGATCAGATCGAAGTGCTTTAATCTTCTTGCCAAGTTGATTTTGTACTTCATTCTTAATTCTTTGAACACTTCAAAGGATTCGGATTTATTCTTCATTAGGTAGACATAACCATATCTACTGAAGTCGTCCGTGAAATTTATGAAGTATCGATACCCACCTCTAGCCGGCATACTCATTGGTGCACATACATCAGTACGCATGAGTCCTAATAATTCATTGACCCTTTCACCAACTTTTGTGAAGAGTTTCTTAGTCATCTTGCTAAGTAAACAAGATTCGCACGTCTCAAATGATTCCAAATCAAGTGAGTCTAAAAGTCCATGAGAGTGGAGTTTGGAAATGCGTTTCTCATTTATATGGCCCAGGCGACAATGCCAGAGGTATGTTGGATTTGAGTCATTTGGTTTAAATGGTTTAGTATTATTATTATGGATGGACTTGCAATTCTCTTTTTTAAGATCTAGCACATAAAGACATCTTTCTAATAGAATATTTCCATAGAAAAGATTATCTTTTAAGATAGAACAATTATTATTCTCAATTATAAATTTATAACCATCCAAAGCTAGACTAGAAATAGAAATAATATTTCTGCTCATAACAGGTACAAAATTAGAATTATTAAGTACTAATACAAGTCCACTAGGAAAAGTCAATAAATAAGTTCCTACAGGTAATGCAGCAACTCTTGACCTAGGGCACTAATCCTACAGAGTAGATTGAAACCGAAGGCCTGGCCCGCGATCCAACTTCGGCTCCCCTCTATGTATCTCAAAATTGCTCCTTTTAAGCTCCTTTTGGCCAAATTTCCCTTATAAAAGGGAGATGGAGTGGTGGTTTCTTTCTCTGGTCTAGAGTAATTTGAATGTCTGAGATCAAAGTCTTGTTATAAAAGCACATTATTTGAGTGTAATTTTTGAATGTAATGTGGCTTTCAAAGAGAGGAGGTGTTGAGGTGTGTGAATGATTGCTTGTTTTTGCAATGGGGTTTAGACCCAATCAAATTTCTAGTTTTCTTTGATATCTGATATTTGCTCGTGCTTTTATAAGCATTTTGATGTTTTGACTGTTTTCCTCTGTTGCTTCTGACTGCAGAAGATTGAGAGTTTGAGAATCTTGCTGTTGAGCTTGTTTGTGATATTTTTTTTAGTTTTATTTCAACGTTTTTTGCTCCTTTCTCATTGATTTTCGCTCTTTCTTCTCTATTTTTTGCTCTTTTGTTTATGGCGAGTTGTGCAATGGCTGAGAGTGATATTTGTGGTAGGGATTTATGCTGGCTGCGTCAGCTGATGTGAAGGTCATCTCTTTTGAGAAGAGATGAAAATGGTGCCTGCTGACGAGATTTCTTGCTTGTGTTAAAAAGAGTTTCTTCTTGCTTTCTTTGCGTTGGTAAAAGTACCAATCTTGGTCTAGCTTGACCAATTTTCTTTTATCAATCGTGTAATAGTTTTTTTTTTTTTTTGTTGACGAATATGCTTCTCTCAAAGTTGTGTTAGCTCTAAGTCCTAATAATTCCAATAAAAAAGAATAGGGATATGATATAACGATACACTCTAGCACGTCCAAATAATGACAACTTATATATAACTAATAAACAGTGTATGAATTTGAAAGTATAAATAATTCATTTTTTATAACAGTATATATGAAAATAATATATAGAAAATAAATAATATATTAAAAAGTGGTATAATAGTATATACAAATTCCAAATTTAAATAACGAAACTAGTATATAGAAAAAAAAGTAGTATACTGAAAAATGAAAGAACAGTATATATACAATCCGTCGTGATTTGGATGTGCTACAATGCACGTGATATCACATTTTTCAACTGATTAAGTTGTTTGATTCACTCATTATTGATGCATATTAAACGAAAATATAATTCTCGTACTACTTTAAGTTTATTGAATGTTTGATCTTCTCTTACAAATTTGCCAGCTAAAACATTTGATCACGCCTTATTCGAGATCAGCTATGGATCCTAATGATACTAGTGGTTAGCGCCCCCTTAGATTTTGAAATAGTAATTTAATTTTATATGTATGATTATACTACTGAATTTTATATTATAATTAGAGAAGAGTTATATGTATTTCATTTCTAAATTTTTAATGTATTTTTCAATATGCCCCTCTCATTGATTTGGGTCAAAATTTATTACTATTAAAGATTGTAAGTTACATAACAATATCCCAACTCAAAACACATTTGTTTTCGATGTTCTTGATTAAATTTTAACAAAGTTAAATACATCGTAAGAAATTATTAGATACATGTACACCAAAATTGCAACATTTATCATCCATAAATAATGTTTCTGCACTGAGCTTTAAATATTGGTGTAGTAAAAATTCATCAAACTTAATCCTATTTGGTGGAAAGTAAATTCATAATCCATAAAATTGATGAAACTGAGGACCACTGAAGCTGAGTACCCTTGAATTCGATGACCTTTCAAAATTTAAGAACATAAAGTATACTGTTACAAGTTTTCTTTTGATTCTTAAGTTAAATATTAGGACAAATTTCACATGTACCCCTGCAAACCTTTATAATTTCATGTATATCCCTGTAAATCATGAAATATCATCAATACTCCTACAAAACTACTAAAATATCATGAATGCCTCTATCATTCTCTTGGCGTTAACGTCACCGTGAAATTTTTCTTTTTCTCAGTTTTGCCCCTATACAAATAAAGTAAGAATCTTCAAGGAGTCATTCTCTTTTTTTTATGGCAAGTTCAATATTCATGTGCTGAAATTTGGCCAATTATATAAGGAATTATATATTTTCCTTTGTAACAAACTTAAGCCTGTTAGTATTCATGATACATTTAAAGTAGCGACTATATTTTACTCTCAATTTAAAAGAGGAAGAGGATTCCATGGCCTGAAAAAAGTGAGAATAATACTACTATTTAGGGTGTATATACTGCTTCATATTCTAGTATATCTAGGATATCTATATCGATTTGATGTTAATTACATTTTCATGCTCACGTGAAAACTATCATTAAGGATTCTAAGCCAAAACCGAAAAAAATACAAGCAAAATTGATAGAACAAAATAAGTTGTATAGATAAATAGCCTTTAGCAATCAAATAGCTTTGATAAAATAAGTTGACTTAAACAAGATGTTGCAATAAAATATCAGACAATGAAAAGACCTGAATATGAATGGAATTTGCCTTTTTACGATTTGAGAGAAGAGGAAATGTCAATTAAATTATGGTAAGAAATTAATACAAAATACTAAAAAGATTTGATATTGTATGGAATATATTCTGTACAATCCAATTCTGATGCTCCATGATCACTAATTTGAATTTTCATTTTTCGTTGAGGGCAATATAGTCATTTTCTAAAAATAAAATTACTAAATATATTATTCGACTAACGGATCTTGACGGCTTAATAACGGCAGGGGTATTGGTGATATTTTGAGTATTTTGGAGGGGTATCCATGATATTTTAATAGTTTTGTAGGGACATTGATGATATTTCACGTTTTGCAGGGGAATACATGAAATTATGAAGGTTTGCAGGGGTACACATGAAATTTGGCCTAAATTGTATTAATGTAATAATTTGCTACATATCAGAAAAAGCCGCCATATGTATTTAGCCAATGAACTACTTCAGTGGTGGAGTTTAACTGTATTGACTTGGGGGAAAAAAATTCTCTAAGCTGATAATTTTTGGGAGAATCAAAGACATAGAAATATTTATACTTTAAAAAAAATTAATTAAAACACCACCAATATATACTGTCAAAAATCTTAAGGGAGAAGGGAATCATAAACCCCAGTCCATATAAAAAGTCACCCCTACACAACCAATTCCGAACCTTGGTCACTACGATGATTGAAGGACATGCTCACAAACCACTCTGCTATAAGATTCTTTGTGACTCAATCCTTGCCCCCTGTATATTATTTATGATCCCTTCCCTGACAAGAGAAATGGTAACAAAAATCTTCATACATATAGTTAAAAATCAGAGGGTGATCTTACTTTCATTATATATCTTCTATAAATTGAAGTATAATTCTCCTACATCTTATTGGGCTCAGTAATAATTTTGATACAAGATAGAGGATGTATTGGGTTTAACAATTCAAACAAAGAGCTATATGTCAAAACTTACTAGATCAAGCGATAAGATACTCTGCCACCTTTGAGAGAAACTAAAGTTTAAATCACGGCAACTAATTTAGTTCAATATTTAGCAAAGTCTAACAACTAATTGGGTTGTCTCAAAAAAAAATATTTTTTCAACGTTTTGGTGGATTTTAAAGCATTAGGTGTTGAGAGAGAGCCAAATTCGAATTACGGCAAACACATTTAGTTCAATATTTAGCAAAGTCTAACAAACGATTGGGTTGTCTCAAAAAAAATTAATTTTTCAATATTTTGGTGGATTTCTAAAGCAGGACTGCTAACTCGAATCACGATTGGAGAATAAAAAAGAATCAACAATAGGAGCACAACACGTGGCAGAGAAATAGTGGGTTTGAAGAAGAAAACGCATTTTGACCGGCCAGACACGAAATTTAACGGCCGCTGTACAAAATTTCTAAAAGAGTTTATTCTTGCTGTTAAAAGAGTGAATTCTTCCTAAAATAAAAAGTGAATTCTTCCTAAATAAGGATATTTTCTTACCGTTAAAAGAATATATTCTCACTGTTAAAAATGGTGAATTCTTCCTAAACAAGAATTCTGCACTGAAATAAAAACGCTGACGTCAGTGATTTTGTGCGCGTGGAGGACACGTGGAACTGGACATATTCAGTGCCTGATTCTTTTTTATTCTCCCAAACGTGATTGTTCTTAGAATTTTCCTTTCTAAAGTGCTTGATGTTTGACTAATATGATGTATGTGCCTATAAGTAAATTTTGTATGAATACTTCATAAGAAATCGTTGTCTAAACAGCGCCTAAACTGCACCACATATATTTATAACTTTTAGTTGTTCACTAATTGAGTTAATTGAAAAATAATACCGTTTATATATTAATATACATTTATATGTAGTCATTCTATTTTTTCTGTTTATCAATATATTTTTTTGTAATTCTGCTATATCTTTATGAATTTGAACGATGGTGAGAGCTAAATAAGCTGGGGGTGCATATTAATTCCCATTTGAAAATGAGTGAAATTCTGATAGCCCCTGATTTCAAAATCCCAAAATCTCCGAATGCAGGCCACCAAACATCGTCTTACAAACAATATCCTATTGTAATTTGTATACTATATCATTAAGAAATAAAATAATACATCATGAGTAAATTAAACACAGTAATTAATATTCCGGAGCTGTTGAGGCCATGTGCAAAGAACGATGGACACTTGGATGCCATCGTACCAACCATTTTTTTCCTTCTCCTTTTTATTTCTAGAGAAGTTAATGAATGCAAATGTTAATTTTGCATTGTTTAGAGAGAAGATTCAGACCTAGAGCCCCGCAAAAGCCAGAGAAAAAGGAAGAGACCAAAGGCATCCCTTTCTTTTTATAATGTTTATGAGTGGTCAATAAATCCTCTCCATTTCATTTGCATATAAATATATGTATATTTATTTCACATGATCCCAAATCCGCTCTTTATCTGGTCTTTGGTTAGTGTTTACTGTGGGAAAAGAGTTTTATTCTTTTTGGAAAAAAGAAAAGAAATGGGAAATGTCTCAAAAGTCCATCCAGTTTTTCTGAATATTAAAAAAAAAAATTAACATTTTAAATTATCTCTTTCAATGTCTAGATTTTTTGCAGTAAGAGTTAACAAATTTTATTCAATTCCATTATACTTTTACGAAGATATCCCTCACTAATAAAATTTTGAGGGGCTTGCTACAAATATTAGGGAAACTTGGTAATTCCGTAGATATTAAGAAAATGCATGGAGCGGCGGAAAGTAGAATTAACGAATTTGATAGGACAAAAAAAAAAATTTGTAAGGTTAATATGGTTTCCAAGCTTGTAAGTTAAGATAGTATAATGATCTCAACATTCAAACCTTGCGGCTAACAACTGGCAAAGTATATTTGTTTTAAACCCGTGACTGTTCGGCTCATTGAAAGTTTGCTTTTCCTTTAAATGCTTGCTTGTATTTTGGTTTAAAGTTTTGGTTTAACTTAATAATCGGTAATTAATTATCTTTTCTTTTTTAGGAATGTTAATAAATTATTCCAACAATATGATTTTTCTCGGTTGGTTCTCCATTTAACATGTAAGATTTTGTGTATGGTTTTGTAAAATTTGTTTTATAAGGTTGTTCATATCTCAAGTTAGATAAATTGAATAAGCATTCTACTTTGGCTAGCTGACAAAATTGAGATTTAAACATCAAGAAATAAATATTTTATCAACTGACATGACATTTTGTGACATCAAAATATTGGACGAAATTACGAATCCTATTTGCGTTTCAAAATGGTTAATACGAAAATTCCGAAGTTAGGCAAAGGAAAGCTACAACTCATGACAAGTTCTCATTTTTCACACAAGAAAAGAAGATAAACTGTAAGAAAATAAGACCCAATATTTTTTTTGGGTTTAATGTGACTAGAATATGGGCTTATTTTTAAGTCACCATGCCTAGAATAAATGGTCTTTACTATGTTTTTTTAATTCAATACGGCCCAATCATCGAATTATTTATGATTCCTCTTCGGACATGTTTGAATATAATTTTGTGCTATATTTAATAGTAGCAGTGAGATTCTTTAGCATTCATGTTTTTCTTCTACTTTTATTTTTAAATTATTAATTAATGTGAGCTATAATTTATTTATATTTTTGAAAAAAATGATATAATTTGTTTTCATAGTAATTAAGTACAAGCTAATTATTTTATTTGATGTTATACCTTATCACTTCAAAAATCCTCGATTTCATGCAAAAAACAAACAACAAATTTGGGGATACATGATCTTTCAATTCATCAAAGCAAACAAGGATTTATATTTATCAAATACATGGATCTTTATATACATGTTTTCTCATATCCATGTGTTCTTCAGGTACATCAAATAAAACACATGCCCTTCCTCGGAGTGACGTATCTTTCTTCGATTTTAATGCCCGCAGGCCACAATCCATGCACTCACTCAACCCAAAGCCTTACCGAGTATCGGACCACTGGAAGTGGTATATCAACTATGGTTTACCTTATAGGTTCGATCGAATCTAGTAAGACCAAACTGATGATCGAATTATATTAGTTTTAAATTATATCAAATTGGAACAAACAAAATTTAGAATTGGTTTAAAGCTGAATCGAAATAAAATGAATTAGATTTAATAATCTTAAAATAAAAAACTTCACATCAAAAATGTTATTTGACATTAACTTAGAAGCATACTTAAATCATATAAATATAATTAGATTATTTTGAAATGATTATTTCAATTATGAAATTTGAAAAATATTAAAAGTTACAAAATAGTAGAGTGGAATTTAGTTGGTTTGATTTATTCGATCTTTCTAAAATAAACAAAACTCAACCGATTAAAATTGAATAATCGTAGTTTTGAAACCAACCAATTATGACAGGTTCAGTTTGGTTTGTTTTTCTTTTTATATTTTTATTAGCATGAAAATCCCCTTTCTGGGAATTGAATCTCCAATCTATTAGTCGATAGGCAGTGTCTATTTCGCTACACTATGATTAGTTGATTACAATCGAACCTCCAACCTATTAGTTGATAGACGATGCCTATTTCACTACAGTATGGTGCAATGGCAATATCATGTTATATTGAACTTTCTAATTCCAGATCCATTGTTGATAGATTATGGACTAGGACTGTAAATATAGAGAGAAATCTGTTCCTGACATATTGAACTCACATGTATATTCTTTTCTTTTTATATTTATTTTATGTTGGATCAATTTGGTTCCTCTCTAATATGCATGAAGTACTGAGAAAAAATTTCTAATTCTAATTGTGCTATTAGATGTTTGTAGAATTTGTACATTTTATGTTATTGAGTGGCTGTCCGTCCACAAATTACAGGGAATGAAAATATTTTTGTTATGCCTTGAGCCTTGGCATATTAAACGAATCAGCATGACAATTCATAAATACTCGAGATAATAATAAAATATTGATAACGCCAAGGAGACTGGTTAGTTAAATTTATACATCTTAAACACCTTCATTGCCGAAACTAAACAAGCAAAGAGACTAAATCAACTAAAATCATTCTGTACAAAGCCATCCAGCCAAGTTAGTCAAGTGGCATCATACAGAGAGAACTCGCAGAAGCCTCGCCACAGTAAGATTATATGTGGCAACAACTCTGCAACCTTTCACGTAGCAAATCTACGCACGGCCCATCCTCTGCAGTATCTGCTTGTGCTTTTCAGCAGCCGCACGGTCAGCCGCTTCTCTCTTAATCGCCCTCTTTGCTCTCCTTCCTAAAATCACAAAAGTACATCATCAGGGACCAAATTGTAATTTCTCTGGGATCAAACTGCAATTTTCAGGGACTAAAAAGTGAATTTCATTTCAGGGACCAAACTGGGAATTATTTTGGGACCGAATAGCAGAGGGTAAATTTCACGCGTACCCTGCAAAATCTCAAAAATAACATTTCCAACCCTAACTAAACCTAAAAATATAACGGATACCCCTACAAAAATAGGAAATATGAAGTATATCCTTAAAAACAAATAATCACAAACAAGTGATAATGGGCTAATTTTAACCATCATTTCGACAAATTCAGAGCAAAGAGGTGCTACCACCAACAGTATTTCCTATGTTTTGTAGGGGCATTCAAGACATTTCACATTTTTCAGAGGTCTACAAATGATAATTTACCAGTCAAATCCTTCGAAGCTCCAGATCCAGATCCAGACGCCTCCCCATCCTTCCTCTCCTTCTCCTTCTCCTTCTTCTCCCTCACCCTCCCCCCCTTATTCCTCCCAACTCCCACTTCTCCCTCATCCCCCACAACCACCCCCTGCCGGACGGGCCGGGCCTCCCTCCGCCCAGCCCGCACAAACCCGGTGTCCCCCCACCTCCGGTTCCCGATCCGCACGCCCGACGAGGATCCCTGGTTGAAGTAGGGGAGGTCGAGGTCCTCGTCGAAGTCGTAGAGCTCGTATAATTCTGGCTCTTCTGTGTAGTAGTGGGAGAGATCGTCAGGCTCATCAGGGAGGGGAGCGTGGGTTGGGAGTGGGACGAACCAGGTGGCGCGGAGGAGGAGGATTACGCTTTCTTCAAACATGTAGTCATGGATACTGGGGAAATAACATAAAGAATTAGGTAATTAATCGTTTTGAAGGGGTTAATGCAAGATTTGATATTTGTTTGAAGGAATAATTCATATGGTAAGTCCCTGTACTTTAATTGTATGAAGCATAGGGACCGAAAAATTTAGATCAGTAGTATAAGGACTGAATTGCGATCTAATTGAAGTTCAGGGACTAACAGTAAAATTATCGTTTGTTTTTGAGAAAGAGAGGACCGACCAGCCGTCTAAGGAGCGATGAACGTTGAGGGATTCGAAAGGATGCTTGCATTGGGGGCAAGAAGGGTTGTCCTTGTATGAAGCCCAACGAAGTATGCAAGTCACACTGTTTATTGGAAGCAAAAATAAGTTCAAATTGATTCAATTAAATGAACTAAAATGTGTGAATTAGGCTTGATTCTGATCAGGAACCAGAATAAAGATCAATTTCCAATTCAGATCTACCAACACGTAACTAATCATTTCCGTTCCAATCTAAATTTTCAGAAAGTTAAATTTCTGAATTAAGATCTAGTAATAGCAAACTGACTGATCAACTAGAGCTAAAGGATTAATCAGGAAACAAACCAGTAGGCATGCTCGCAACCTTTTACAAGCGCCGTCTCCTGAAGCAGGATCTTGTCCAAGCAGATCGCGCAGAACCCGAAATCCACCTTCAGATCTACTCCGCCCGATTCAGTCGCAGCAGCACAATCGAACTGGTCGGCCATGGAGAAGTTGTTCGCGCTTAGATCGGAGCACGACGGGAATGGATTCTAGTTCTAGGGTTTGTTTTGTACGGTACAAGAGAGAGAGGGAAGAGGAAGATGCGGAGTTTATTCGCTGGACGTTTTGCGGATAAGACCCTTGGTTATGTCGGAAGGGCTTCTGTTTTGTCAAAATATTTGACTTGTCATATAATGTTTTGCAGAGCTGATACCGAAGGATTTCTTTTCTTTTTTTATTTGAGAGAGAGAGAGAGAGAAAAAGTCAAGGAGTATTACAGACCGAAATGTATTTTCTTGATAAAAAAAAGTATATTTTATGTAATATATATTTTTATATATTTATTCTATATTTTTATATATCAATATATTTTTTTGAATTTTGTAATACCTGCCTGAAATTCCGGCGATACTAGATAACAAATAAGCCGGTGGTACGTATCGAGATTTTTTTCTTTTATTTATTCTTGTTTTGCTCCAAAAATGAAATTCTCTAACATTTGATACACTTCTAGTTATTAAGGATATATGTGTTTTAGTTTGGACGTGATAAATAAATTATTATTTAATATAATAATACTTTAGAAATGAAAATATTTTGGTGTATTGTTAAATTTCAAAATGGAAAAAATTTGAGTTAAGTAAATAGTATAAACATAGGAGCACTGATAGGAAAAACTTGAAGGTCTTGTTCCGGAAAAGATATAATCAAAAGGGTGTTTTTATAAAATATGGGATTATGGTCCGTAGTCTGTATGAAGATTCTGATTCTTGATGTAGTTTATTTTAGTCGTAGCATATCTTATTCAAACCGGTTCGGGAATGAAAATAATGGGCTAAATATCGATAGAGAGTGAAAAAGTTGAAAATTTATGTAAAATCGGATGCGGATCTTGAATAGATAGGATCAAACTCGATCCGGTAGATAGTGACCGACAATTAAGGCTATTAACGAACCGAACCGAATCGAACACATCCATGTTCATGTTTGGTTCGTTAATTATTCGAACGAACGCTGTTTGGTTCATTTATTTCGAACGGAAAATCGAACGAACCATTTAGCGAACGAAAAATTTAGCGAACGAACTTCGAACAACGAATAAAATAACAGTTCTAATTTTTATACCTATTACTACTTTCACAGTAAAACATTTTTCTCTCCTTTAGTGACAAACAAAAATTACATTGATTCAATTATTCATATTTCACAACTTGTCAAATTTCATAAAAATAAGAACAAAAAATAAATATCAATCCAACATAATTTTAAAAACTCAATTCTAACAAAATCATTCTAATCATAAACATAAACATAAACCCAATAATCTAAATAAATTCAACACAAAACCAAAATAAATCTAACATACATTTAAAATAAACATTAAGAGTCAGAGAGAGAGGATATTAGGGACTAGGGTTAGAAATAAAGAGATCTTCTCAATTAATATGGAATATGTATTTTTCTCAATTTCTATATTTTCTATATATAGAGAGAACTTTTCATTTAATAATTGGTGGGCGAAAGAAATGACTAATTTGGGGCTGATTAATACTATGTTCATTTCAATTCCAAGAATGAAACCACAATATATATATATATATATATATATATATATATACATATATATATATATATATACATATATATATATATACATATATATACATATATATTTATACATATATATATGTATATATATAGGTTTAATGAATATATATTCGAACATATTACCGAACAATCGAACGAACGTGGGGTGTGTTCATGTTCGGTTCGTTAATTATTTGAACGAACATGGTTCGTTTGTTTATTTCGAACAGAAAATCGAACGAACCATTTAGCGAACGAACTCATTTTGAACGCGAACGAAATTCGAACGACGAACAAAAGTAACAACCCTACCGACAATAATTGTGAAGATATGAAGCTCAAAATTGGTGGTTGGCAATGGGCCAAGAATGAATGGCCTTTTTTCTAAAATGGTTTTTTTTTTCAAAATTGATTTGGTTGTTTTCATGTGTGTGGCCAGTTTTAAAAATATTTTTCCAAAATGTTAGGAAATGTTTCAAAATTTTATTTAAATTTGTATTTTTGAATCATTATTTAACAACACTTAGGAGCACCATCGCTCCGCTGAGGACGCGCGTGACCTAATCAAAGTTCATGATATATAAAAAATTTGAATATTACTATTTGACATATTCTGAGTTGTAGAAGAATAAATTACTTGTGATTTCAAAAGTGTAAGCATTGTATCTTGAGTTTTTGAAAGATCAATTTGACATCCCCAATTTTCAGAGAACAAGCATGAAATATTGTAGAGTTTCTGGGCGGTCCTCTAGATACCTCTCCCAAGAGGGAAGACTGACCCTACTAAACGCCACGCTCTCGTCCATCCCTACATACTACATACAAGCATTCCTCATGCTTAAAGAGGTACTACAAGAGATCGACCAATCCAGACGTAACTTCCTTTGGAATGGCTCAGACGAGTACAAACCAGGGAAATATTTAATCAACTGGCAAACAATGTGTACGCCAAAAGACAATAGGGGGCTGGGAGTGAAGGACCTCGCAATTGAGAATAACTTCTTGCAGCTCAAATAGCACTGGCAACTACGTGCTAACCAAAACTCCCTATGGACAACAACATTCCGGACCATACATGGAACAAATATGATTCAGACACGTAAAGGACGTTTATCTCCTTTCTGCAATGACCTACTAAAACATAAAGACAGGTTTGACAACAGATTCCAAATATCTATTGGAGATGGACAATTAACTTATTTATGACTTGACAAGTGGCGGAACAACACCCTACTATGCGAAGCATTCTCGGGACTATACTCACGATGCAGGGAACCGCTCATTACTCTGCACCAGGTCAAAACTCGCACTACATGGGCCAACTTTTGGGACCGCCAGCTTCTTTGCCAACCCAAACATTACCAATACGACGTCAAACATTCTTACGACTTCTTTGCCAACCCAGGAATATGGGACCCGTACTCCAAAAGATTCTGGAATGTCAAAGGCCCCCCAAGGATCAAAGTTTTCGCCTGGCTAATGCGCAAAGCGAAACTGCACACCAAGGACAGAATAGCCACTGGGGAATTACCAGCGATCTATCTTGTCACCTTTGTGGCCCACCCAATAACGAAGACCATTCTCATATGTTTGCCACTTACCTTTACGCAAGGCAGATCTGGGCACTTGCTTGCACGAAACTACAGATTGCTCAACTAAGTGCACCCATCTCTGCATAACATGTTCTGGAACACTTACTGCTCTCGGTACCTATAGAGCAAAAGAAGATTGCATGCTCACTTTGGTTATCCTGCTGCTGGCAAATCCGGAAGGAGAGGAACGGGCGAATCTTCAATGCGATATCCAGAACCTCAGCAGATGTCTTCAAACAAGCGGAAGACGAGTGCTATACTTGGCTTCCACCCTAGATAGGAGTTGTGTTTTTTTAGATTTTTTTTTTACTGTTAATAATTTATATATCCCTTGTATATTTGTAAATTCTTCTTTTCGTTAATGAAATCCAGGTAGGCATTCGCCTGCATTCAAAAAAAAAAAGCATGAAATATTGTATCTTTTATAATAGCATATAATTTGTCAAAACAATATGAATTACTTTTTTTTTTTTTGATAAAAACACAATATGCATTACTTGATTAATATTTTCTTAAATATCTATAATATGACATTTTTAATGTAAATATATCATGTAATTAATAAGACAAATTATTTAAGACATAACGATCCTTTTATGGATATAAATGTTATTTAGATTATTATAGGATTCTAGACGAAATGAACCCTCGGATAAGAATTCACAAGATAAAATTAGTAACGTCAAACAGACTTAACATGCACACACAACCAAATTATTTAGCAAAATGCATATTATTATAACAACAAATAAAAAAATGTACTTTAAAACTTTTAATCAAAAAAAAAAAAAAAACAAAGTACTTTAAAACTAAAATGTTATCATAGCAACAAATCATATAATATTCAGGCATTTGAAGGACCTGCCCCATCCGTGTGATGAAAGAATTCATCATTCTTGGTGCAACTGCTGCAACCTGGATGCGACTGGCGCATCATTCTCCTATGATATTGATCAATGGCTTTTGGAGCCTCATCACAAAAGCGTATATGAGTCTCTGCGAAGTTTCTCAGGCTATCTGAGACCACATATACAGTGCTCCCGTCTTCTAAAACAACGCCGAAGAAATATCCCCGGCCGTTATTTTCTTTCATTTGTTTTTCCATCATGTCTTTTAGAAATCCTCGCAATTCTACAAGCTTGCTCTGCTGGGTTTGCTCATTGGTTAGCTTCATTTTCTTGTTAGATGACATGATTGATCTCGCCATTATTTTTATTCCTGAAATTTAAACAATCAATTTATACTAAGAAATTATTGTGAAATTGAAAGTGAACACATGCATATATTTTTTTTTCCAATTGTAATACTATTTTACTGCTTTTCTTATTTGAAAACTTAATACTATTATACTGTTTATATATATAATCCTAAAGTACATAATATATCAACGAAATGCTAAAAGGATCTAGTTTCAATTATACTATACAACGTAAGTGTATATTATAATTTGCTCAACCAAAAATACAGATGTGATACGAAAATGCTCAAGTTTCTGTTGATTTTCACTTGAAGATTAAATTGCTTTTTTCTTAATTAACGATGAAATTAAGAGTTGACAAAAATAAAAATAAAATGAATACTTTACAAATATGCAACAAGAGGAATGTTCATTTTCGTATAATATATTAGTTATCAGAAGATGAGCAGTGCGCTATAAAAGTAAAATATAATTCGCATGCACCCGTTAAAATATTACTAATACATCGTTTTTTTTTTCTAAATCTACGTACAAAAAGTAGAATATGGGACGTACAAGTCAGACATATGCAAGTAAATTATCATGCTTATTTCAACGTCATAGACAAAACTTTTCCATTTTGAAACAATATACAGTTTCTTTTATGGAACAAATGCAAAAAATTATCTGAGTTGAGAGCGAAGAAATTTTACCAAATATAGAGTGTCAAGGATGAATGAATTGAAGAGAGGCAACGATACCAAATATGGAGTATCAAGAATGACTGAATTGAAGTGAGGCGTTGTTGGAAGCAAATGCGGGTAAAAGGCGGCTTCGGAATAATGAAAAGCAAATTATATGTGGGGGCGGTATATAAAGAGACGGATTAGGGTTTCAGAGATCGTTATCTTAATTTCTTACCTTTTATAAGAAAGTTACATAGACCCGGTATTCAGGTGATAATAGCTAATGAAAATCGAATATCGAATATTTGTAGTTTTAATTTTAGGTGATTGCCTACTTGAGAGTTTCGTTTAAATAATTAAAAGAGTTTGATTACATGATAAATGAAATGGAGAAGGCTGCTTTTAAAAACATAGCAGCAGGAAAAATAAAATTATAGTTAGCCTTCTATATATTTTTTTATCAAATAGTCCTTCTCGAATTTGGGTGACAGATTGAAAAATGTATGCCAGGATTAGAGTTTCAAAGGCTTGTCATTGCAAGCTTTATGGCCCTCAATTTTTGCAATCAGACGATTTATTGTTCATTTATCTGTCAGATAAATTCTTCAATACATCATCATGTAACAACATTATTTGCTCAAATAACTCCTTGAAAGGACTCATTATATTTTGCTTTTTTTTAAATTTCTTAAGTAAGATCTTTTTGGGATGG
>CM050901.1:7055000-7352500 GCA_027726005.1 Juncus effusus
GTTCATGCATATTAATTTGATAATTTCTGAACATCTGCAATATTGTGTTCATCTGACATGAGACATATATAAGGTTCATGCATCAATACTAGATAACCATGGGTTTCAAATATGCAAGAACTGGAATATAAATATTGGGTCTAAGGTAACACTGCCAGCGCAGCTGGTAAGATGCCTGGCTCGGATGGAGAACAAGATAAAGTCCCGAGTTCGAGTCCCGGCTCTGCCGAAGATCATGGGGTATCCGGGGGTTTTTCGAGAAACTGACCAGTGGGACTTTGAGCCTTCGGTCAGAATTCAAAAATAAATATATATACATATATATATATATACACATATA
The DNA here is from genome assembly GCA_027726005.1 of Juncus effusus. Classification (NCBI taxonomy): domain Eukaryota; kingdom Viridiplantae; phylum Streptophyta; class Magnoliopsida; order Poales; family Juncaceae; genus Juncus; species Juncus effusus. The sequence goes on from CM050901.1 coordinate 7,055,341, forward strand.
TATACATATATATATATATATATATACACATATATATACATATATATATATATATATATATATATATATATATACACATATATATATATATATATATATATATATATACATATATATATATATACATATATATGTATGTATACATATATATATATATATATATATATATACATATATATATATATACATATATATATATATATATATATACATATATATATATATATAGTATTTATATATACATATATAGTATTTACATATATATATATATATATACATATATATATATATATATACATATATATATATATATAGTATTTATATATACATATATATGTATGTATGTGTATATATATATATATATATATATATATATATATATATGTATGTATATATAAATATATATATGTATATATATATATATGTATATATATATATATATATATATATATATATATATATATATATATATATATATATATATATATATATATATACAGACATATAATGTATATATATATATATATACATACATATATATGTACATGCATATATATATATGTGGCTTAATAAAAAAGCTCAAAAGGAGGTGAAAAATAAAGTATTGGGATTAATTCGGTGCAAGTTGGATGTATTTATACAAGCACAATATCATGTGTTCCGCAGATCTGATATATTAGATAAATCATTGCGTTAAAATATTGTAAACAACAGTTTCTACATTGGTGCCCCTTAACCTTCCATAATTACAATTGTGTGTGATGTTTTAATAATCACACACATGTTGCCATAAAATATCAAAAAATTTGATAAAATAAAAGATTATGATATGACAAAATTTTTGATCAAATTGTCGAGATAAAAGTGATGATGTGGCTTAATAAAAAAGCTCAAAAGGAGGTGAAAAATAATGTATTGGGGTTATTTCGGTGCAGGTTGGATGTATTTATACAAGCACAATATCTTGTGTTCCACATATCTTATATATTAGACAAATCATTGCGTTAAAATATTGTAAACAATAGTTTCTACATTGGTGCCCCTTTACCTGCCATAATTACAAATTAGGAAGGAGATTTCTTGGGAATAAAGTTTCTTGGCAAGGAGATTTCGTTATTACCATGTATTTTTTATTTCCTATTTTTTCTTTTATATTAGGCAGTATTGTAGGGCAAATTTAGTAATAAGGTAATTGTGTCTGTTGGCAACCCCTCAGACCTTGCCTATATAAAGGATCTATTAGCTATTGTAAGAAACATCCAATCAATTATCAATAAAGTTATTTCTTGAGTTGAGTACTACTCCTCTTTAATCGTGTCCTGTCTTTATTCCTCTTTCAATTATTCGCTTCCATCCGCCATCAGTTGGTACCAGAGCAGGTTCAAAGACCGCCGCTCATCAACGAAGAGGACGTAACGCCGCCACCACCGCCCACCAGGTTCCAGAAGCTGATGCGAAAGATCGCATGGTCGAAGAGATGAAAAGTCAGATACAACAACTCCATGAGCGCCTTGCGTCAATGGAGATCGTTGATCGTCACCGCGAACACCGACCGAGGCACGGTACCCCGAGCAGCAACTCTGATCGAAGCCGCGACCGCCGATCGAGGCACGGATCTTCGAGCAGTTCTGACGACAACATCAACCCATTCCACAACAACCGATCCGCAAATTACAGCGATGAGTTCTCTCCTTCACCCCGCTGCCATCGGAGAGAGCACCACCGTAGGTCTATTGATGTGAAAACTGACGTCCCAGTTTTTGAAGGACGCATGCAACCCGACGAGTTCGTTGATTGGCTCCATACAGTTGAACGCACGTTTGACTACAAAGAGGTGTCTGATGAAGAGAAGGTCAAGATTGTGGCAATCCGACTAACGAAGCATGCCCTAATCTGGTGGGAGCAAGTCAAACAACGACGAGTAAGATAAGGCAACGCGAAAATTCGCTCATGGGAGAAGATAAAAAGGGAACTCCGTAAGAAATTTCCACCTGACGGCTACTTGCAGGAGGCCTTTTATCAACTCCAAGATGTGAAGCAGGATGATCGCACCGTTAACGACTATATAGAGGAGTTCGATTTTCTTATGATGAAGTGTGAAGTATCCGAACCTGAAGAACAGACGATTGCGCGATATCTCCGAGGGCTCCGTAAAGATATTAGAGACAAGGTACAACTTCAATCCTATTAATCCTACAATGACGTGTTGAAACTTGCATTATGGATTGAGAAACAGTTGAAAGAAATAAGAGTAAACCGCAATGAATTTTCCCATAATACCAATCGAGAATTCGATTCTCGGTTGAACCGAAATCAAAACACACAAACCACAAAAAATCCTGCTACGAACAACCCAGACAAGTCCACCGAAAGCACCATCGTGACTCGATCCAAAGGAAAGGCAGCCCAATGCTTTAAGTGCAAAGGTTATGGACATATCGCACCAGATTGCCCAAATCAAAGAGTATTCACCATTTTAGGAGAACCCGTAGAAGAGATGGAGAATATTGACACCCCGGTGATTTATGACAATGGTCTAGAACATGACGAGGAAGTGACATTTGCGGATTCCGGAGAATTATTGGTGACAAGACGAGCTTTGACCGCTGATCCAACCCCTGACGAAAGTTGGCTCCGTCGAAATATCTTTCACACACGCTGTACTTCTAATGACAAGGTATGCCAAGTTATCATTGATAGTGTTAGTTGTGAGAATATCGTTTCAACAAAGATGATCAGTAAATTGCCTTTAAAAGTCGAACAACACCCCCAGCCGTACAAATTAACATGGCTTGAAAAGGTTAATTCCATTAAAGTAGACCAAAGATGCTTAGTGAATTTTTTCATTGAGCCTAAATACCGAGATTAACATGGTACCTATGGATGCATGCCACTTGTTTCTTGGTAGACCTTGTTGGGGAATCCATAGCCATGTACGTTACATGCGCAGCGGAACCTATGGATTCAACCCGCCCTAGGATCATCGTTAAGGGAATAAAAGTACGAGATTAACTATTAAAATTTATACCTTGGATCTTCCTGATCCGCGAGACGAAGAACAGATGTAGGTCTGAATGTTTCTGACGTGTAACCTTCTCCTTCTTGAAGCTCGACTCCACGAACCTTCTTACTTCTCCTAGGGTTGAAGAATGATCGCTCCCAAGTTCTCAAGTCAGAGAACCTCTACTCATATCCACGCGAACTTCAGACGCACGGAATAATCGGACTCGGCTAGACGAGTCCGGAAATACTTTCCGTAATAACTCAAAACTCTCTCTCTCTCTCTCTCTCTCTCTCTCTCTATTTATGTGTATTAGACGGTCTCTAACGCTTCTGAATTGTGTATCTAATAGAGAGGGACTGCCCTTCTATTATACTAGAGAGAGGTGAATGATTGCTCAGTTACCATAACTAAAAACCCTAGCCTGCGCCTATTCTGTTGCCAACGGAATAGGTATTTCCTTAACAGAATACTTGGCAGCTAAGATTATTACAGTTTTCATATCTATTCCGTTGGGAACGGAACAATTCCGTTGGGAATGGAACTATTCCGTTGCCAATGGAATGATGCTGTTTTGTTCAATCAATTATCCAATAATTGATTATTTCGTTCACCAATTTATACATCATATGTATAACTGTTTTTGAGGTATTTTCATCCCGTATGAATGAAGTTCATTGTGTGACCGTGTAGGTTCCATTTGTAGGATTAGTGCCCTAGGCCAAATGTATTTGTGCTTGGAAATGGATTATGTATTGAGACATTATTATTTATTCAATAAAGGTTTTTTCTTATATATTTGTGTGTATGGGTTGTGAATGTAAATCTTATATCAACCAAGAATGACACTTCGGGTTCATGTCATCAGAATACGTGATTCTGATAGTAGAACTATGAACCAACGAATGACATTCTAAATTGTCCCTAGTGATATGTAGGATGTTTATAGAGATAGACATACTTTAGGTAAGAAGCTACATATCCACACTAGTATATTCGCAGGTTGGATGATCATGTTCTGCTAATCATGGACATAGGGATGTCAAGTCTGGAATATAGGCACGTGTTAGAGAACACGTACTAGACTGACCACACTATGAGAATATGCATGGTATATGTCATTAGTGATTCTCATATGAATAGTGTGCTTGTTCCTATGACCTGAGGTCACCATGGATTCCTGTATGAGGAACTGCATACTTTAATATGATCTTACGTCATCCGTAACGGGATGATCATTAGGGTCATCATTAGGTATGCACTGAATCATGACGAGCAATGTGAGTGACTAAGATGGGATTTGCTCCTCTCGTTAAGAGGGAGATATCTCTGGGCCCCCTGATGAACTAGGACTGAAGGAAATGCATGGCCATGCTCAAAATGGATTAACATGTGTTGTTAATATCATTTTGTATTTACTCAGTCTAATTCTCGATCCGGAAAGAAACTTTGATCAAACTCAAGGATGACATACTTCCATGCCTTGTGATCAAGACATATATCGTAGAACAAAAGGAATAAACAAACGTCTATTCAGATAGGTTTATGATCGCTGATCATTTCATTTAACATGGGTAGTCATGACATCAGTCTAGAGGTTACTCATGACTTACGATCTTTAGAAGATCGTTGCCAGCATTAAATGGAACGTACACAGTCACACAATGAACTCCATTCGTACAAGATGAATATACCTCAAAACAGTTATGCATATGATGAATAAATTGGTGAACGAAATAATCAATTATTGGATAATTGATTGAACAAAACATTGCCATATTCCGTTATGCACATACATATAAAGTTGGCAACGAAATAGTTCCGTTCTCAACAGACTAGATATGGAAACTATAGTAACCTTAGTTGTCAAGTATTCCGTTATGGAAATACATATTCCGTTGGCAACGGAATAGTTCCGTTCCCAACGGAATAGATATGGAAACTGCAATAACCTTAGTTGCCAAGTATTTCGTTATGGAAATACATATTCCGTTGGCAACGGAATAGGCGCAGATTAGGATTTTAGTTATGGTACCTGAGCAATCGTTCGCCTCTCTCTCTGGTATAAATAGAAGGGCAGAGTCTCTCTATTCTACACACAATTCAGAAGCCTTAGAGGCCGTCTATTACACAGAAAAAGAGAGAAAGTTTTGAGAGAATTCGGAAAGTATTTCCGGACTCGTCTAGCTGAGTCCGGTTATTCCGTGCGTCTGAAGTTCGCGTGGATACGAGTAGAGGTTCTCTATCTTGAGAACTTGCGAACGATCGATCTTCTTCATCCCTAGGAGAATCAAGGAGGTTCACGAGTCGAGTTTCAGGAAGGAGAAAGTTGCAAGTCAATTCAGACCTACATCCGTTCTTCATCTCGCGGATCAGGAAGATCCGAGGTATAAATTTAATACCATAATCTCGTACCTTTATTTTCTTTACGATGATCCTAGGGAGGGTTTAACCCGTAGGTTCCGCTGTGCATGTAACGTACATGGCTACGGATTTACCAACAGTGGCATCAGAGTGTTCGTTTTAAGGAAATAATCGTCGATTATATTTAAAATTTATTAAATTCAAGTATAATTAATTTTAGGGTTTTGAAAATATTATTTCAAAACATCACGAAAATAGTTTCTAGGAATATAATATTGGACATTATGATTTTCTAGAGTTTCGAAAAATAGTTTTTCGAAATCCGTTTTGGAAACGAAACTAAAACTAAAGTAAATACGAATCTCCAGCATGTCTCCGTTCCCAACGGAATAGTTCCGTTGAGAACGGAATAGTTCCGTTGACAACGGAATAGTTCCGTTTAAAACGGAATAGTTCCTTTCCTAAAGGAATAATGCTGATTTTGCGAGAATCCCTAATTTTTGTTATACATGGAATTTAATTATATATAAATATGGTATGAGCTTTAGATCTGTGATTGTTCTGTGATGTAATCTTGTGTGTGAATGCTTGTAATTTTATTTAATATCTATTGCAACCAGTGAGTTGTCCAAAGTTGTAATTATGGCAACCTGTGAGTTGTCCAAAATTGTAAATTAGTTTTTCTAGCAATTGGTTAATTGTTAGGGTAGATATTATATCAAGAATACAAGGCAAGGATCTTGGCGCGATCTTGGCGCGATCTTCGGAAGATGACATTGGATCTTCGCACACACACAACGAAGGGTTCGTTGAAGATTACTCCTGTAATATAAAAGATAGATCTAGGATTAGGAACCTCATGATCACTCGTGAGAAATAGGCTCATACCATATTTAACTTAGTTTCTGTGATGTTTATATTTATAAATCTAAAACAAAATCCTTCAGAATGTTAAGTAAGGAAGTGCCCCCCATGTCACTGAAGCCTTTGGGACTTAGACAGTCTTCCATGTGGGTCATGCCACAGCTGAGCATATGGGGATTGTCTTTGTAAAGAAGGCTATGTGGGAAATGGCGTCCAGCATGGGTCATGCCAGAGCTGAGTGTGCTGGATTCTATTTCGCCGATAATCATACATGGTTAAACTTAACTGAGCAAGCAAGTCGGACTTGGGCTTAGGGCATAAGATGGAATAATACACCGGGCATGTGATGCTCATTCCATAAAAGGAAAGAGTTGTATATGATACAATTGGAAGTGTTCCTACCTAAATAGTTGTATATTGAGGGTTGCGCCAAAGCGCACTTAATACTCAATGAAATACGGATCTTGACTCACTATGAAACCTCATCTAATTGAAGTTTCCGAATCAATACTACTGAAGGTGGTTGATTTGAAGAAAAATAGTGGGAGTACAATATAAGAAACACCAAAAACAAAACAACCCCAAACGAATAAATAATAATGGCACTTTACATTTTAACTTGTAGAATAATGACAAATAATAATAATTCGACTGGGTTGAATTTGCGATCTATCCTTGAGAAGGATAAGCTCAATGGGTCTAACTTCCTTGACTGGTTTAGAAACCGGAGAATTGTTCTCAAGGCTGACAATAAACTGTATATCATAGAAGAGGCTTACCCAGAGGAACCAGAACAGGGAGCCGCAAGGGCTGCCCAAGATGCGTATGCTAAATACATCAAAGACGACACAGAGATAGCTTGTCTCATGCTAGCGACCATGACCTCCGAGTTTCAGAAGCAACTGGAGGACATGGGTGCTTACGATATGATCGTAACTCTCAAGGAAATGTTCCAAGAGGAGGCTAGAGTTGAGCGCTACAAAGCGACCGTCTCTCTGACTGATACGAAGATGGTTGAAGGTTCATCTGTGAGTGCTCATGTACTCAAGATGAAGAGCTATCTTGATCAATTGGAGAGGCTTGGTTCAGCTATGCCCAGAGAATTAGCTGTTGACATAATTCTCGGGTCGTTGCCTCCTAGTTTTAAGCAATTCATCATGAACTGTAATATGCATCAGATTGAGAAATCCATCACCGAGTTGCATGGGATGCTTAAGAACGCACAGGAGGACATGAAGACAAATGTTGTCAAAGATGTCCTAATGGTTCACAAGAAGAAGGGTAAGAAAACCGGGAACAAGAGCTAGGGTAAAGGCAAGGTGTTGCCGAAACCTAAGATCAAGAAAGACAAGGATGGAGTTTGCTTCCATTGCAACAAGGGTGGCCATTGGAAAAGAAATTGCAAACTCGATCAGGACGAAATCAAAAAGGGTAGTGTGACTACCGCTTCAGGTATTTTTGTTATTGAAACTAATTCACTTACTCCTAAATCTTGGGTATTGAATACCGGATGTGGTACTCACATTTGTAATGATGTGCGGGGACTACAAAGGAGTAGAAGATTAGCTAAGGGCGAAGTCGACCTGCGTGTGGGAAATGGAGCAAGAGTTGCTGCATTAGCCGTAGGAACTTATTTATTGACTTTGCCTAGTGGACTTGTATTAGTACTTAATAATTATTATTTTGTACCTGCTATGAGCAGAAATATTATTTCTATTTCTAGTCTAGCTTTGGATGGTTATAAATTTGTTATTGAGAATAATAATTGTTCTGTCTTAAAGGATAATCTTTTCTATGGAAATGTTCTAACGACTCAAATACGACATACCTATGCCACTGTCGCTTAGGCCATATAAATGAGAAACGCATTTCTAAACTCCACTCTCATGGATTTTTAGACTCATTTGATTTGGAATCATTTGAGACGTGCGAGTCTTGTTTAGTTGGCAAGATGACTAAGAAACCCTTCACAAAAGTTGGTGAAAGGGTCAATTACTTATTTGAACTCATACATACTGATGTATGTGGACCAATGAGTACGCCGGCTAGAGGTGGGTATCGGTACTTCATAACTTTCACGGACGAGTTCAGTAGATATAGTTATGTCTACCTGATGAAGCACAAGTCTGAATCCTTTGAAGTGTTCAAAGAATTTAAGAATGAAGTACAAAATCAACTTGGCAAGAAGATTAAAACACTTCGATCTGATCGAGGAGGCGAATATCTGAGTTAGGAATTTGAGGATCATCTCAGAGAATGTGGAATAGTTTCACAACTGACTCCTCTAGGAACTACTCAGTGGAATGGAGTGTTCGAAAGGAGGAATCGAACCTTATTGGATATGGTTCGATCGATGATGAGTCAAATGAGTCTTTCGATGTCTTTCTGGGGTTACGCTCTTGAGATTGCCGCATTCATACTGAACAGGATTCCATCCAAAGCGGTTCAAAAGACGCCATATGAGATGTGGACGGGGAAAAACCCCAAGTTATCTTTTCTTAAAATTTGGGGATGTGAGACTTATGTCAAACGTTAGTTTTCCGATAAACTCGAACCCAAATCTGATAAGTGCCTGTTTGTGCGATATCCTAAGGAAACTAAAAGATATTACTTTTACCACCCATCGGAGAACAAAGTGTTTGTTGCTCGCAATGGAGCCTTCTTGGAAAGAGAGTTTGTCTCTATGAGAAGCAGTGGGAGTAAAGTACAACTCGAAGAAATTCGAGACTCACCTACATGTACAGAACCTGTGACGGAAAACCAAACAAGCTCTCAAAGAATTGACGAGCTTGAAACACAACAGACTCAACGTAGATCTAGTAGGATTCGTCATGAGCCCGAGAGATACGGATTTCTCGTGTCTAATGATGATGATGTGACATTCATAGCTGATGAACCCACATCCTACCAAGATATTATGAAGAGTCCTGACTCTCAGAAATGGTTAGAGGTCATGAGAGCCGAGATGCAATCCATGCAGGACAATCAAGTTTGGAATTTGATTGACCCATCCGAAGGCTTGAAGACCATCGGATGTAAGTGGGTCTTCAAGAAGAAGACTGATGTGGATGGAAAGGTAGAAACCTACAAAGCAAGGCTTGTAGCGAAAGGTTTCAAACAAGTTCATGGTATTGACTATGACGAAACTTTCTCACCTGTAGCTATGCTTAAATCCATCAGAATTCTATTAGCCATAGCAGCATATTATGACTATGAAATATGGCAAATGGATGTCAAAACAGCTTTCCTAAATGGAAATTTGACCGGGGACGTGCGTATGATGCAACCCGAGGGTTTTGTCGAACCTAAGCATTCTGGTAAGGTTTGAAAGCTTCAGAAATCCATCTATGTATTGAAACAAGCGTCTCGAAGCTGGAACCTTCGTTTTGATCAAGTCATCAAAAGTTTTGGTTTTACCAAAAGTGAAGGTGAGCCCTGTGTTTACATGAAGTTCAGTGGGAGCATGGTAATATTCCTGGTGCTTTACGTAGATGACATATTACTCATGGAAAATGACGTCCCAACATTGAGCGCAACAAGCATGTTTCAGTCTAATCCAGGTGAAAGTCACTGGATAGCTGTTAAAAGAATCCTTAAGTACTTACGAAGAACTAAGGACCTGTTCCTAGTCTATGGAGGTATGGAAGATGAGCTCATTGTAAAGGGTTACACCGACAAAAGGTTCCAGACAGATTCAGATGACTTTAGATCGCAATCAGGTTATTTATTTTGCCTAAATGGAGGCGCAGTGACATGGAAGAGTTCCAAGCAATGTACTGTAGCAGATTCTTCAACGGAAGCAGAGTATATAGCCGCTGCAGAAGCAGCTAAAGAAGCTGTTTGGATAAAGAACTTTTTGGAGGAACTAAGAGTAGTTCCGAGCATCTCGGAATCAGTGGATCTATATTGTGACAACAATGGAGCGATCGCACAAGCGAAGGAACCGAGATCTCACCAAAAGTCCAAGCACATACTGCGACGCTTCCATCTAATCATAGAGATTATACAAAGGGGTGATGTTAAAATGTGTAGAGTGCCATCGGACGAGAATGTCACCGATCCATTAACTAAACCACTCCCGCAAGCGAAGCATGAGGGTCATGTTAGGTCTATGGGCATAAGATGCTTAGAGTTGGCCTAGTGCAAGTGGGAGACTGTAGGATTAGTGCCCTAGGTCAAATGTATTCGTGCTAGGAAATGGATTATGTATTGAGCGTCATCAGAATACGTGATTCTGATAGTAGAACTGTGAACCACCGAATGACATTCTAAATTGTCCCTAGTGATATGTACGATGTTTATAGACATACTTCAGGTAAGAAGCTACATATCAACACTAGTATATTCGCAGGCTGGATGATCATGTTCTGCTGATCATGGACATAGGGATGTCAAGTCTGGAATATAGGCACGTGTTAGAGAACACGTACTAGACTGACCACACTATGAGAATATGCATGGTATATGTCATTAGTGATTCTCATATGAATAGTGTGCTTGTTCCTATGACCTGAGGTCACCATGGATTCCTATTTGAGGAACTGCATACTTTTATATGATCTTACGTCATCTGTAACAAGATGATCATTTGGGTCATCATTAGGTATGCACTGAATCATGACGCGAAATGTGAGTGACCAAGATAGGATTTGTTCCTCTCGTTAAGAGAGAGATATCTCTGGGCCCCCTGATGAACTAGGACTGAAGGAAATGCATGGCCATGCTCAAAATGGATTAACATGTGTTGTTAATATCATTTTGTATTTACTCAGTCTAATTCTCGATCAGGAAAGAGACTTTGATCAAACTCAAGGATGACATACTTTCATGTCTTGCGATCAAGACATATATCGTAGAACAAAAGGAATAAACCAACGTCTATTCAGATAGGTTTATGATCGTTGATCATTTGATTTAAGATGCGTAGTCATGACATCAGTCTAGAGGTTACTCATGACTTACGATCTTTAGAAAATCATTGCTAGCGTTAAATGGAACCTACACGGTCACACAATGAACTCTATTCGTACAGGATGAATATACCTCAAAACAGTTATACATATGATGTATAAATTGGTGAACGAAATAATCAATTATTGGATAATTGATTGAACAAAACATCACCATATTCCGTTATAGATATACATATTCCGTTGGCAACGGAATAGTTTCGTTCTCAACGGACTAGATATGAAAACTATAATAACCTTAGTTGCCAAGTATTCCATTATGGAAATACATATTCCGTTGGCAACGGAATAGTTCCGTTCCCAACGGAATAGATATGGAAACTGCAATAACCTTAGTTGCCAAGTATTTCGTTATGGAAATACTTATTCCGTTGGCAACGGAATAGTTTCGTTGGCAACGGAATAGGCGCATATTAGGGTTTTAGTTATGGTAACTGAGCAATCGTTCGCCTCTCTCTCTAGTATAAATAGAATGGCATAGTCTCTCTATTCTACACACAATTCAGAAGCCTTAGAGGTCGTCTATTACACAGAAAAAGAGAGAAAGTTTTGAGAGAATTCGGAAAGTATTTCCGGACTCGTCTAGCCGAGTTCGGTTATTCCGTGCGTCTAAAGTTCGCGTGGATACGAATAGAGGTTCTCTATCTTGGGAACTTGCGAGCGATCGATTTTCTTCATCCTTAGGAGAAGCAAGGAGGTTCACGAGTCGAGCTTCAGGAAGGAGAAGGTTGCAAGTCAGTCCAGACCTACATCCGTTCTTCATCTCGCGGAACAGGAAGATCCGAGGTATAAATTTAATAGCATAATCTCGTACCTTTATTTCCTTTACGATGATCCTAGGGAGGGTTTAACCCGTAGGTTCCGCTGTGCATGTAACGTACATGGCTACGGCTTTACCAACACCATTTAACGCTGGCAACGATCTTCTAAAGATCGTAAGTCATGAGTAACCTCTAGACTGATATCATGACTACCCATGTTAAATGAAATGATCAGCGATCATAAACCTATCTGAATAGACGTTTGCTTATTCCTTTTGTTCTACGATATATGTCTTGATCACAAGGCACGGTAATATGTCATCCTTGAGTTTGATCAAAGTCTCTTTCCTGATCAAAGTCTCTTTCTAAAGTATGCAGTTCCTCAAATAGGAATCCATGGTGACCTTAGGTCATAGGAACAAGCACACTATTCATATGAGAATCACTAATGACATATACCATGCATATTCTCATAGTGTGGTCAGTCCAGTACGTGTTCTCTAACACGTGCCTATATTCCAGACTTGACATCCCTATGTCCATGATCAGCAGAACATGATCATCCAGTCTACGAATATACTAGTGTAGATATGTAGCTTCTTACCTGTAGTACGTTTATCTCTATAAACATCGCACATATCACTAGGGACAGTTTAGAATGTCATTCGTTGGTTCACAGTTCTACTATCAGAATCACGTATTCTGATGACGTGAACCCGAAGTGTCATTCATGGTCGATCTAATATATGTAAATATATTAGTCACCCATACACTCAATCATATATGAACTAAATAAACGTGTTTCTCATAATCTAATCTCTAGTCCAACACTTTGGCCTAGGGCATAATTCCTTCAGTCTCCCACTTGCACTAGGCCAATCCTAAGCACCTAATGCTTATTAGGCAACATGACATTCATGTTCTACTAGCGGGAAATACATGCGTATTAGATTATTGAAATTTACATTGCAAACTTGTAACGACTACTATTGATCTCTATCATTAGTCGAGAACTTCTAAAACAGCCGCATGTATCCTTGTTACTCTATTCTGAGCGACTCTTTGTTCATAACATAGATCGTCAGGCCTTAAGAGCAATCGGGACAACTCCAAGTTCCAAGGTCAAGTGCTTGATCAGGCATACCTATTGTCCGCTTCTAAAGTGACAATATGGTCTTGTTTCAGTTACAGTACCTTATTTGGAACTCTTTCCAAATTACTGTATTCAAAATAAATTTATTGCGATAATGATCCATGTTAGGAAAGTGTAATCTCTTACCACTACCTAGGTTCTAATAGATCGGGATATCTTAGTTCTTCATAAGAACTTAGAAATTTATTCTCGTCATCAAATGACTATCATTTGCTCTCTCATGCTCCAAACATATTGCACAGTACATTGTATGGCTTGAAGAATCTTATTCATCCCGTTACTTTATACATTGAACCTTTCAATAAACGGATGATATGTCTTCATTATATGAACGTTATAGGCAAGAATTCTTTCTTGCATATTGAACTCTTTCAATATATATTATTGAAAGCATAGAATCCAATTCATGTGCCTTTCATTGTTTAGTGCATATTGAATATTCAATATATGGTTGAAGGTATAAAATCTAATTCTTATATCCTTTTATTGTTCATCTGAATGTCATAAGCAAGAACACTTTCTTGCATGTTGAACATTTTAACGTATGGCTGAAAGTATAGAATCTCATTTGTTTATCTTTTCATCATTTATATGAACACCATTAGCAAGAACATTTCTTGCACATCGAATTCTTTCAATATTTTACCAATGTGCTTTATCTTACAACCAGAAGTCAGTATAGACTTTAACTCCTAACTATTAGGATGTATACGTTGCAGGAAGATTGTTATACTCCCACTGAATTTCTTGAAATCAAGGTGGTCGCATCTATTTTGATTAAGTCAAATTCTTCAATTTACTTTGTCAAATAGATTCATCCAGAGATACTTGCTTTAATCCATTCATGAATTCGAAGCTTGTAATCTTTCAGAATTCTTGCGATCATAAAACTCTTGCCACGTATCAAAGATACATCCATAGTAAAGTTCCTATAAAGGAATATGAGTTTTATATCCTTGTTCCATCATTCACAATTGCATTGTGCTATGGAAGTTAGAATTCGTAATAGCAACAAGTGAGAAAGTCCTTTTACTATAGCCCATACTATAGCTACTTTCTTTGCTAATTTTAGGTTATCCATGTACTGTATACAATGGTCATCAAGCCATTGGATACTCCAATCAAGTTCCAAACATGATTGCTTGTATATGTGTTGCATCTCAGTTCTCATGGTCCAACCATTTTGAGAACATTGTCTCTTCACAGTCTCCTCGGTAGAAAGTCGACTCATCCTCTATGAGTATCTTTTATGAGAGATCATATTTCTCACCCTAATGTCTACCAGGTCTGTGAGGAGGACCTTATGTTTCAAGTACAGCCTTATCAACTACTTGATAGACTCATTAATGGTTTATCGTTAGTATGTGGATCTTGAACCTTTCGAGATGTATTACACTCCCACTGCTTCTTTAGGAGATGAGATCTCTTTTAAAGAAGTCTGAATTATGAGTAGCAAACAATTTGAACTCGTAATGGATGTAAAACAATATCAAATTGATATTCCACAAATATTTATGAGATTGTTGTGTTGACATTGTCAAACCTTTTGACACGAGTCGTACTTCAACCTTTAAAGACAATTTGGGACTATTCCAAACCCATATCATATATGGTGTCCATTTGAACCTTATGATATTCAGTGTTTAGTATATTCAAGAGTATAAACCTATAAGAATCTCAGAGGCATAGACTGAATCTTACAAAGTGAATATCCAATATCCAAGTAGAGATTTATTCTAGTGAATGATTATCCGAAACTTGACAATCATGAATGTTTCTTTTTTTATTTCAAAATGGGTATTTTTTCGGAAGAGGAATACCTGAAATGGCAGCCATTGATTCTTCTTCTTGACATATCTTACATCCTGCTCTCCAGTGATCACGCATAGAACATGCAATCACTTCTTTTGATTCCTCGGGTTTAGGCAACTCCTTGCCTTTACTCTTGATCCAGCTCTCCCATGCGGCTTGTCTATTCAACTCCCTTTCCCTTTCAATCCTAAGGGCATCAATGACAACTTTTGCCTCTATATCCTTCTCTGCCTGTTTAAGCAACTTATGCAATTCCGTGATCGTCATCTCCATCCGACGCTTATGATATTCAGTAATGAACAAATCAAAGCTCGGAGGAAGCGATCTAAGAATCATGTCAACCGCGAATTCCTTAGGGATAGGCCAAACAAGTCTCTCTAAGTAATCAATTTGACTTCTCATCTTGAACACATGAGTATCCACAGAGGAGCCATGAGCCATCTTGCTCTTGATTAATAACTTGGTGGCCCTGTAGCGCTGAATATTAGTTTGCTTTCGGAACATTTCCTTAAGCGCCTTGATCATATCATAGGAATCCATGAAACCTATCTGCTTCCGAAGCTTAGGTTTCATTCCTGCTAACATCATCCAGGCTACTTCATCAGAATCGTCAATACACTTCTGATAAGTATCTTGAACGACTCTAGAAGCGGTCGAAGGCGGTGGATTTGGGATGGGTGTCTCAAGGACATACAACTTTCCTTCACTCTTGAGAACAATTCTCAGAGCCGTAAACCATTCAGGAAAGTTTGTCCCATCGAGCTTATCCTTCTCAAGGATAGATCGCAAGTCCGTAAATTTCAAACTCATTCTACAAGTTTAATATGCAATGTAAAGTTTATTATTTAAAATTAGAATTATTCTAATTTTGTTTCATATATTATACTCCCACTATTTTTCTTCAGCTTCGAGATGCTTGCTTCAATCCATAGATGGATTTCTGAAGTTTGCAAACCTTACCAGAATTCTTGGGATCGACAAAACCCCCGAGTTGCATCATTTGCACGTCCTCGGTTAGATTTCCATTTAGGAAAGCTATTTTGACATCCATTTGCCATATTTCATAGTCATAATATGCTACTATGACTAATAAAATTCTGATGGATTTAAACATAGCTACAGGCGAGAAGGTTTCGTCATAGTCAATACCATGAACTTGTTTGAAACCTTTTGCCATAAGCCTTGCTTTGTAGGTTTGTACCTTTCCATCCACGTCGGTCTTTTTCTTAAAGACCCACGTGCATCCGATGCTCTTCAAGCCTTCGGATGGATCAATCAAATTCCAAACTTGATTGTCTGGCATGGATTGTATCTCGGCTTTCATGGCTTCTAACCATTTCTGAGAGTGGGGATTCTTCATAGCCTCTTGGTAGGACATGGGTTCATCATCTATGAATGTCACATCATCATCATTAGACACGAGAAATCCGTATCTCTCGGGCTCATGACGAATCCTACTAGATCAACGTTGAGTCTGTTGTGTTTCAAGCTCGCCAACTCTTTGAGAGCTTGTTTGGTCTTCCGTCACAGGTTTTGTAACTGTAGGTGAGTCTCGAATTTCTTCGAGTTGTACTTTACTTTAGAACATTTCCATAGAAAAGATTATCCTTTAAGATAGAATAATTATTATTCTCAATAACAAATTTATAACCATCCAAAGCTAAATTAGAAATAGAAATAATATTTCTGCTCATAGCAGGTACAAAATAACAATTATTAAGTACTAATACAAGCAAAGTCAATAAATAAGTTTCTACAGCTAATGCAGCAACTCTTGCTCCATTTCCCACACGTAGGTCGACTTCGCCCTTAGCTAATCTTCTACTGCTTTGTAGTCCCTGCACATCATTACAAATGTGAGTACCACATCCAGTATCGAATACTCAAGATTTAGGAGTGAGTAAATTAGTATCAAGAACAAAAGTACCTGAAGCGGTAGTCACACTACCCTTCTTGATTTCGTCCTGATAGAGTTTGCATTTTCTCTTCCAATGGCCAACCTTGTTGCAATGGAAGCAAACTCCATCCTTGTCTTTCTTGATCTTAGGTTTAGGCAACACCTTGCCTTTACCGTTGCTCTTGTTCCCGGTCTCTTACTCTTCTTCTTGTGAACCATTAGGACATCTTTGACAATATTTGTCTTCATGTCCTCCTGTGCGTTCTTAAGCTTCCCATGCAACTCAGCGATGGATTTCTCCATCTGATGCGTATTATAGTTCATGATGAATTGCTTAAAACTAGGAGGCAATGACCTGAGAATTATGTCAACAGCCAATTCTATAGGCATAGCTGAACCAAGCCTCTCCAATTGATCAAGATAGCTCTTCATCTTGAGTACATGAGCACTCACAGATGAACCTTCAACCATCTTCGTATTAGTCAGAGAGACGGTCGCTTTGTAGCGCTCAACTCTCGCCTGCTCTTGGAACATTTCCTTGAGAGTTACGATCATATCATAAGCACCCATGTCCTCCAGTTGCTTCTGAAGCTCGGAGGTCATGGTCGCTAGCATGAGACAAGCTATCTATGTGTCGTCTTTGACGTATTTAGCATACGCGTCTCGGACAACCCTTGCGGCTCCCTGTTCTGGTTCCTCTGGTTAAGTCTCTTCTATGACATACAGTTTATTGTCAGCCTTGAGAACAATTCTTAGGTTTCTAAACCAGTCAAGGAAGTTATACCCATTGAGCTTATCCTTCTCAAGGATAGATCGCAAATTCAACCTAGTTGAATTGTTATTGTTTGTCATTATTCTACAAGTTAAAATGTAAAGTGCCATTATTATTTATTCATTGGGGTTATTTTGTTTTGGTGTTTCTTATATTGTACTCCCACTATTTTCTTCAAATCAACCACCTTCAGTAGTGTTGATTCGGAATCTTCAATTAAATGAAGTTTCATAGTGAGTCAAGATCCGTATTTCATTGAGCAGTAAGTGTGCTCCGGCGCAACTCTTAATGCTCAACTATTTAGGTAGGAACACTTTCCAATTGCATCATATGTAACTCTTGCCTTTTATGGAATGAGTATCTTATACTCGGTGTATTATCCCATCTTGTGCCCTAAGCCCAAGTCCGACTTGCTTGCTCAGTTAAGTGTAACCATGTATGAGTATCGGCAAAGCAATTTCCAGCACACTCAGCTCAGGCATGACCTGTGCTAGTCATTACTTCCCGCGTGCCCCCTTCCAAAGACAATCTCCCACACGCCCAGCTCCGGCATGACCTATGTGGAAAACTGTCTGAGTACTAAGGGTTACAGTGACATGGGAGGCACTTCATTACTTAATATTCTGAAGGATTTTGTTTTAGATTTATAAATATAAATATGACAAAAACTAAGTTAAATATGGTATGAGCCTATTCCTCACGAGCGATCATGAGGTTCCTAATCCTAGATCTATCTTTAGATTGCAGGTGTAATCTTCAACGAACCCTTCGTTGTGTGTGTGCGAAGATCCAATGCCATCTTCCGAAGATTGCGCCAAGATCCTTGCCTTGTAGTCTTTATATAATATCTTTCCTAACAACTATCCTATTGCTAGAAAAAGTAATTTACAATTTTGAACAACTCACAGGTTGTTATAATTATAACTTTGGACAACTCACTGCTTGTCATAGATATTAAATAAAATTACAAGCATTCACACACAAGATTACATCACAGAACAATCACAGATCTAAAGCTCATACCATATTTATATATATTTAAATTCCATGCATAACAAAAATTAGGGCTTCTCATAAAATCAGCCATATTCCATTGGGAATGGAACTATTCCGTTCTCAATGGAACCTACGCTGAAAAATCATGAATTTCCTGCGTCATTCCGTTCTCAACGAAACTATTCCATTGGGAACGGAGACATGCTGGAAATTCGTATTTCCCTTTTGTTTTAGTTCCGTTTCCAAAACAGATTTCGAAAAACTATTTTTTCGAAACTCTAGGAAATCATAATATCCAATATTATATTCTCAGAAACTGTTTCCGTTATGTTTTGAAATAATATTTTCAAAACACTAAAATTTATTATACTAGAATTTACTAAATTTTAAATATGTAATCGATGATTATTTCCTTAACGAACACTCTGATGCCACTGTTGGGGAATCCATAGCCATGTACGTTACATGTGCAGCGGAACCTATGGATTCAACCCGCCCTAGGATCATCATTAAGGGAATAAAAGTATGAGATTAACTATTAAAATTTATACCTCGGATCTTCCTGATCTGCGAGACGAAGAACAGATGTAGGTCTGAACTTTTCTAACGTGCAACCTTCTCCTTCCTAACCTCGACTCCACGAACCTTCTTACTTCTCCTAGGGTTGAAGAATGATCGCTCGCAAGTTCTCAAGTTAGAGAACCTCTACTCGTATCCACGTGAATTTCAGACGCACGGAATAACCGGACTGGCTAGACGAGTCCGGAAATACTTTCCGAAATAACTAAAAACTCTCTCTCTCTTTATGTCTGTGTATTAGACGGCCTCTAAGACTTCTGAATTATGTATCTAATAGAAAGGGACTGCCTTTCTATTTATACTAGAAAGAGAGGCGAACGATTGCTCAGTTGTCATAACTAAAAATCCTAACCTGCGCCTATTCTGTTGCCAACGGAACTATTCCGTTGCCAACGCAATAGGTATTTCCTTAACAGAATACTTGGCAGCTAAGATTATTACAGTTTTCATATCTATTTCGTTGGGAACAGAACTATTCCGTTGCCAACAGAATGATGCTGTTTTGTTCAATCAATTATCCAATAATTAATTATTTCATTCACCAATTTATACATCATATGTATAACTGCTTTTGAGGTATTTTCATCCCGTATGAATGAACTTCATTGTGTGACCGTGTAGGTTCCATTTAACGCTGGCAACGATCTTCTAATGATCGTAAGTCATGAGTAACCTCTAGACTGATGTCATGACTACCCATGTTAAATGAAATGATCAGCTATCATAAACGTATTTGAATAGACGTTTGCTTATTCCTTTTGTTCTACGATATATATCTTGATCACAAGGCACGGCAATATGTCATCCTTGAGTTTGATCAAAGTCTCTTTCCTGATCGAGAAGTAGACTGAGTAAATACAAAATGATATCAACAACACATGTTAATCCATTTTGAGAATTGCCATGCATTTCTTTTAGTCCTAGTTAATCAGGGGGCCCAGTGATATCTTCCTCTTGACGAGAGGAACAAATCCCATCTTGGTCACTCACATTCCTCGTCATGATTCAGTGCATATCTAATAATGATCCTAATGATCATCCGATTACGGATGCCCCCCCCCCTCATTCATTCTGATCGCCCAAAATGGTTTTGGGTTTTCTTGAGTTTGTGATTAATGTCCGTGCTTACATCAAAATTGAGATATGTTGGGATCAAGTGGCAATTTATAACTAACTTACGCTGAGACTAAGTGGGCTTCACTAAATTCAGTTTATGCATTATTGGGGTTTAAACTAGTGTAGCCCTAATTGCATGAATTAGTGAAACACGGCTCTAATAACATGTGTTATTTACATAGCTCTAATTTCATGGGTTAGCCCCTAGCTCTACTTGCATGAATTAACTTGAATCCTAGTTGCAGTATAAAGGATAATAGCCCCAAAAATTGATCATATCCCAAGTAGTAATTATCTCATAGGTGTTTCTTTTACATGAATCAAATTGCATCCTAATTGTAGAGAAAGATGATTTCATACTAGTAAAATAAGGGTGATTTTGATCGATTTTTTGATAGAATTGATTTGTGTGGTTCTAATTTGAAGAACTTCTATATGTGTCAATTTATATTAATTGGATAGAATGTCATGAAAATAGATTAGAGTTAAACATAAGGTCGAAAATATCATTTTTTTTTTGAGAAAATTTGGGGAGGGCTTAAGTATCCCTCACCCAAATGTGATTTTCTATTAATAAAATTGTGATTACAACTCCTATCTAATCTAATTTACACTTTTTGAATTATACCTCTATAACAAGCCCAAAACTAGACTTAAGACTAGGTAAAAGATGGAATAAATGAAAACCCGGCCCACTAAAAAAATTCTGAAACAATGTCCAGTGTTTGGAATCCGGACTATCTACCCGAACTTAAAGTCTGTGTGAGCTGTCTCAAAATCCGACAGCTCATTCTCTCTATCCTCTCCTCCTTTACTCTCTCACTCCTTGCGACTTCTCCAAAGCTCTTTCTGAGGTTCCATTAATGGCGGATTCCCCTTCTATTGCTTTTCTGAACCAACTTAGCTCTTCTAAGAATTCCTCAATAAGAAGATTACTAGGCTTCTTCTCATCAGAAAAAACTCGCCTATACCGTTCTCGCCAGACGACAAAGAGGAATAACCCTGAAATTTACGCTGCCATGAGCTCAAGTGTGCTGATTTCTGAAGGAGATAAACAGATCTTGTTTGTTGATCATGTTTGAGTAGTAACAAGTAGGAATTGGTGATTGTGGGTCATGTGCATGAAATCTTGCTTTGAAACATCTCAATTTTACAGATTTAGGTTGTTTGTCATAAAATTGCATTGAAATTGTGTTTTGACCAAAAAATTGTTTGGCTGAGTGTTTTAAGTCAAATTGAGCATAAATTCATGTTGTTTGATATCTTGTTGATCACTAGTAGGCTTGGCTAAGTCTATTGTGTAATTAAATTAGGTTGTGAGTTGAGATTTTGCATTTTTAACTTGAAATGGCTGTTTTGAGTTGGATCTGAATTTTGATTCATTTATTGAGTAATTTTTAGCTTAGAATTGTTCAAACCTAGCATCCAAATCCGTCAAATTGTTTATCAAGTGGTTATGATTGTTTTGATTCATAAATTGCCTAAAAATTCCTATTTTTGACCTTTGACTATGTTTCTGTTTATCAGTATTTGTCCTTCATTTTGAGTCCCATACAGACCTGAAAAATTAAAATAAATATTTTTCTTAAAGTTCTCATTTAGTAGATAATTTTCAACCCAAAGTTTGTCCAATTCTTGTTTATATTTTGTGAGATATTAATTTTTCAATTTTGTTATTTTTCTGTTTCAGTTTTTTAGTCCAGATTTGTTGATCTAATTTTTCTGAATTTTCAAAAATATAAAATAAATATTTAAATATAAAAGTGGTCTCATCTGAAAGGTTTTGAAGTGTAGAATTCATTTGTGAAATTTAATATTTTCATTGTTAAACTAGAATTTGAGATATTGATGATTTTGTGAATATTGGTCTGTTTGATCTAATTCTGAAACCAGATCTGAATTTTCTTCATAACATTTGATCTGCTCAATATCTGTGTATCAAGTTTTATCATAAGCTTATCGCTACGTAATTGAATTTTTTTGTAAATTTTTGGTGAATTTAGGATCTGTGATTATTTTTCTATGATTTTTTGAAACCTGCTGGTACTGAAAATGTGAATCTGATAAAAGTGTTGGACTAAATTATAAATTTCTCGAATTCTCCGAATAAAACTATAATAACAGTAAAACACCACTGTAAAGATCTCTTTAGACATCTTATTTGCCAAATTTAAAGATCGTTGGATACGCTTTTGAGCCAAAATGGTGAACTTGTGTTGAAGTTGGGTATAATTACAGCCGGTGCCACTCAATGAATTTTGCAAATAAAGCATTGAATGAAAAGACCTTGATATTAGAGAATAGACTTGATAATTAGTTAAACTTGAGACCTTACCTCCTTGTGGCCGACTCCTAGGACTCATTACCATATATACTCGTAATTTGAAAATTAGGGAATTATAAATATTCTGCTAAATTGTCTGAAATTAAACGACGATTTTTCACGATTTACACTTCTCTCCATCATTCCACCTTCTATTTCTTCCCAAGAGTGAGATAAAGCCAACCATATTGTCGATTTTCAGTTTCCGGACCTCGAGAGCGTATTTCGGTCGGTGTCGCAAAACGGACTTTAAAGCTCATTAATGGTAGATTAGGGTAGGGTTGCACAAGCTCAAAATTGAGGATTTGGATGTGTTATTGGATGGATAGACATGGTGTTGGAGCTCTTAATTTGAGTAATTGAGGTTTAATTTGTCTAATTTCGGATTTGGGGGTGATTTGTTTTTTTTTTTTTGAACTCCTCAAGTGATGAGGTTTATTTGAAAAAAATGAAACGGGTCTTGACCCATATGCAGGAAATTCCTTCATTTTGAATATTTCTCTCATTTTCACGCTCTATTTTCGCACACTTTCAAAGGATTATATTTAGAACTTTTTACACGTATTGTTGAGCACTATGTATTTTTTCATTCTTCAAAAGTTGGGAATCAAACTCCAAGTCTAAGTTGGGTTTTTTAGCCTCCAAAGCAGAGACCAGACTCAAATTTCTGCACATACTTAAAAGCTGACAAATTCAGCTTTTCCACTTTTCGTGCAATTTTTGAAAGACTTCCAAGCCTCATTTTCCAAATAATCTTGCATGAGTTTGTAGAGAATTTTGTCTAGTTTCACACAGCAAAATATGGTAAAATATGAGGCTCGTATTCTTGAGTTTTTACGTCTACAATTAGGCATCTAGTTATAACTTTCCAACACTTTTGAGAAATTTCTAACTTTTTCGTTTTACCGCGGAATTTGCTCCAATTCGCATGGTTGTGCTTGACGTTTTGAATATGTTTTATCATGGATGAAGAGGTCTCGGAATGAGTCTTGTGAGAACTAAATATGACCCTCTGTTTGCGCGAACCGAAGGAGTTCGATAAAATGCCTCATATAAGAAGCTAGGGTTTTTCTAGGGTTTAAAGCTGGAGTTTCGTTTATGTCGAGTTGTAGAGGTTTTAGAATACTTCCATTTGCATTTTACGGTCTTTTTAGAGTGCGTGTGGTGATGGATTAGGGTCGAAGAGGCTTTTGTAGGGAGAAATGGCCATCTTTGGCCCATAATTTTACGCTTTAGCCCTTCCTTTGAGTTGCCACTTGCAAGTTAGTCCCTCCAAAGTCTTTTCTTAGTCTTTTTACTTGAAATAAGACATAAAAGTGTATTAAGGGGTTATAAAACAAGTTATTTATTGCATTGTTTATATATTTTAGTTGATTTTTTAGTTTAAAGCTTATAATAATAATAGCCCTACAAAGTATGTATAAAAACACACCACACTTAAACAAAGCTTGCCCTCAAGTGTAAATTAAATCAATTTTTAGAATTTTTGGGATTAGTATTTTATGAAAATTGATAAGATTAATTTATGCCATAAATTTTTTTATTATATACTATATATATATATATATATATCTATATCTATATATATATATACATATATATATATATATATATATATATATATATATATATATATATATATACATATATATATAATATATATATATATATATATATATATACATATATATATATACATATATATATATATATATATATATATATATATATATATATATACAGTATATATATATATGTATATGTATATATATATATATATATATATATATATATATATATATATATATATATATATATGTATATATATATATATATACATATACATATATATATATACACTGTATATATATATATATATATACAGTGTATATATATATATGTATATGTATATATATATATATATACACTGTGTATATATATATATATATATATATATATATATATATATATATATATATATATATATATATATATATATATATATATATATATATGTATGTATATATATGTATATGTATGTATGTATGTATGTATGTATATATATGTATATGTATGTATGTAAAATTGAAATATATCCTTTTTACCACTTTTGAAAGATCGAAAATGGAGAAAATGAAGGGAGAGGCCGATCTAGAATCCTCCGAATCGCACGGAGACTTGCCTTGAGTTGCTTGAGAGTAGCCAATCCTTCTTGCAGCTGCACGAAGCTCGAAATTGAGGATTTGAATGTGTTATTAGATGGATAGAGATGGTGTTGGAGCTTCTTAATTTGAGTAATTGAGGTCTAATATGTCCAATTCGGGATTTGGGGGTGATATGTACAATGGAGAAATTGAGAGGAAGAAAAAGAGGTATGAGATGAAGACCTCTTATTTGGGGTTTGTGAAAATTATATAGGGAGTAGAGATGAGGGTAGGATTGCAAACTGAAGACAAGAGAAAATGAGGAGGTTTGAGATAGTACAAAGGTTAACCGAGCTTCAACATCTTTGTTACGTGAGAGGGAATTTTGGTTTGAAGGGGAATAGTTCATCTCTCCATTTAGTACCAGAAAAATAATCACAGCTGAAAAAATTTCCAAAATTCTTGAATCGCTTCCTCCGAGCTTTGATTTGTTCATTACTGAATATCATAAGCGTTGGATGGAGACGACGACCACGGAGTTGCATAAGATGCTTAAACAGGCAGAGAAGGACATAGGGGAAAAATTGTCATTGATGCCCTTAGGATTGAAAGGGAAAGAGAGTTGAGTAGACAAGCTGCATGGGAGAGCCGGATCAAGAGTGAAGGCAAAGTGTTGCCTAAACTTGAGGATTCCAAGGAAGTGATAGCATGTTCTATGCGTGATCGCTGGAGAGGAGGATGTATGATATTTCAAGAAGAAGAATCAATGGCTGCCATTTCAGGTATTCCTCTTCCTAATTCTCTACTTGGATATTGGATATCCACTATAGTTCTCACATTATGAATGTGCAGGATATTACTCAGAAGTAGAAGAATAGCTTGAAGGAGAAGTCAACCTACGAGTTGGGAATGAAGCAAGAGTTACTATATTAGCTCAAGGATTTTATTGACTTTGCCATTATGGACTTCTAATGAAATAAATATTATTTCTATTTGAGCATTAGAATGTTGTAAAATTATTATTTGGAATAATAAACCTTCTTATCAAAAGGAAGATTTTTCTGTTTGAAATATTCACCTAGGAAAATGACCATTATATGCTGAATAATAAGTCTGTTGATTCTGTGACATGTACTTCTAGCAATGTCATTTAAGTTACAAATTAAGAATCATATTTCTAAAGTCCACCCTAGGATCAATTGACACGTGCGAATATTAATTATTGAACAAGATGATAAGAATGGGCAACCGTTACATAGTTGTTTTATGACTTGTTGATACTCATGCATATAGAAATAGGGATATTAATATTTCGTGTTAAAGTGTTTCTAGTAAAAGGTTTACTTAATGTAACACAAAAATCTTTGAAGTGTTCAAAATATTTAAGAATGAAATCCGATATCACCTTGACAAGATAATAAGAGCACTTCGATCGGATTGAGGTGGTAAGTATTTGAGTCAATAGTTTGATAATCATCTTAGAAATTATGAAAAGGGTTTCAAAATTAACTCTATACGGAACATCTCATGATGTGTTCATAAAGGAGATGATGAAGCTTATTGGATAAGATTCAATCTATGATAAGTCAAGTAGATCCTCCAAAATCCTTATAGGCTTATACTCATGGATATACTAAAACACTGAATATTGTAAAGGTTCAGAAGAACATCATATGTGATATGGGTTGGGATAGTCCCAAGTTGTCTTTAAAGATTGAAGTACGACTCATGTCAAAAAAGTTTGACAGTGTCAACACAACAATCTTATAAATATTTGTGGAATATCAATTTGATATTGTCTTACATCCATTCTGAGTCCAAATTGTTTGCTACTCATAATTCAGACTTCTTTAAAGGAGATTTCATCTCCTAAAGAAGCAGTGGGAGTGTAATACATCTAGAAAGGTTCGAGATCGACATACTAGTGATGAACCCTTCATAAGGCTATCAAGTAGTTGTTAAGGCTATACTTGAAACATAAAGTTCTCCTCACAGACCTGGTAGACATTAGGCCAAGAGATATGATCTCTCATATCTAATAATAAGTACTCATAGAGGATGAGTCGACTTTCTACCCAGGAAACTGTGAAGAGTCGATGGTTGGAAGAGAACTGTGATGCAACCCATGTACAAGCAGTCAAGTTTGGAACCTGATTGGAGTATCCAATGGCTTGATGACCATTGCATAAAGTACATGGATAACCTATAAATAGCAAAGAAAGTAGCTGTAGTATGAGCTATAGTAAAAGACTTTCTCACTTAATGTTATAACGAATTCTAACCTCCATAGCACAATGCGATGGAACAAGGATATAAAAACTGACCTTCCTTTACAGGAAACTTATTGTGGATGTATCTTTGATACTTGGCAAGAGTTTATATGATCCCGAGAATTCTGAAAATGGGTTACTTGCTTCAAAATTCATTAATGGATCAAAAGAAAACATCTCAAGATAAATCTATTTTACAAATAGATAAGACCATCTAGGGAGTATAACAGTCTCCTATGTTACAACAACAGACTTACATCGTACTAATAATTGGGAGTTGAAGTTTATGTAGACTTATGGTTGTAAGATAAAGAACATTGGTAAAATATGGAAAGAATTCAATACGCAAAAAATGTTCTTGCTTATGGTGTTTATATGAATGATGAAAGACATACGAATGAGATTCTATACTTTCAGCCATATATTGAAGTGTTCAATATGCAAGAAAGAGTTCTTAGTTATTGCATTCACTTGAACAAATACAAGGATATAAGGATTAGATTATATACCTTCGTCCATATATTGAATATTCAATATGCAAGAAAGAGTTCTTGCTTATGGCATTAATATGAACAATGAAAGACACATGGATTTGATTCTATGTTTTCAACAATATATTGAAGGAGTTCAATATGCAAGAAAGAATTCTTGCCTATAATGTTCATATAATGAAGACATATCATCCGTTTATTGAAAGGTTCAATGTACAAGAAATAGTTCTTAGTAACGGGATGAATAAGATTCTTCAAGCCATACAATGTACTGCGCAATATTCTTGGAGCATAAGAGCGCAAATGATAGTCATTTGATGACTAGAATAAATATCTAAGTTCTTATGAAGAACTAAGATA
Source organism: Juncus effusus (assembly GCA_027726005.1). Classification (NCBI taxonomy): domain Eukaryota; kingdom Viridiplantae; phylum Streptophyta; class Magnoliopsida; order Poales; family Juncaceae; genus Juncus; species Juncus effusus. Next base: position 7,083,214 of record CM050901.1, read on the forward strand.
TCCCGATCTATGAGAAGCTAGGTAGTGGTAAGAGATTACACTTTCCTAACATGGATCATTATCGCAATTCGTTTATTTTAAATACAGTAATTTGGAAAGAGTTCCAAATAAGGTACTGTAACTGAAACAAGACCATATTGTCGCTTTAGAAGCGGACAATAGGTATGCTTGGATTAAGCACTTGATCTTGGAACTTGGAGTAGTCCCGAGTGCTCTTAAGGCCTGACGATCTATGTTATGAACAAAGAGTCGTTCAGAATAGAGCAACAAGGATACATGCGCCTATTTTAGAAGTCCACGACTAATGATAGAGATCAATAGTAGTCGTTAGAAGTTTGCACGTAAACTTCTATAATCTGATAGGCATATATTTCCCTCTAGTAGAACATGAAGGTCATGTTGCCTAATGAGCATTGAATGCTTAGGATTGGCCTAGTGCAAGTGGGAGACTGAAGGAATTATGCCCTAGGCCAAAGTGTTAGACTAGAGATTAGATTATTAGAAATATGTTTATTCACTTCATATATGAATGTGTGTATGGGTGTATGGGTGACTACTATATTTACATATATTAGATCGACCATGAATGACACTTCGGGTTCACGTCATCAGAATACGTGATTCTGATAGTAGAACTGTGAACCAACGAATGACATTCTAAACCATCCCTAGTGATATGTAGGATATTTATAGAGATAAACATACTTCAAGTAAGAAGCTACATATCCACACTAGTATATTCACAGACTGGATGATCATATTCTGCTGATTATGGACATAGGGATGTCAAGTCTCGAATATAGGTACTTATTAGAAAACACGTACTGGACTGACCACACTATGAGAATATGCATCATGGTACATGTCATTATTGATTCTCATATGAATAGTGTGCTTGTTCCTACGACCTGAGGTCACCATGGATTCTTATATGTGGAACTGCATACTTTAATATGATGATACGTCATCCGTAATGGGATGATCATTAGGGCCATCATTAGGTATGCACTGAATCATGACGAGGAATGTGCCTGGCCAAGATGAGATTTGTTCCTCTCGTCAAGAGGGAGATATCTCTGGGCCCCCTGATGAACTAGGACTGAAGGAAATGCATGGCCATGCTCAAAATGGATTAACATGTGTGAGACTTTGATCAAACTCAAGGATGACATATTTGCCGTGCCTTGTGAGAAAAATGTATATTGTAGAACAAAAGGAATAAGTAAATATCTATTTAGATAGGTTGATGATCGTTGATCATTTTATTTAACATGTATAGTCATGACACCAGTCTAGAGGTTACTCATGACTTAAGATCTTTAGAAGATCGTTACCAGCGTTAAATGAAACCTACACAGTCACACATAGAACAACGTCTAGTCGGGAAGAAAATACCTCAAAAACAGTTATACATATGATGTATGAACTAATAGAGAATGAATCAAACATGAGATGTTTGAGAAAAAAAAAAATCGGTAGACATCTGTTCGAACTGATGTCAGATCCATTCGAACTCTTAGGAAACTGAGCAATTGTTCGTCTCTCTCTCTAATATAAATAGAGGGGCAGCCCCCCTCTATTAGAGACACGAAATAAGCCATAGAGGCAGCCGTTTCTATGAGAGAAAGAGAGAGATTTTGTGAGAGCTTCCTGAAAGTATTTCCGGACTCGTCTAGCCGAGTCCGGTTATTCCGACTATTCGAAGTACGATGTGGATACGAGTAGAGGTTGTCTATTTTGAGAACTTGCGAGGGATTGTTCTTCAACCCTAGGAGAAGCAAGGAGGTTCACGGAGTCGAGCTTCAGGAGGGAGAAGGTTGCAACTCAGAATCGTTTAGACCTACATCCGTTCTCCATCTCGCGGATCAGGAACATCTGAGGTATAAATTTTAAATACATAATCTCGTACTTTTATTCCCTTAACGATGATCCTAGGACGGGTTAAATCCATAGGTTCCGCTGAGCATGCAACGTACATGGCTATGGATTCCTTAACAATGGGGGCTCCTCTGGTCTGATCCTGGTTCTTCACGTGATTCTCCTCCTTCTGATTCGGCAGGTTCTGGACCTTCCGGCCCTCTCGGCTCATTTGTTTCTCCCTCTTGATTCGTGTTTTCGACTCCGATATGGTAGCAATGACAATCGCCACTTCTTTATGTTTATTATCGTGCCAGCGGTTGCCAGGAAAGGTCTTCTTAGTATAATTGGGTAATGCGGTCGACATCCATCTCTACCTCCACAAAGTCTATCGGAATGCGAGTCTCTCCCACACGCACCGGTACATCTTCCACTATCTCTTCTGGGTACCTCACTGTTTTGTCTTCCTTGGTTAGGCTCATCGTCGTTTCTTCTAGGTTTCCAATACCCAGCCTCTTGTAAACTGACAGTGGTAGGCTTACGCTCGCCCCTAAGTCGCATAGTGCTCGATCGAACTGCTTCTTGCCAATATAGCAAGATATGGAGAGACGGTCCAATTTTCCTATATCTCAAACAAAAACTTCTCGGCCCACAAGTTAGATCTGTCAAGGAAAAAACTTGACAACAACTCCCAATTAAAATATGGCTAATTTAAATTAGAGGGAAATTGAAGCATTTAAATGGACTTCAATTTCTCCTCATTTAATGAAGAGTTGCTTTCAACACTTCTATCTTTCCGAAACCACATGTACTTCAGTGAAGTACTTCTTTTGCGCTAAGCGCACTTCAAGGAAATATGGCCTATTTTGCAACAATAGTTACAAAATATACAAGTGGGGCTCGATGTCTTTTCAGTACTCTTCACGAAATGAGAATTATAATGGTATGAAATTTCGGCTTTCCTCAACTTCGGATCGGTCGAATTGACAATAAAAATATTTGATTTTGAAAAGTTGTTTGATTTTGAAAAGTTCTGTTTTTGATGTGTTTTAGTGAAATATTTGGGAGCTCAATTTTCTGATCCATTAAATTGAATCTTCCTCAGGACATGTATATCAACTATTTCATAAAAATAACCATTTGGACCTCTTTTATAAAGTCGTTGGGTTGTGAAACCGAGCTTATTTTCATGATTTTGCCTAGAATCATGAATATAGTGAAACCTATTGTTGTTACTAAATCTTTTAAAAGTTCGACTTTAAGACTTTTATCCTTAGAATAGTCTTGGTACATATATGCGCTTCCTCGACTACTCTTAGGTTGATTGAGCTCTCTTTTCACGTTTTGGTCTTTAGGTCTTGAAGGAGGGGGCTTAGAACCGATTTTCTTCTTAAATCCTAAACCGGATTTGTCATTTGGTTTTTGCCCTATTAATATCTTGTCTACATCAAATCTATTTGTGACATTTCTGGCACAAGCGGGCTTGAGTGAATTATTTTCCGTTTTTGAATTTAGAAGTTCGACTTTTAAATAATGTATTGCCATTTTTAAATTTTCACATTCACAATTATTATTATTGTACGACTTTACCGAGGCTTTGAAATCGATTAGCATTTGTTGAGTACTGGCAAGAGATTCCCGAAGCCTATCTAACTCTTGTACTAGTTCATCCCTTGGTCCAAGTTCAACATTATTGTTTATATTGCTTGAACTTGGAACTTTTATTTCTTCTAAAACATAATTAAGAGTAGGGTCTAGAAATACCTCGTGACTCGTGTCACCAATTGAACCTGAAGATGATGCGTCATCGAATGAGGATACCTCCAGAGGTGGAGAAGGTGGAGAAGGTCGAATGGCCCGTTCACAAACTTCATCCACATTGTTTTATAGACATGAAAGCAATGTTCGTCATTTTCGGGTCGGAGTCAGATTCCGATTCGACGGAATTAGAGGAGTAGCTCAAATAGCTCCTTGACTCCAACGTGCAAGCTCGGGATGAAGCATGTAGCAGTTGTCCATCGTAAGTCTCATCTTGTTGCACTCGAAAGAATATGACTTCTTGTTGTTGCACCGATGATTGCCGTTAAATCGTTTCTCACGTGCTCGTAAATCACCGAATTGATTTAGAAATGCCATCTCGTGATCGCGTGTATCGATTGCCGGCATGGCTACGGTTGTCGGTTGAGAATCTGTTTGCTTGAGTCGGGCTTCGTAGTTCCAGAAGTAACTTATGAGATCTTTTGGCCGGATCTATTGTGTCGCCATCATCGTGTCCAATAAAACTTGAAGCGCTTCCCATCTTTGTGGCATTGCCCTGATCAATTTTCCTACAACTCGAGAATTTATTAGGGTCTCTAGTAAAGCTAGAATCCATTTCGGATATGCGACATATGAGTGTACATATCCTCGACGGATTCACCTTTGATCATCCGAAAAGAGTCAAATTGTTATTCGAGTCCCATTAATTTGGTCCTGTTTATTTGACTATTTTCCTCAAATTGATTAAGGAGTGCTCGCCACATTTGATGGGAATTAATACAGCCATCCATTATAACCGATAAATTGTTTACTATATTTGTGACTATTAAATTCTATGCCATTATGTCAAGTATGATATTGGTTTTGGTCAAATCTTTTGTTCTCAGTTTGATGATATTTAAAACTATTATGAGCTACTAATATAATTTTGAGAATATTTTTTAAGCTCAGATGAATTCACGTTCAAGAAATCGGAAATGAAGATTTGACCGTTATGGACGTTTTTCTCCAATCTCGGAAGGAAAAGAAAACGCCATGCATTCACAAGTTATCAATTTTTTAGCTCTTTAGTGTTCTTCGTGTCAAGTTGTGTTTTGAGTTATATTAAATCATACTAAAGATAGTCTATTATTGCAAAACTGGGCATTCAGTTGGGAATAGAATCACTATTCATAGCCCCATCCAGAACTGATACTCTCTGTCTCTTTGGCTGAGATATTGGTGCATTCCGTTCTCAACGGAATCATTCCGTCCATAACGGAATGTACAAATTTCTAGCCGTTTGAGCATTAATTTGGTTAAATTTCCTTTCTTTTATATATTCTGTTGCCAACGGAATAGATGGTTTTCCTTATTTGTGAACTGCTCCTTCCATCTTTATAAGGGTTGCTCCAATCCGAATTTCTTTACCAGATTTTGATAAGAAAAAGCAAGAATTCTCTCTCTCTAGTATTGAATAATACTCACTCATTAATCTTTGTGAGATTAGGGAGAAATTAGTGAGTGATTTGTGTTATTGTTATTGTGAGATTGAAAGAAATCGTTGTAAGTTATGTTTCATCGTTTCGCTCCGAGTTGTTGTAAAGTGAATGGTGAATTGTGGTCTTGTAAAAGAAAACATTATTTGGATTAGTGAAATCAAGGAGCCGAAAGGCATACCCAGAGAGTAGGCCCTCACGAACACGGTAAGAGACGCTAGTGAATGGGTTGTAATAGCTAAAGCAACCACTTAGCTGAACTTCATCAATAATTCTTAGTGTTCGTATTCCAATTATCTATTTGTTTATTAATATGACCATCTGCCTAAAAGTTTAATAACCTAAAAGTCTGTAAAATCCTAAAAGTTAAATCCACCTTCCGCATGAAATTAGACCTTTACCCTCCTCCCCTCCCCCCCTTTAGGCCTCAATCTAACAATAGGAAGGCCGTTTTATAGGGAGTGGACCTCTAGGGTCGCCAGTGTCCCCAAATGGCAGGGAGCGTATCCGGAGATCCTTGCAAATCTTCGTGCCATGAATTCTTGATTGATCCTTCCCAATCTGCTCCCTTGCAAATCTTCATTACTGAATTACTCTCTTTTACTGCCAATCAATTAGTCAGTGATTTCAGCCTTGGTGTCTTCTTCCTTGTTTGGACGCCACCGAGCCGCTCCACTTGAGCCGTGAATCCTTGTAATCCGTGCTACCGGGTCGAATGGTACAGCGCCCGCGGGTGGGACCGCGATGCGATGATTGCTCCAATTGTGCTCCAGATTTCTTGCGCCTCTTTTTGCATCCTTTTGGTCATTTTTGCTCTAATTCCTGCAATCACATTTGATCTAGGCAGTAACTTGATTCTTTGAATAAAACAAAAATAAAACAATAAAATAACTAACTAAAGTGTAGAAAGTAAGATACAAGATAGGGGATAAACATTTATATGAAATACCCCAAACATCGACTTTATACTTGGAGATTGTAAGAAAGCAAGTTTCTGACATAGGAACTTGGGAGAAGGGCTATTGTGCAAGAGATTTAGCTCACTATGTACTCATGCTGAAGTAACTAACTGCTCTGTTGAGCAGTTCAAGAGTTTTCAGGATCTAGAAGGGGTCTTTAAAGAGATTCTTGCTTTGCAACCACAACAAGAGTTGCTCAATCTGCAATGACTCTTAAACAAAACTCAGCTCAACCAGCAGATATATCTGATCAACTAGAGATGGAGTAGTAAAGGAACCTTCACCACAAGGAGTGCTTATCACATCATTTCAATGGGGTTCATACCTCAAATACATTAAAAAAAAAAGATTGGTCAGTTAAAATTCAATTGAGAATGAGAATTTTTAACTCGTTATTTCAGCAAAACAGAATACTTACACAAGATAATCTGATGAAGAAGAGGATTAATCTCATTAACTGATGTCATCTCTATTTTAAATCTCTAGAATCAGTAGATCACCTTGCTGAACAATGTAGTTTCAGACAACATGTCTGGTTTAAACTCAATCAGAAGCTCAGAGAAGCTCAAATCGCAGATCCTTTCTGGCTAGTCTATGGATCTATAAGAGAAGGTAGAGGAGAAGAAGGTTTGAGACAAAGCTCCATGATTTTTCTGTTTTGCATGTGGAGAGAGAGGTGTAGGCGAGCTTTCAGTAAAGACAAAAGAGGTTGTATAGAGTTAATATAGGAGATTAGAGATGAGATTCAGCTAATCAGAGTATAAAATAGAAGTAAGAGATTGAAGCTCAAAGACATGACGGCGCAAGAAGCTCTGAGTGAAAAAGAGAGAAAGAAAGAAACAATTTCATGTTTCAGAAACCAATGTCTGAAGACCTAAAAGATATTTTCAGACACTCGACTTTTATGTCCGTAATTTGTTGATTTAGGAATTGTAAAACCCAACTTTAAAATCCGGCGTTTCATTGTATAGATTTTGTTAGGGGATTGGCCTTGGGCTGGGTTAGGACTGAAGATCCCAATTGATTTTATTTTTTTCTTTTTCTTTTTATTGATATATCTAAAAAAGAAAAAGAAAATCCTTTGTAAATTTTATATAAAATATAAATAATATATGGAAGGGGGATTTTAGGCCCCCTCCAAATTTTCTAAAAAAAAATAATATGAAGAAAATTACAAAATGCATCCCACATAAAGAGATGTAAACGGTTTAAATCCAGTTCAGATAGTGGTCATACTAGGTCCATATCCATATTTTTTTTCGGATACAGATCAGGATATGATTTGGATATTAAACGAATACGGATACAAATACGAATTTTATTCGGAAAATTAAAAATGATATTTAGTACTTAATATAAATTTTTGTTTTATAATTCTTAAATATCACTATACATAAAAATACATTGAATTTAAAAAAACATATTTTTTTACTTCATAAAAAATATCACTATTTGATAAAACTATATAGCATATCAAAAAATTGTCCAAAATATGAATAAGATAAGAAAAATATCATAAATTTGTTCTATATATGTCTTATTATGTTTTAAAATTATTAAATTACTAATTTTATAGATATTTAAAGATGTTGAATTACTAATTTACTATATATTTCAATCATTACAAAATATGGGTCCAAAAATGGATATTCATATTTGACAATTTGGATCAAAAATAGGTACTCATTTTTTAAAATTATCCGGATCCGGAAATTACCCGGATCCGGATGTGGATCCGGATCCTAATAAAAGACCTGTATCTAGATCCGTTCGGATCCGGATTTTTTATTCGGATTTGGTTCGTTTCGGTTTAGGTAATATCTGATCCGTTTACAACCCTACCCACGGATCCTACTAAGTATTATAGAAAAGATTTTTTTTTTTTGGGTATTTTGTATAGACTGGAAAGATTTGAATTATGCGCACTGCAATGGGTTATCATTTTTTCATGTATCTCTTTGTTGTCATTATCTGTCATTCCATCTTGAACCAGGACCACATATCTTCTATAATTCATATTTAAGAAATGTTAATTTTATTTTAAGTCAAATGAAACACAAGGGGAGTAAAATTTATCGTTACTCTCTTTAACATAGCTTAAAAGATAATCAAGGAAGGATCAACAATTTTGACAATGAATTCTCAAAAAAAGAAAAAAAATTTGGCAATGAAGAGCCTCGAAAAGCAAAACTCGAAAATGACTGTATAAATAACGTCCATTCAAGGTATGTAATATCATTAAGTGGCTCTTCATAAATGCATATAGAATCTTCACATCGGTAATTTTGATTCTTTTTTTCCAGAGATAATACGGACAATTGGAAGTCATCACCTAACAAGTAACAACAATCTACGAGTTCAAGTCATCTTCAAAAAAATATAGTATGTGCCTTAGTAGCTTATGTCCAGTGTCAGTCATAATAAGATTTTCCAATGTGTTATACGGTAGAATAATCTTATTTAATTATATCTTAAATATGTTCTTCGAAATTTGTAAGGAATATTTACTTTCTATTAACATTCTTATTCATTAGAACTTTTCGGTTCAATGATGCAGTATTTGTGTCGTATTTTATGATATTGAACAAAAGTGCAACAATATAATGTGTTATTGTATGATCATTCTATATCATGCTTAAGTTTTGTAAAAAAATTTTAAATTGTACTAATTGTAAATGCAATTTAATTTCTCTCACTAAAAATACAAATAATTATTTAAAATATCCGCAGTATGTTGCGTATAAATATAGTGTTAGGAACCGAGACGCAATAAGCAAACACAGAAAGCAAAACGCATGAACAAAAAGATTTTTTGAGGTAGAACGTCTAAAGAGGATAAAAACCACGGCCGCCAGCACTCAATACTTTCTTATACAAGGAGAGAAAAGAAATACAATACAATTGATTGTCGTTGTTGGAATGAATAAAACGCTACCACTATCCTTTTATTTATAGTAATAGTCATACCTAATACAAGGAAATAATCCAAAGAATTATTGTCCCATTTAACGCATAATTCATGTAAACAAATATAAGAAAAATAAACATATTGCTAATTCTAATTATCAATTAGTGAATTAAATCATGACAATCAAATATGTAGAACTTTTCTATCTCCTGCAGGGTTTCCTTTTATACGGTATCTAGAGTTTTCCAGAAGTCTCCACATCAAATAATCTCTCACTTGGAGACTTCATAATAATACCAATCCTCTGCATTGAATATATTATCCTTTTCTCCCATACCTTCCTTGAGCCCGGCTACATGCTTCTACTAACTCCCTCGACCAGCCCCACTGAGGCAGTGCACAGCCTCAGTTTGTCGATGTGGTCTTCCTTGGTCAACATATCGGCAGGGTTCTTCGCACCTTGGATCTTCTCTAATGATATGGTACCATCTTTCACAAGTTCTCGGATATAGTGATACTTGAATTGGATGTGCTTGGCTCTGGAATGGAACATCGGATTTTTCGTGAGACACTGGGCACATTGACTGTCGGTGTGAAGTACCCTACATCCGTGATCTTTGGTCTAATGAGATTTCATCTATGCCGGAGCTCATTATTTCAAACAAAGGTCGAACATTCGATAGTCCCTTGGAGAGCTTGAAATGTGCGCCGAGTGGACTACTTCTCGGCTTGGCGTCATCTACTCAAAATCGCTCCAACACCTTCTTAATGTACTTCTCTTGCGACAAGGTCAGTATACCCGCCACTCAATCTCGATTGATCCACATCCCAAGAATCTGGCTTGCTGCCTCCAAATCCTTAATTTTGAATTCTCTCGACAACTCCTTCTTGAGCTTGTTAATCTTGCTCATGTCTGCATCTATAATGAACATATCATCTACATACAAAAGCAAAATAATGTATGTATCTCCATTGTTCTTGTAAGAGAAACAATGGTCAGTATCACCTCTCTGAAAATCACGATCACACATGAATTTATCGAACTTCATGTACTATTGTCTAGGTGTCTGTTTTAGACTGTGCATGCTCTTCTTGAGCTTACACACTAAACCCTCCTTTCTCGGGGTCTCGAAACTATCAGGCTGCACCATATAGATGTCCTCCTCCAAATATGCCATCTTGACATCCATCTGCTCGAGGTGCAAATCTTCGGCTGCTACAATACTCAACACCATACGAATAGTTGTCAGCTTCACCACCGGCGAGAATACCTCCATGTAGTCAACTCCCTCTTTTTGTAGGAACCCTTTTACTACCAATCTCGCCTTGTACCGCTTGCTGCCATTATCCTTTACCCGATAAATCCACTTGTTTTGTAGCGCCTTCTTGCCATCTGGTAACCGGGTCAATACCCAAGTCTTGTTCTTTCAGATAGACTTAATCTCATCTCTCATTGCACGCTCTCACTTGACCGAATCTCCCATCTCTATCGCCTCATGGTAGTTCTCAGGTTCGCCAGCATCAGTTAACACCAGGTAGTGAATTGATGGTGAATAACGGCTTGTGGATATGATACTCCGGTTTGATCATCTTAAAATCAGAGTTTCTGGACTTTCGTATAGTGCAGTTTCGGTCACGGTTTCATTTCCATTCTCAGTCGATTCCCCGACTGAAAATTCGATCACCTCGGACTCTCTCGGAATTGCTCCCGCAACGGAATTTTGGTTGACTCTACCTTTAGATTCAGATTTCCCATTTGACCCAAACCATTCCTTGTAGAGTTCATTTTCGTTAAAGGTTGCATCTCTGGACCGAATTATTTTCCGACTTTGTTCGACCAAAAATCGGTAACCAAAATAATTCAACCCATAACCAATAAATAAACACTTTTCCGACACCTGATGGTTAACCGCATCTGCCCAAAACATCTTCGATAGTCATGCGTGCAGTAGCATCACCCTTGCTCGTTCATTCAAAGTCTGATTCATCCGTTCGGCGACTCTATTTTTTTGAGATCGATTTGGAACCGTCCAAATTTGCTTGATCCCGTGGTCCGAACAAAATGCCTTGAACTCGGCACTGCCGTACTCTCCTCCATTGTTCGACTTTAGACATTTCAGTTTCAAGCCGGTTTCAGTTTCGACTTCCACCTTCCATCTTTTGAACACATTAAAAACGTCAGACTTGTGCTTAATAAAGTAGACCCATACCTTCCTGGTGAAATTGTCGATGAAGATAACGTAGTAGCACGACCCACCGAGAGATTAGACTGGAGCCGGTCCCCACACATCGTTGTGCACCAAGTCTAGCTTTCCCGCCTTGAGTTCTCGTCCGGCTTTCGAAAAATTAACCCGTTTTTGTTTGCCGAGCACGCAGTTCTCACCTTGGGTAACAAACCCTTTGAAGCCAGCACTTGTAATCATTTTTTACTGATATCACTAAGACGATTATGCCACAACATCAGGTCAGTTGTCACTCTCGGAACTGCCAATAAATCTGCCTTATTGTTCGTCATATAGAGAGTTCCCATTTTTGTATCCTTTACCATAACCATGGCGCCCTTTACAATCTTCCAAAACTCATTCCCAAATACGGTTTTGTACCCCTCACTATCCATCTGCCAAATGGATATCAAGTTCTTCTTTAAACCCGGTATATATCAAACTCCCCGCAAAGTCGATCTAAATCTGTTGCTCGATTTTATTTAGACATCGCACATGCTCGATATGCATAGCGGTTTCCCATCCGCTACGTAAACATTTCAGAATTCTCCAAATTTAAAATTTAAAAGCTTATCTTTCTGTGAGATATAGTGGAAGGATGCACTTGAATCCATAACCAATGACTCGATAAGGCTGTCGATGCATAGAACAAGTGCTCCGTCTGAATTCTCCTCGGTGGCGGTATTTGCGAAACTTCTTTCCACCTTTTGCTCCTTTCTCGAGAATTTACAGTCCCGTTTCATGTGGTCATTTGTGTCACAGTTTCAACACTCCAACTCGCCACGGGTCTTTGACTTGCGGCGACCTCTCGACTTCGATCTTCCGTCATTGTTGTTTCTCCGACCTCCACGACCCCGACTCTCTATATTCAAGACTGAACTCATGGAATCCGAGACTTCACCCAACCCTTTTTGCCGAATATCCTCGTTCGGGATGTGGTCTCGTACCTCCTCAAAAGTCAGATCCTCCTTGTTGCCGATAACGTCTACCATCGTCGCCCAGCTTTCCGATAATGAGCTCAGATGCTCGGCCACAGATCCGTCTTCCGCCATCTTCAGATAAAAAGGACGGCTCATCAGGTGCAGTTTGTTTAATGTAAATAAAAAACATGTTATGCGAAGACGCATTTTCTGCATACTCGGTTGGGAAGCGTGTCCAAGTTTCATTATTCTCGTGATTTCTAGAGACTCGTTTTTAGAACATTTGTTGAAGTCATATTTGTTGGATAGATGATTTCTGATGCGTTCTCTAAAGACGCCGGTTATAATTGATAACACATGCTGAGTGATTCTTCACTATGTATTTTTTGTAAATTCGACTTCTTGTTTATAATAATAGTTGTAAAATACACAATGGTGTGAGCTATTCATTACTTGGCACCTAATCCCACTCATGGAATTCAACATGTGATTATGTGATCTGAATCATCTGATTAGCGGCAAAGATCCAGAAATGCTGATAGCCACTCATATTTTTGGAACAAGATGCAATTGTGACTACTAAAGGCTCCAAAAACACGAACTCAAATCCGACAACAACCGACTCTCATCAATCAATCAATTAAATCCTCAAGGACCTAAACTATTAAATATAACCCTAAATTATCTATTTATATTTCCCCCCTTATTACCAACCATATACACGTCCGATACATACAAAATCACCACGTTTGATCAATTAAATATATTGTAATGATCAATGAAAATAGGAAAACTATAAGTTGCCCCCTCATTTCGACACAAAACGTCATATACATCATCATTGCATCACTATGATACTTTTTTGCATCATTATTAATGTTTTTATTATTATTTACACCACTTATAATGTCATGATTTTTGTATTTATATCTTCTATGATGTTATATTTTTTTATATTTACATCTACTATAATATTATGGTGACTTATATAATATTTTTGTGCGAAAATTAGAACACCGTATATGCTCTCATGAAAATACTTAACATTATTAAACACCACAATACTCTAATGATGACCACAATGTCACTTACAACGACTAAGAGTGCAAGATATATGAGAAAAGTTTCAGAATAGAATATATTTTTCAAAAAAATAACTGAATAGCGAAAAGCAAAAGCATGTAACTAAATATTTCAAATTCGGAGATATTTTTCGTCATATAGTTGCTAACATGTGTGGGATTGTTGGATTCTTAATATAGTGTTGGATTTATATGTAAAATAATTATTTATTGTATTATTGTCATATATATGCTTAAAATAAATTATGTGGCTTTCGATATAAAGTTTTAAGTAGTGAGAACTTTTTATTTATAATGAGATGAAATGTAAATAATCAAATTATGAGCCAAATGATGTATGATACCCTTAATGACATAATCAACAAGTCATTTCTCTCTTATCTCCTCAAGTAGAGGGTGAGAAATCAGAGAAGAATAAAGCAAATGATTTTTGCAAAATTTCGAAAGTTGTTACTTCATTACTGAGGCGCTCTCTTTGACTTGATGGGCAAACTAAATACATATATACTTCGTTATTTACAATTGATTCATTTTGCCCGTCTGAATTTGACAATATGGTTTGTAATTTGACAGTATCAGATCATACGGCCTAATAAGTAATGTGCAACAAGAGATCCTTGTTAATTTACAAAGGTTAGGGGCAACAATTAAACGTGACAAAAATACATGGCACCCCACTGAATAATGTATGGGAGTAGCTCCAAAAGGGTATTTTTTTCCCAAGAGGCCGAAAGGATGGTTACAAAAATCAGGCCTACATTATTGGGAGTCCATATCAGCCAAGGCAAGAACTGTCCTGGCCACGTGTCTGCCATGTCAGCCGTCCTGATTGCAGCAATCAATACCTCATGAGATCTCTCATGACCTCTCAAAATTGAACGGCATCAAAATTTAGATACCGTTCTTTGTAGCCACACACGTAACCCTGGCTTGCAAGATATTTTCTATATGAAGACAATACATGAGACATTAAACTGTAACAATCCGGATTTTAGTGCATTGCACCGGATTAATCAGTCACATTCTTATTTTCACAGGCGTGCAATAACAAACTAATTTCAGAGTGTGCGAAGCTACTCCTCATGATCTCTATAAAAACATAAGCTCCATTAACATCAATTGAAAAGCTCTTATAAGTTATAATCTTTCTCTCACTTAACATGTCTCGCCATAGGAGACAAGCCTCCCAAGCTCTTCCATTCGATTTTAACATAGTCGATGATAAATCGATTAAGGCATCTATTTATGTGAGTACTGGCCCTGCAATTGGCAATGATAGCAGCAACAATAGTGGAAATGGCAGCCAGAGCCAAATGAATATTGCCGGTGCTAGGTCTTCTGAAAGGCAGGCTAAAGCGGCCTATCGTGCCGAACGTGGAGAAGCAAATGAAGAAACCAAGTGACATGGTTCAAAGCATATGATCATTCCATGTTGGAATTATCGAGGATGTTTTTTTAATTTGAATGCTTAAGTTTTATTTTATTTAGATATGTATGAGTTGTGCTTGTTTTCTGCTTTATCCAACGCACGTCTCAGAGTAAAATCTCGGGCATGCTCAACATTTTCTGAGTATATATACCATATGTTCATTTAAAATCTGAATCTCCGCACACGATTAAATCTAAGTCTCACATACATGATTATAATATTTTTGAAAGAAAAGCTTCCAAATGCAGGTGCTTGATTTCTAGTTGCAATTTGACTTTAATCGATTTGGGGGTGGGGGTGGAGGTGGGGGGTGGGTTTTATCCTAATATATATACCACAGAAAACATGTATCACATACATAATAATCAGCAAATATTGCAGGGATATGCCAGCCTAACCCCTATTAAGCTCCCCGCCAACTGAATCAAAATGTTTGATTTATGTTAATTTTCAGTGTAGACGGATGATAAAGATCCAAAAGTAATTACCAGTAAAGCATAATACCAATTAAAATTAATCAGGAGATAATAAGAAATCTTGGCGTATTATTAGAGATCTCATTTCTATTTAAATGTATACCTATCATATCCAGGTATATACATGCATAAATGTGTCGCATCCTTGTCTAGGACTTTCACATTGTACAAAACTAGACTTTTTAAAGCTCACACCAAAAAATAATAGATATATCAAGAGTAATGAGATCTTAAAAACCCCATGGTTAAATGTATTTGGCCAATATAGCTAATCTGAAAGAAAAACAATGAGAAGAGATGAGATTTTGTCATTTTGAAAACTTAATGGTTAAATTGTACCGGAACAATAGCTAATTTGAAAGAAAAGAATGAGAACATAGAGATAAGTATTTATTTATTATATATAATGTTTTAATTTATGGACCATCAGTATTTATTTATTTATTTATAATGTTTTAATTAAGGCAATAAGTTCAATTATATATTAATATATCCACAAAAACATATATGCCAAGATGTAATTTTAGACTGGTGAAAAAAGATCTCTTGCTCTTTTAATGTGTGTGGAATATAAAACAAATTAGGGGTACATTCACAACGATAGGAGTACAAGCTTATTGTGATTTGAGTTATTAAGCAAATGAAATCTGTGTGTGTGTGTGTGTGGTGGCGGTGGTGGTGGGGGTGGGGGTGGGGGAGATTCCCATTAATTTCCATGTAATATAAAAAAATTATTATTAAATCTCTCAATAAATGAAAACAAATAAAAGAAAAAACAACATTATTCGTAGTATACAATAAGAGAAATCCAACTCATATGGTAGTCTTGGAGGCCCTCCTCACAAGCAAAATCCAACATAGAACCCTATAAATCAAGAAGAAACCACACATAATTGCAACATAATTCCACCTCATACTCTCCTCTAAGCCCCTAGCTCTTAGCACATCGGATCCGGTCCTCTCACAAAACGATAACGTCCCTTCTTGGTGCCAAGAGAAGCACTTGTCTCTCAAACTACCATATTCATTAATAAGCAATGCATCCAACGGATACCGATATGGTGATACATAGTACATGAACAACCAATACTTAGGTATACTATCTTTCGGTATGAAATAACCCGAGAACAGAAAGAAAACCCCTAGAAATATGCATATGAGTGAGTTTCCGAGAATGAAATCAGGAGAGATTGAACTTAGGAAGAGAACCAATGAACTCGCCATGAGAATAATCAGCCAAACAACCAATACAAAGAACATGAATGCATGATAGGAAGGATTTAGACCCACTAGCCAATAAACCGGTATGGCGAAAAGAAGAGCCACAACTAGTAAAAAAGGAATGAAAACTATTGTATTAGCTACCATATATGAAGAGAGACGATACATTTGACGAGAGGTTTCACGCATAAGAACACGTCTCTCTTGTAGGAATATAGGCAATTGTTCAACAGTTGAGGAGAGAAGAAAACTCAAGGTAAATGCAAAAAGGCCGAGTCGCTCCGCCACACCATCATCATTTGCTTTTACATGATAATAAACACTTCCAAGACCAAACCCGCCTACAATGGCTTGCATAGTTCTTGCCGCAAATAGTTGTTTTGTTCGGTACATCATCTTCCAAAATCGCCAACTCAGCGAGAGTGTCTCCTCTAACCTTGAGCAGTATTGATCATGATCAATAAGCTCTAACTCCTCATCCATGATGTTGCACTCATCATGACTTTCTTGACCATCTTTTTGATTGGTCATGATTAAATTCGCGTATTTGATTTTGTGCTTGACTAATTGAACTGTGATCTCCATCGCAAACTCAAGGGGGTTCAATCTGGCTGGCATCTTTAACCCGAGTTGTGATATTGTTTCTTCAAGGGAACTTAAATTACCGAAATGAGCCACAGTACCATGAGAGAGGATCAAGTACTTAGACATGTATTGTAACATTCGGTAACTAGGTTGGTGTATTGTTAATATTAATATTTGCCTTCTTACCTTAGCCATGGAAGAAAGCAACTCAAGTACATGCAAAGCCGATGTACTGTCTAGACCTGATGTGGGTTCATCAAGTAATAATATAGGCGGGTCGTGAATCACATCAATTGCAATTGAAACCCGTTTTCTCTCCCCACCTGATATCCCTCTCACCTCTTCATCTCCTATAAAACTGTCGGCTATATGTTCTAGACCTAACTCTTGCATTAGGGCTAAAACTCTTTCTTCCTTTTCCTTCATGCTAATGCCTTTCAATCTGAATTTGGCACTGAACATTAGCGTCTCTTTAACGGTTAGAAGAGGAAGTAGATTGTCTTCTTGAGTCACGAAACCGCAAAGTTTTCTTAAACGGCTAGGTTTAGACATTATTTGGTCATTGAAGGAAATGGATTTAGGATTGGAGTTTTTAACCCTACCCGATATTATACGAAGAAGTGTGGATTTTCCGGCCCCACTTGGTCCAACAATTGCAAGAATCTCAGAGCTTTTAGCAACAAAAGAAATAGAGTTAAGGAGTCTGACCGAACTCGAGTCTGGTTTGCGGTTAGGCCAAACATATGAAATGGGTCCATTTTTTGTACGTTTGATAGTGTGAGAAAGATCAGTAACAGCTAGTTTGTAAGCCGGTATGACTGGATCAAGAGAAGTAGGGGGCGATGAATGATAGAAAGAAGATGAAGGGGAAGTGGATTGAGGTGGAGAGCTAGAGTTTGTAGACAGAGAAACATGGTCTAGGTCTAGAAATGTATCTTCCATAGCAAAGAGAGAGGAGAGAGTGGTGCAATGAACAACCATCGGAGGAGGCTGTGGAAAAATAAGGAGAGTAGAAGAAGGATTGTTTTGAAGTGAAAGAAAAGGTTTTGAATTGGTTGATGAAGAGGGTTAACTGTTTAGCGAATGGGTTTGATGGAGGTTAGACCTAACCTTGACCATTGGTAGTGTACTTTGAGTGTGTTTAATTGTGAGCGATTGCGTGGGGTTTGGCAGAGTTAGGTTATCCAAAATTCAAATATTAGAAATGAACAATTACAAGAAAAGGATTTGTCTTTGATTTTTGCATTCCTTCACCAATACGATCCGGCTTAGATATAATTTCGGCCCAAAAGTAATATTTTATTAAGTTACATATTTAATAGGCCAATCAAAATTGGGCCGAAAAGTAATATTTTCTTTCCTTTTGAAGAAATAAAAGGATTTTATCATATGATAATAACAGGCTTTTACTGAAAAATGGTCACGCCACACATATAGTAGCCTGGAGAAAGAAATTATTCAGACACTAATTAACCAGCTTTGACAGTACCTGACCTGACTTGTAAAGACAGCATTTCATTTGCGTTCTTCACTCCAGTTTCAGTTTACTCTGGAGACCTCCTTAATTCAAATTTTCTAAAAAATTGTAGCTTGCAGTATTCGAAAATTGGAGAAGCAAATGAATTTTATATTAAGTCTATATTATGGTTTTGTTAAAAAAATTATATAATCTATTATGTTTTTTTTAAATAATCCATTATGTGCTTTATTTAAATAATTCATTATGTGCTTTTTGAAATAATCCATTGTGTGTTAAAAAGTTATGTATTAAAGTTAATGAACATAATTTGTTTTTTATAAACACTAGATAGAAAATGGTAAAAGATGTAATTATAAAATGGTAAAATATGTAATTATAATAGAAAATGGTAAAAAATGACGGCCAAATGCAGACTTTACTTATTGATTCTAGTCTTTAAATATATAAATTTTTCATTTCATTTCAGTCACATGGAAATGTCAAAGGCAGTCAAATAACCGAACTGTGAAACTACGTACCTTATAATAGACTAGACTAATATCTCATAGCTAGAGATTATACTCATATAACCCTTATAATAGACTAGACTAATATCTCATATAGATTATACTCCGATAACTTTTCGAGTCTTTGACTGACCAGTCAAACATCAGTTAATGAATCATAATCTTTATTTATTTGACCAAATAATCATGCAAGATATAAAACAAAATATTGTACAGTAATTGACTAGACACAAAACAAAATCATGCAGCGTAGAAAAGAGAGACAATACTCGTGCATGAATCAAAGCTTCTGAGGGTCCCTCTCAAAAATCCATCCATCAGGTGATTTGACGTGAGAGCCTCTAGTCTGGTCCTACGTAGCCTGGATTTAATGGACCCACACTCGATTGGACGTTTCAATCCACGCCGTTACCCTACTCCCTCGTTATCTGCACATAGAAATAGAGATCCAGTCAATTGAGGTGAAACTGGATGGAGTTGGTCTATGTATTATTCAACACCGTGACAATCAAATGATTATTTGGAAATTTGCAAAAAAAACACAGAATTATCCCTGAATTATACAATCACTTGTCTTGGATAATGTTTGTTGGTGTATTAAGGAATTGCATTTGCAAATACAAGATATGAAACACTTATTGTTTGATTTTGCAAAATTATGTATTCAATACATTTTCAAATCCATGATTTTTAATGCACCAAAATCAAACATCCAACATGAATCATAAATACATTTAGGGTGTGTTTACTTGGTGTTAATGCTCAACTTTTTTGGAAATGTCAGAGCTTAGAAATCACTTTACCATATTTACTTTGATATGAGAATCCTACGTGACAAAATATCACATTCTCATGGCAAAGTTATTTTAGCATATTTGTGGAAAAGCGATTGCGATAGAAATAATTGGGAACGTTACACTCCCATGATTATTACCAAGATATCTTTATTTATTATGTTAATGCTTATTTACTTTCACATTATTATTATTATTATTATTATTATTATTATTATTATTATTATTATTATTATTATTTATTAAATATAATTTAATTATAAAAATAAAATAAACTAAAATAATAATCATAAAAATAATTTTTTTTAGTTAAGTTTAGAAATTAAATTCTATTAATAATTGTTTAAAAATAGGTTGGATTTTTTTTCTTTTTCTTAATTTATAACAAACTTGTTATGATTTAATTAAAATAGAAATTATAATTTATCTAAAATAAGAACAAACATATAATTTTGTAGATAATAATATTTATTTAGAAATTATGTAATATAAAGTAAGTAAAATTTAATAATCACATAATTTGATTCCCGTAGTAACTCTAGATTCTGGAATTGAAAATTTTGCAATTATACTTTTATTTACTTTGTTTAGAGAAATTAAAGATATTGTAGTCACGATTTTTTTTCTTTGGATTAATGGAAAAGACATAAGGAAATAAGAAAAATGTTTCTTTTGTCCAACACCTCAGCACATAAGGAAATAAGAGAAATTAAATACTTTTATTTACTGTGTTTAGAGAAATTAAAGATATTATAATAAAGGTCCATTAGCTTATTAAAAGAGACACCAATCATTTATTAATAAAGCTATTTATTGAGTTTAGTATTTACTCCTCTCGTATCGTATCTTATTATGTCTCCTCTTTCAGTTATCCAACTCGTCCACTATCATTTGGCATTAGAGTTTTCGTTCAGTGACTGCCGTTCATCAACGAAGAGATCGTCAGACCATCGTTGATGCCTATCCAGTTACAGAATCCGAAGTGAAGTATTGCATAGTCGAAGAGATACAAATACAGATGCAATGACTCCACGAGCGTCTTGTGTCAATGGAGATCGTTGTTCGACACCACAAAAGCCGGCCGAGGCATGATACCTGAAGCAGTAACTCCGACCGAAGCAGCGATCAACGATCAAGGTACGGATCTTCGAACATTTCCGACGACAACATCAACCCTTTCCATATCAGTCGATCTACCATTTTCGACGATGAGTTCTCTCCCCCACCCACCGCCATCGAAGAGAAGACCACTGTAAATCCATTGATGTGAAAGCAGACATCCTAGTTTTCGAAGGACGCATGAAATCCGACAAGTTCGTTGATTGGCTTCACACAATTGAATGCACGTTTCGACTACAAAGAGGTGTCTGACGAAGAGAAGATCACGATTATTGCAATCTGACTAACGAAACATTCCTCAGTCTGGTGGTAGCAAGTAAAACTTAGATGACTAATAGAAGAAAAGGCAAAAATTCATTCGTGAGAGAAGATGAAAAGAGAACTTTGTAAGAAATTTCTACCTGACGGTTATGGAGGAGGAATTTAATCAACTTCAAGATGTGAAGTAGAATGATCGCACTGTTAGTGATTTTACGGAGGAGTTCGATTTTCTAATGATGAAGTGTGGAGTATCCTAATCCGAAAAAGAGACGATTGCGTCTCTTCGGGCTCCGTAAAGATATTAGAGACCGAGTACAACTTCAATCGTATTACTCATATAATGAAGTATCGAAACTTGCATTAAGTATTAAAAAACATTTGAATGAGCTAAGAGTAAACCACAGTGAAATTTCCCATAACTTTAATCGAGAATTTAGTTCTTGGTCAGATCGAACAAATAACACACCAACCACAAAAAATCTAGTTATGAACAACCCATATAAGTCCACTTAAAGCACCATCGCGATTCACTCTAGAGGAAAGACAACACAATATTTTAAGTGCAAGACTTATGAATACATTGCATCATATTGCCCCAATCAGTAAATATTCATCATTTTCAGAGGGCGCTTAGAAGAGAAGGAGAATATTAATACTCCAAAAATTTATTATGATGGTCCAGAATATCGAGGAATTGACATCCGGAGAGCTATTGATGATGCGATGAGCTTTGACGGCTAATCCGACCCCTGACAAAAACTGATTCTGCCGAAATATCTTTCACTATTCTGTACTTATTATGGCAAGGAATGCCAAGTTATCATTGACAGTGATAATTGTGAGAATGTCATTTCAACAAAAATGATTGCTAAGTTATCTTTAAAAGTCGAACAATACCATCAACCTTATAAATTAACATATGGCTTAAAAATGGTAATTCTATTAAAGTAGACAAAAGATGATTAGTGAATTTTTCTGTTATACCTAAATACCGAGATGAGATCTGATGTGACGTAGCACCTATGTATGCATTTGACTTGCTGTTTGGTAGAACTTGGGAATATGACCGTACAGTTGTCCATAACGATTTTACGAATATATATATATTCTTTTGAGAAAGATGGAAAAAATGTGATTCTCAGACCATTAAACCCCAATACCTATCCAAACCAGTTTTCCAGAGAATAACATGTTCGTAACTAAGATCCAACTTAACAAATCTCTTTTGAAGAATCCGAGTTAATTTTGACGAATATATATTTTTTTGAGAAAGATGAAAAAAACATGATTCTCGGACCATTGTACCCCAATACTTATCCAAATCAGTTCTCACAGAGAATAACATGTTCATAACTAAGACCTGACTTAACAAATCTCTTTTGAAGAATCCGAGTTAGTTTTATCCTTATTAGTATAAGACATTATCTCTCACGATAGGAACCTAGAAGTACTGATAAACCTGGATCATCTTCTTGAGAAGTTCTAGAATATAATCCCCAATGAAATACCTCCCAAACTTCCACCTATTAGAGATGTATAATATTGCATTGATCTCATCATTGGCGATCCTCTATCGAACAAAGCCGTTTATCACCTGAATGACAAGAAAAATTAAGAACTCAATGGCAGGTCGGTGACCTGTTACAATGGGGTATATTGTGTGAAATCATGACCCCATGCACAATACCTGCTCTCCTTATGCCCAAAAAGGATGGTTCATTTCACATGTGTGTCGACAGTCATTCAATTAATAAGTTTACGGTAAAGTAATGTTTTACGATATCTCGACTCGATAATCTTCTTGACCAACTCCATGGTGCAACAGTTTTCTCTAAAATTGACCTTCGAAGCGGATATCATCAAATCTGAATGCGATCGGGTGATGAGTGGAAGTCGGCATTTAAAACACGCGATAGTCTCTATGAATAGATGGTTATACCATTCGGCCTTTCAAACGCTTTAAGTACCTTTATGAGACTAATGAATTTTGTGTTTTAAGTGATTTATTGACATGCTCGTAGTTGTATATTTTGATGATATTGTCATATACAGTACGGATCCTGATGAGCATGTACGACATTATCGCCAAATCTTTGAGGTGTTAGCAGAGTAAACACTCTATGTCAACCTGAAGAAATCTGAATTCATGGTCATACTCTTGTGTTTTGGGATACACTGGTGTCAGATGACGGTATTAAGGTTGATCTCGTGAAGATTCATAGCAATTTTGAGTTGGCCAGTTTCGACATCTATTCACGAAATATGAAGCTTTCTTGGTTTCGCCTCATTTACTTCAAATAGAAGATAAAGTGTTCATCCATGAAAACATATATTTTTCTTTTTTTTCTTACAAAAAATAGTAATTATTATTTAAATATTGTATATTTCTTCTAATAACATCATGACATCTCATTTCGTTTGGATTTTCTCTCTATTTTAAATTTCAAATTGGTATTATTCTGAGTTAGTTTATTTTTACTTAATTATGTAAAGATAGACTATCTACGATAATATCTGAGAAAAATGAGACACACTTATGTATAGATAATTGAATTTACATAAATAGTTTATAGGGAAATTTGTCAAAAAACCCCTAACCTTTTTGGAATCCCCCTATCTTTTCAAATTCTTCAAAAAAACCGTATAAAGTGGGTTGAATTAGTTTTACATACCTATGGGGTTAACTTTGACTTTTCCATCCAATTATCTATTTAATGGACCAAAATGCCCTCATATAATTATTTTCATAATTAATTTTATTTAATTAAAAATAAAAAAAATCAATTTTTTACATCAAATATAAATAATTGTGAACTAAAATACAAACAAAACCGTAATAAATAATAAAGAATAAAATAATATTTTACGTAAAACAAAATTATAATTTAAATATGGAATAATAAAAAAAATTATGTAATATAATTGATGTTCGATTGGAGGCCTAAAGGGGGATGAATAGACCAAATATTTGCATAAGCATGTAATAAAACTTATTTTTAGGGTTTTACAACTTTTTAGATGATGGTTGAATTAATTCTAATTAAATAATACATGGAGAAGTAACTAATAAATAAAAGTAAATAATTGAAAATTAAGTCGATATCGAACACACAAACTTGTTGACGAAGTTTGGCAAGGTAGTTGCTTGTAGCTGTAACTACCCGTTCTCACTAGCGGACTTTGCCGCGTTCGCGAGTCCCTACTCTCCGAGAGTTGACTCGCGGATCCGATATCACTAATCCGAATAGCGTTCGTTACACAACCTCGATCTACCGCTCGTCTTACAACAATCCGTGACGAAACGATAGAACAGAACTTGCAAAGCGATATCTTTCAATCTCAACCAACAAACACAAATCGCTCACTAAAAATCTCGCTAATCTCACAAATAGTTTAGAGCAATTTCTATTGAACACTACAAAGAGTTTTTGCCTTTTAGAGTACTGAAAAATTGATTAGAAAACAGATTGGGGCTGCTCTTTTAAAGAGGGAAAGAGCAGCCCTCAGATTTGGAAATTCTGTGCGTTCCATTCGAACGGAACAAAAACTCCGTTCGAATGGAACATAAAACGGAAGTAGAATTAATGAGAATCCAAGTCCAACAGCTAGTAATTTGTACTTCCATTCAAACAGAATAAGAAGTCCGTTCGAACAGAGTTAGTGGCAGAACTCCCTGACAGAACTTCTGTTCGAAGTCAGCCAAAAAGGAAAGTTTGAATATCCTCTTTAGTGCAATACGAATTACTCAAAATACTCAAAACTACCCAAAAAGAAACTACACGCCTTCTAGCTCTTCTGAAAAGACCTTCTTGCATCCGTTGCGTATGACTTGAAATAACATTCACACTCGCCTTATTTCGCTCGAATTTAATATGAACTAACACATACAACTCAAAGAATACAATAGTAATATAGGAATTATTTTGAAACTCCTCAAACTGAAAACAACAATAATATCCTAAAGTAAAAAGTAATATATCATAAGATACAACCATAAAATATCATCAAAATAATATAGTCAAAACTATAATTTGTAATACAATAAAAAAATAGTTTTTTTGTAATATAATGTTATAAATTAAAATAATAGATCATAAAATAATACCACAAAATATCGTCAAAATAATATCATGAAATATTATATTGAATTTTTATTATTTTTATTGAACAAAATAAAATACGAAAATAAATAAATGAGAGGCATTTTGGTCTATTAAAAATTTGAGTGGATGGAAAAGTTAAATTTAACTGCATAGGGGGTAAAAGAATAATTCAATCCACTTTATAGGGGGTTTTTTAAGAAAATTGAAAAGTGAGGGGTTTTTTGATAAATTACAGAAAAGTTAAGGGGTTTTTGAAGAATTTTCCTAGATTATAAAATATAAGGATTATATATAAGAATATGCATAACAAAAACTATATAAAAGAAGCCTATCTAAAACAATACATATTTAAATAATTAAATTCACATAATTGGACTATCAAGTTATATTGTAATAAGGTCTTACCATGTTATATTTAGTAAAAAAGTGGAAACATTGTCTTTTCGGTGTCAACTTCATGTTTGGAACGAGAAGATCGTCGCTTTGGTGAACAAAAAAAGTTGCGTTAATGATGGTTCCTTCTATTGAAAGGCTTTGTTCATTTGTTCCATTAGAACATAACGAGACATAGATGAAGGAATATTTACTCGCCGCTGACCCTCCAGTCCATTCCTTTGACTTTCGGTCTTACCGCCGTACTCCCACTTACGTCTCTCTTCAACCAGCTGGAGAACTGACGTTATCCTCTAGGGCCACACCAACAAGATGAAAATAATGTTTCGCAACCCTCTGACCCGACAAACCTCATTATCAAACATACATTCCTAATCCAGAGTTCAGAGCTAGGTCCGATCATCATCTAATAGAGCATGCAATGGTCTATTGCTTCTCTGGTTTATGGATTTCATTACATAAATCATTATTTTTTTTTAGAGAAATTTTGGAGAGGGCTTAAATCCCCCTTCCAAATATTTTATATATATGATCTTGAAAGTTACATAGTTTCTTTTCCTATTACAAATTGAAAATTAGAAAAGAAAAGAAAAAAGAAAAATCAATGGGCTTATTCTATATAACCCGGATTGGCCCAACCCTACAAGAATAGAAAAATTGAACCGGATTTACAAGTCCGGGAAAGCTAATCCTAGTGTTGGTAATATCTCAGATTTTAAAATCTATTTACTACAAAAATCTTCAAATTAGGTTTCTTCTTCAGACAAACCTATCCTCTTCTCTCTCTTCTTCTTCATTTAGTCCGCTTGGCGGCGGATCTGAAACCCGAAGGTTGAAGCTCAAAACCTCCATCTCTTATCTCCTCTTCCTCTCAACAAGTTTGATTAGCTCCCATTCTCCAACTATTTCATCCATTAGCTCTACCTCAACTCTTTTCTCCTCTGTAAAAGCACGCCGGCATCTCTCTCTCCACATGCAAAATAGAAACAGTAAAGCTATTCTCCTTAGTTTCCCATTTCCTCCTACCTTGGTGACTATTTTATAAACATCATCGAAGGATCCAGTTTGTTGAGCTTCTGAAAAGTTGTTATTGATCAAACACCACTCCGTTTTAATAAAATCGCATTGACCAGCAAGGTGTTCAGTGGATTCTAATTCTCGACAACAGAGGTAGCTTCTATTAACGAGCTGGAAACCTTTCTTCTTCAAATTGTCCTGAGTAAGTACTCTGTTCTGAGTAAAAAGTCACACAAAAATTTTCATTCTCATAGGTAAGGTTACTAACCAAATTATTTTTAACGGATTTGAGGTATGGATTCTCATTGCGAGAGCATGGTAGGCACTTCTTGTAGTGAAGGATTTTTTATTAGTCCACCTCCAGACCACTGAATCAGAGGCATCTGTAAGCTGAATTTGGTCAATGATGGCTTGTAACTCCAATAGTTCTTGCTAGAGTAACTGAGCTGTGATTAAATGAAAGACCTCTCCCAGGTCTCGAAGATGTTTAAACTAGTACAAAGTATCTTGGGTTACCTTTGTATGTGAGTATAAACTACTAAATCTTTGTGAAAAAATCCCCTCCCCCCAGTTAGTATGCCGAAAGTTGGCATGTTACCATCTCCAATCTTAAGTTTTGTGCTAACTAGAAAGAATGGCAGTAAGTCTTTTAGTGCTTTCCAAAAGTAAGAATCAGAATTATTTGCATCCAGGTTAGAGCTTATATTATTTACTAGTTCTCTCCAAGTGAAATGATATTCTTCATTGCACAGTGAGCAGAAAGAATTTGGAGAACACTCTACTAATTCATTAATTTGCTTTTTTCCCAACTCTTTCTTCATAAGTCCTTTTTATATTCCTTCCTTCATTGCGCTTTGAGCCAGGCATTTCGCATCAAATGTGTGAATTGGCCAAACCAAGCCTCAATTATTTTCTTCTTTGTTCACTCGGTAGAATGGACTCTGCCTCAAGAAAAGATGAAATTAGCATGAATGGCCTTTCCCACTGTCCATCATGGTATACCTTGAGAGAGCTTTCTAGCCTTTGACACTTCTGAGGATGATGCTTGAAAAACACGATTCAAAGTTGACAAAACTTGATGAGCTTATCGAATTAGTAGCTGTCTCGAGAGTCGGGATCAGTGGGGTAGGTAGGGTAGCACTAGAGGTGGCAAAATCTGACCCGATCTGAAAATATTGACAAGTCAACGATCCGAAAGCCGACCCAATCCGAACCCAAACGACCCGAAACCCGAAATACCCGGAACCCGAACGACTCAAAATCCGAAATATCCGAGACCTGAATGACCCGAGACCCGAACGCCCCGAAACCCGAATGCCCCGAAACCCAAATGACCCGAGAACCGAATGACCCAAACCTGAATTGACCCGAACCTGAATGACCTGTAACCCGAATGATCTGCTCATTTACCCGAACTTGAATGATCTGAACTTGCATATAATGAATGAATGATAATGAAACTGTTCATTTCACTCTTATGCTAGTATTATATATAATTTTATAATATCCTATTATATTTTTATAATGTCAATATATTATTTTAGGAATATAATATATTAGTTATATTGGTTTCAAAGACATAAAATTATATTTGAGACTTTTGAGCTCATCAACCTCTTTAGTTACGCAAAATTGAAAATAGATAGATATTTATTCGAACAAAAATTTCTTATCACAAGTTAAACACACTGCATAACTCTGGCAAAATCAGACCCGACCCGACCGACCCGAACCCAAACCCGATCCGACCCGACCCGAACACGAACACGAACGACCCGAGACCTGAAATACCCGGAACCCCAACGACCCGAAACCCGAAATAACCGAGACCCGAACGACCCGAGATCCGAACTACCCGAGACCCAAATGACCCGAACCTGAAGTGACCCGACCCGACCCACCCATTTGCCATCTGTAGGTAGCACGGTAAGATTTACTAAAAGGACTTTCCTCAACCCGCGCTTTATACAAGCATCATATCTCGAGCTTATTGACTAGACGTCGAACGGGAAACTTATTGAATTTCTTCTTCTTAACAGCTACCGGCTCCTCGCTCACTAGACTCCCCTCCCCCGATTGATTAACCCCCAATATTATTTCCAACCTCCTTTTTGAATTCTCCTTGAAACACATCACCCATTTTTTTGGCCGTCCTATGAAAAAAATTCTTTAATTTCAGTGGTTCATTTCACAAATTTAGTAATATTCAGTGTAAATTAATGTATATTTATTGACACGTTGTCATATAATTTGTTGTATTGGTATAACATAATATGATTTATTGGATTCAATTTGTGTTATATACTCGATTTTGTGAAACTATTATATTTTTCTTCTTATCTATAAAGTATGTAAAATGGTCATATTGTGACACGTGTCGTATTTGGAGTTTTTTGTGACATTTATTTTAAGGCATGTTATGTAGTGAATCATTTCCATTCAACAATACTAACAAAACGAGTTTTTTGTGATATTTAATTTATGGCCTGTGATGTTGTGAATCATTTCCATTCAACAATACTAATAAAACAGTGACCCGTTTCATTTTGTATCTCACGGAAAGAAGGGAAAATAATGCTTTAATAATTGGGTCCCACAAAAAAATCATGTTGACAATTTTGAGAGTTTTATATGTAGCGAATTATTTTTAAATAAATCAGTAGATCTGCTATATTGTCTTTTTTTTACCGCTAATCTCAAAATAATTTAAAAAAATGGTAAATATGAAGTTTTTATATTTTATTATTTAAAAAATTATTTATTTTCACATTTGACTTCTAAATATGACGTTTTAAACCTTTGAAGAGTGTATATAAACGTGTGCAAATGGGAAAATCATAACGATTTTGTATTACAATATAAAAAATTATATTTCATTTTCTAATTGATTTGTTCTCACTTAATTTTAGTGGGTCATTTTTCATTTTTCAATTTTCATTTTGATGTTGTGAATATGGCCTGCTACATTCACCAACTTATTATCTCATATCCGTTCTTTTTTTATTATCTCTATTTGGAATAAAATTTCATGCAATAACGATTGACATAATAAAGATCTCGGTTCATCATTTAGTTTTAATTTAATTATTTAATTAAAATGAGAACATGATGTTTCTTCTTAATTAAAAATTTGATGGAACTATTTATTGGAAAACTATTGAGAAATGATTTTTCTTTCCTCACTCCTTTATTTGGTGCTTTGTATGAATATCAAATTGGTTTCTATTTGCTAACGGCTCAAATGAAATATATATAATTTTATATTTGCTATTATTTAATTTGAAAAATATACAACATTGAGCATTTGAGATGTGAGGCAGAATTTATTTTTTTGAGTTTATTTTATGAAAAAAATCTTCTCCTTGCAATTAGTTGAAATGCATCGGAAGTGTCAGTTAGACAATTGTTACAAATTGATTCTGATTTTTACGTCGACACCTTCTGTTGCTTTTAATTATTGTCAAGTTATTCATCTACTAATTGGATTCGTAAACTATGTATAATATCAACTAATTGATTTTATATTCGTGCTTTTATTTCGATATAATTACTGAGATTTATTATGAAATTTTCAATATAAATGCTTCAAAAAAAAATCTCTGCAGAATATTGGAATAATTTATCCTCCACAACTTTGTTGACCACAATAAAAGAGTAAAAAGTCGCAAATATTTGTTTCTTCTATGATGTTGAGTAATGAAAGGTCGCCTCTATTCACAATTTCATCTTTATATGCAATTCTTAAAAACATGAACAAAAAATTGTGTGAACAATGGAGTACGGAATCACAAAAGATACATCTCCCCTTAGTGTATTATTACATATTGTATATCATTTTGATAATTCAAGAAAAAAATCAATAATAAGAAAATTAATGTGGGCAGTATTATTAGTTTCTCTGATATTTGATCTTATTTTTTTATATATAATTTATTCTTTTCTTCAAACATCATATTAGTATCATTATTTTTTCTCTCCTTTATTTTTTATTTTTCTCTCACGATGATTAAGAGATAATATAAAAACATAAAAGAAAGAAAGAGAGATTGTATACTAAATTAAGAATATCATACGCCAAACTTGGATTCGGATCACGACTCAGTTATCATTGATCTTTTTTTTACTCTTTTTTTTACTAAGGTTTTACTTGTATTGTTAATTATGAAACATATCATACACAAACTTGGATTCGGATCACGACTCAACTATCATTGATCTTTTTTTTACTTTTTTTTACTAAGGTTTTACTTGTATTGTTAATTATGAAACATGAACTTTTTTTTTGAAATAAATGATTTATACATCTTATTATGCAAAGTAAAATTGTAACTACAAAAATTACTCAAACTCTATATAGCTATAGTGTATTATTTATATATTATAATTTATAAATAATTTTAAATATTATTTTGATTTGCAATATTATTATACTTTCAATTCATTTTTATCTTTAAAATGAACCATATTATTAAAATATTCGCAACGTAGTGCGAGAATTATCCTAGTTCAGTCCAATTTAAGAAATAAAATATAAAATATAAAATGTTGGGGGCTTCTTACAAAATTTAGAAAAGACGTTTGTTTGAAGAACTTCCATATAAGCTAATCTTAGACCAAGTCCATAGTAAGAATAACAATCGTTGGTCAAGCTTAAACAATACAACTTCACGAGACCACCATACCCTACATATCCTTTTGTCCTTTCTTCTTCTCTATAAAACTCCATCTGTCTTGATTCTACTCCCTTATAATATTCACCTACACTATCTATCTATTATTTTACACTGTATCCTTTCTTTTAATACTATATTTCTTCCTGCTGGCGACTAAAACACTACACCAAAACCCTATATAAATCTTCACAGCTCTCTCCTCTCTATGGCTGAACAGTATATCATAAAATCTCACAGCCCATTGATCTCTCTCGCAAACCCTCACGGCTCAGACGAAGAAGAAGAGTCCACCACCCCTTCCGCCGCTCCAACAATCGCCGGAGTTGACGGCGGCGGAGGCGGAGCTATTATCACCCCATTTCAAGGCTCATCTTCCTCCGGCAGGAAACCACGTGGCAGACCCCCAGGTTCCAAGAACAAGCCAAAACCCCCTGTTATTATCACTAGAGAAAGCCAATCCGCCATGAGACCTGTTATTCTAGAGGTCGCGTCCGGTACCGACATAGTAAGTTCCATATCATCTTTCTCGGTACGAAGGCGTGCGGCTGTGTCGGTCTTATCCGGTACCGGCGCAGTGACCAACGTGAATCTGCGCCACCCTAGCTCGCCTACCTCAATTATGGTTCTCCATGGACGGTTTGACATACTGTCCTTCTCTGGTTCCGTGCTTCAGAATTCCTCCAGTGGTACAGGCGGTACCAGTACCGTTACATGTACCAACTCGGGATTTACGATTCTGGTGAGTGGGCCACAGGGGCAGGTGATAGGAGGTTCTGTTTCAGGGCCTCTAATGGCGTCTGGCATGGTTGTTCTAGTGGCGGCGGTATTTGCAGACCCTGAAGTGTACAGGTTACCAGTACCGGTGGAAAATGAAGATACTGATGTTGCAACAGAGAAGGAGGTAATGGACGTGAAACCTCTGTCGGAGACGGCGCCGCCGCCGCAGCAGCAGCCTCTCTACGGTGGTCCGGTAGGGTTGGCTGGTCATCAACAAATGGTTCGGCCTGAGATGGTGCTTTGGTCTCAGCCTCAGTCATCTCGCCCTCCTCATTACTGACTCAGTCTGAGGTTTACATTGCTTTTGATTGGTGCGTGAAATGGTGTGTAAAAACGGGGCGGTGTAGTGTAGTGACAGACTCGGATCCTTTTCTTCTCGGGAAATGGCGAATCTGATCTTCGTTCTTATCTCCTGTTTTCGTATCTTTTTTATTTGTTTTTCGTAGTGCAGGCGCAGGATTTCTGTTATCATTTTTTGTTTTTGTTTCCATACCGAGACAATGAAATGTAGTGGATTAGAACTCAGAACTAAGAAGGGAGATCTTAATTTTAATTAACTTTCTTTAGATTTGTTATTCAGTTTATGCGTGCATGGTTGCTTATGTACGTGATTTTATGTCATGAGTTCATGTTATATGCGAACATGATGGAGTGACTGATGGAGAGTTTAGTTATGGTTGCGTGTCAAGTGAGCAAAATATATTTTGTACAGGATGAAGAGATTGCGTAAATGTGCTGTGATTGGATTGCCCAGCTTGTAGTTAGGGTCTTAATTTAATGCAATATTTACTTTCTCAAAGATAATTATCTATAGTTCATAATTAAAAAATTATGATTACCATACAAAGAGCAATAATTATGTTAAGTTTTAAGTTATTGGTGCGGGAAGCTTCCGGTAAAATATGTTTCATGAGAAATTAATTTTTTTTTTTACTGAATCATGAGAAATTAAGTTAAAATATAGGAACCATCATGTCTATCTTTTGCTTATAAAATGTGAAGAATGACAATATTTAATCGAACTTGTTGTATAATTTGTTTTATTTTTAAAAATATTTAAAATATTACTGCTAAATTTAAGAAATATTACAATCCACAAAATGATAACATCAATAGTTGTAAGAACTTAACCCTGCATTTTGTATGTTAATCAATATTCAAAAAATATATTTTAATTTGTATCAATTTTCCCTCGGGCCAACTTTCGGGAAAAAAAAATTCTCATTCAAAAAAAAACTTTCGAAAAAAAAAATTGTATCAATTTTCCCACGCATAATTAGTTATCTAAATACTATACTAAAACCCAAAACTTCGTACATCATGCAAAACAATGTATAGATCTATATGGTCAAAGAACAGAATCAGATCAGCCTATTATCCGGGTTTTGTAGCTTTTGTTCTTGGTCAAAAAATAACGCATGGAACAGTCTAATAAAGTTTTATTACTCTTTTACCACTTTTTATCTCATTTCAGTCTTTTGTCACAAGGTTCTATACCTAAACCCCATTCATTTTTTAAATGCTCAGAATACAACACATTTTTTTACTAATCCAAAATCTCGCCTTAATTAGAACATGTAAAATCTTGCACAAATTTTCAAATACTATATTTGTTATTTATTTGAAACCGGGTTTAAAACCTTGAATCTAATAAGTTTGAGAGACAAGTTGAAAATCAAGTTGCTTTCGCTATTTAAAAGATAAACTTGAAAAAAAGAGCAGCCTAAATTGCAAAAAGCTCCAAAATTATTGATAATTGCATCAAGTACTTTGATAATTTG
Source organism: Juncus effusus (assembly GCA_027726005.1). Lineage (NCBI taxonomy): Eukaryota > Viridiplantae > Streptophyta > Magnoliopsida > Poales > Juncaceae > Juncus > Juncus effusus. The sequence goes on from CM050901.1 coordinate 7,117,013, forward strand.
ACCCTCTTAAATTACCAAAAAACAAGATCAACCATTACTAAAAGAGACTACATTACTCATTAAAAAACTCCCTTCTTCTCTCGCTGACTCAACAACCCTAAAATCCACTCTTGCCTCCATTGGTACCTATAAACAAACAAACACAATTAATGGAGGCTTTTATGAAAAAGAGGTCTCTATACAGATAATGGTGAAAGACAAACTGGACATACCATATTCTTTGGTGTTCACAGATGGCACCAACAGCCACAAGTCATTTCTCTTCCTACCCCAATATAAAGCTCCAACACAGACATGGAGACCCAAACAGGTTGTGATCAAGATCAATGAGGGGTTTGAAAAGGGGAATTTGGCTCAGAATACCGCCGACATGAGTCTTGGCGAGTCAAACTCTTCGATACTAACAACATCCAAAACCAAGTCCCCTATTATGATCCCAGAACCTGCTGCTCTAACACCTGACCAGAATGTAACAGAACCAAATTCAGTTCAGATTGAGACTGTACCGTCTCAAAATGACACTGACACAACTCAAGCTCAGGCTGAAACTGAACCAGGGGGTGATCAAGATGTTTTAGACCGGATTACATATCCGATTGAATCTGATTTAGAACTTGTCCCAGAACATCTCCAGGCTGAAATTCAAACCAACCAACCCCCCATTGCAGAACAAGAGTATTCAGAGGACAACAGTGAGGTAGTGCAGAGATATGAAACAAGGCAGCATGAGGCAGTTCGTAGGCAAAGTGAAAGACTTAAAGGCAAGCTTCCAATACCTATACTTCGGTTATTGAAAAGGCCCAGTATACTCAGTACAGGGAGGTAACACAGGGGTTTGAGAAAAGAAACCCTAAAGCCAAGAAGCATGCAAACATTCCAACACCTCGACTGCCAGACCCTGATGAAGGGGTCCAACTGGGCGTCAAACATGTCTTCCAGTTATTAGAATCAACTGGCATTGTATTGAGCGAGGAATTGAAAGAGACAATGAGGACTGCAACTCAATGAGAAGCTGTAAATGGAGAAAAGAAATGTAAATTAATAAGATATGAAATCAAAACAACTTAGATTAATATCTTGGAATGTGCGTGGTTTAAATAAAGAGGAAAAGAGAAAAAGGGTAAGAGATAACGTAATAAGTGAAAAACCAGATGTGATTTGTCTCCAGGAGACAAAACTAAAAGGAATACTCTAATGCATTACACAAAGAAATAGTAGGGGGAAGACTGAATGGTTTTCTAGTGTTGAACTCGATTGGCGCATCAGGGGAATTCTCCTTTCATGGAATGATAATCTGTTTGAATTAAAGAAGAGTTCAATATTAAAATATAGTATAACTGTAGTATTAGAATGCAGATGGGATGCTGGTTTGATTAAATTAACGTGGGTTTATGGCCCTCAATCTACGACAGATAAGGAAGAATTTAATGCAGGGGTTTAAACGGAAGTGAGCCTTGCGAACATCCCAACTCTTGCGCTATCTCTGAAATCCCTTGAAAGCAAATCGGTAGCACCAAGAATTCAGATTTTTCGTAACTGATGTGGAGTCCCAAAGAGTTGCTAAATCAATTGAGGAGAAATTTGAGCCTTCGTACTTGCTCCAGATCAGGTTTGATGAAAAAAATAGAATCATCTGCATAAAAAAGCACAATTTTAATATTGATTAGGGGTCTTTCAATGTAATTATTTCTTCCAAGCTCCTCTGTCATTCTTGCCAAGGCATCTATGGTAATTATAAAGAGGTGTGGGGATAGGGGATCCCCCTTCCTCACACCCCTTTTGAGGTGAATAGTTCTCCCGTGGTCCCCATTCAATAGGACTTTAGCTGCCCCCTTAAGGACACAGTTTGAAATCCAGTTAATCCAATCTCTTCCAAATCCCCTTGCCTCTAGAATTTTTATAATAAATCGCCAAGAAATTGTGTCGAAAGCCTTATGGATATCGGCTTTAAATAAAAGGGTGGGTTGATTAGATCTGTTTGCTGCATTTGCTACTTCCCTAGCATAAATGTAGCACTCCCCAATTTCTCTACCTTCCATAAAACCTAACCGATTAGGTAGAATCAATTGATTAATTACCCTTTTAAGCCTGTTTGCAAGAATTTTTGAGATAATTTTCTGAATACATCCAATTAAACTAATCGGTCTATAATCTTTAGCTAGATAGGCGGCCTCTTTTTTTGGTATAAGAATTATGTGGGATAAGGAAAAATCTCCTAACCCCTCTGTCACCTCATGTGAAGTGCAAATTTGAAAAATCTCATCTCTCATGGTGGGCCAGAATTTTTTAAAAAACTCACCGTTAAAACCGTCGGGGCCCGATGATTTATTGGGCTTCCACTTTTTAATGACATAATCAAACCCTTCTAAAAGTAATGGGCTATTCAGCTCAGTTAGATTTACCTCACTGTTTTTAAAAACTTGATGCAAGTTTAATTGTACTGAAACATCCTCCTCTGGCGGGGCAGTACCTATCAAATTTTTAAAGAAATTAAATAGTAATCTTGCTTTTTCATTATGTTTTGTTACCTCTGGGCTGTCATCTGCTTTTTTAAGCATGGGAATCATGAGATTATTTTTTTGTTGAGACGCATAATTATGAAAGAAGCTCGTATTTTTATCCCCCTCTATAATCCATTTATGTTTCGCGCGTTTTTCCAATAAATCTCATCTTCTAAAATAATCTCGGAAATTCTTTCTTTAATAACTGTTTTTAGCCACTTTTCTAAATTGGATAAGTGTCTTTTTTCTGCAGCAATTTCCAACCAGTTTACGATGGTTTTGCAATTTTTCTTAAATTTGGTTGCCCTTCTTGTATTACCTTTGTCCCAATTTTTTAATTTTGATCCAAGTTTGGAAAGTTTCTGATTAAACTCTTTTAGATTTGAGGCTTTTGTCTCTTGCAAATGATCTTTAATTAACTCAATTGCCTCTGAGTTAGCCAACCATTTATTTTCAAAACAGAATCCGTTATATTTTGGGAAGGTTGAGGTGGCTTGATATACTAGCGAGATGTGATCAGAACACGTATTGACAAGAGTGGATTGCTGATATATTGGAAAAAGCTGAGACCATTCCAAATTAAACATAAAGCGATCAATTCTCGCTTGCGCGACAGAGTTACCCCAAGTGTAATTTCTGCCGTGCAATGGTGGGTCTATAAGACTTAAACTGGTGATTAATCCCCTTAATTTCTGCGAGTCGTCCCAGTTTCGGTCCGTACACCCTGATCTCTCTTGGATCGAAGCGACTAAATTGAAATCGCCATGTAACAGCCAAGGTAACTGAGTATTATCATTTAACTCCTCTAAAATTTTGTTTGTCTGTCTTTATCAAATTGATGCCTGGCATTATCAATTCTCCATACCATGTAATCTTGAAATGGGAACAAGTGTGGGCTACCAGTGAGAACTTGAAAAAAAATCTCATTATTCAATTGCATGATTAAGGAATAAACTTGGAATACTCTCATTTTTATTCTACATTAAAAAAAATTATTCTGTTATTTTAAGCGAAATTATATTTACATTATCCTGCGAATAAAGAAAAAATCGGATCTTGTGTGAGACTCCTTATGTGGTAAACAATGTAGTATTTATTTTGTCAATATGGCTTATCTTTGTATATTCTAGCCTAAATGCGTACATAATTTCATGCATACAAACTAATATTCAGATAACCGGCAAGTAAAGATGATTATAGGGGATTAATAGAGAAATTCCATAATAAATTAAAAGGGTGACAAGCTTCTTTATTAAGTATTAGGAGTAGTGCTTGCCAATGCAGTTTTATCAGCCTTACCGGTATACTATTTATCGATTTTTCAATTTCCCAAATGGGTAATCAGGGAAATGGACAAGATTAGGCGGAATTTTATTTGGAAGGGTTCTAAGGAGACGGGGTACAACCTAGTAAATTGGAAAGACTGTTGTAAATCCAAACAGGCAGGAGGATTAGGGGAAAGGGATCTAAGTGTGTTCAATGATGCAATGAATTTGAAATGGTTATGGAAATTTTATACTGGCAGACAAGGTTTACAATGGCAATCTTTGTTAGGAGACTCAATTGAAGGAGTACTTACAGGCTCCTACTTTTGGAGAGATGTTAGGCATCTAATTCCTTTCTTTCAAACCAGCACCTCTTTTGAACTAGGCAGAGGAGAAGTAAATCTTTGGAAGAATGATTGGGGAAGAGGTTATCTGCAACAGGTTTACCCTTCACTCTTTTCTCATGCCCTGTCTGACCAAATTTCTGTAGCCGCGTTCAAAACCCTAGAGGAGAAGAGGGCGGCTTTCCATTACATTGTTGCTGAAAAACCAGACCAGGAATTCCAAGAATTAGAAGGAATTATCAATCAATTGGTTCTTAATCAAGAAGAGGATAGAGTTTCGTGGAAATGGAATGCAAATAAAGCTTTTACAACAAAAAGTGCTTATCAAAAGATGATGATTGAAGATCAAACTCAAAAGGAGTTATTTAAAATCTGGAAGCTGAAAATCCCTTTTCGAATCAAATTCATTTTTGAGTGAGGAGGCAGAGAGTAAAATACTGACAATGGACAACTTACAGAAGAGGGGCATTACCTTGGTGAATAGGTGTGTTCTCTGCAAGAAAAACTTGGAAACAGTAACCCATCTGAATGACGAGTGTGAAATCTTGTGTAAACTCTGGATTCTCTGGAAAAATCAGTTGAATTGTGAGGGGGTGTTAATTGATCCAGTAAATGAGGCAATTGAGAAGATGTATTGCAGTCAAGGCCCAACATTTTTTCAACAAATTACTGCGGTGTTTCAGTTCGTTATTTGGAGGGAAAGGTACCGAAGAGTTTATGCTGGAGATGAAAAGCTCGAATCTATGATTATTGGAGAGGCTGAAGCAGAGTTAGGGTTGATTAAGAGCCTGGATAGAAGAAGAGATGAGAGTTAATGGTGGAACAACACATGCGGCGGTTACAAAGACTAAAGACAGAACCGAGATGAAATTTAGGGATACAAGAAAATGGTCTTTGCTCTGTCGGCTGAAAGAAACATCTAGATATTTTACAGCTGCCAACAATTCATGTCTCAACTGATGGGCTAAATACGTGTTCCTATTTGGGCCACAGTTATTAGTTAGTTTAGAATAGAGTAAAGATTAAATTTGTGTATATATTCTGGCTGTAAAAAAATTCTTTAAAAATGATAAATAATAACACATTCGGAAGAGGGACGAGAGAAGCCCTCTCTGAATTTTTTCAAAAAAAAATAAATAAATAATAATTTGACCCTCTTAAAATTTCTCCTATTTTTTTCCCTCTTTGTCTATGAAACGTAGGTTAAACGATATTTAATTTGACACATCTTGTTTAACACGAGCAATAGACACAAACACGAGCAATAGACACAAACGAAAAGTTAGGACATTTTAAGAGATCAAATAGTAATTTTCCTTGTAGAATTACATCCTCAAAAAATTTTAAAAATAATCCTCTAATGTTAGTTAAGAGCTATGTTGCACCGATACGGATACGGGTATCGTATCCGATACGATACGGACACGGCGATACGGCAATCTTGAAAAAGCTCCGGATACGATACGGCGAATAGTGTAATTAGTAACGGTTTTTTTTTTTTTTCTGTAACGGTTCTTTAATACAAACCGTTACTAATAGTGTAATTAGTAACGGTTTTTACGAAAGAACCGTTACAAACTGCATAAATAGTACAATCTGTAACGGTTCTTTCAGAAAACCGTTACTAATAGAGTAATTAGTAACGGTTGTTTTATAAAAACCGTTACAGATATACACTATTTGTAACGGTTCTTTTATAAAAACCGTTACTAAATCACAATTAGTAACGGTTTTTATAAAAAACCGTTACAAAGTTATTTAAATAGTCCAAATCGTTACAGATTTTAAAAAACCGTTACTAATATTAAAAAACTGTTACTAATCTGTAACGGTTCTTTAGTAAAAACCGTTACTAATTTATCAAAAAATCAAAATCCACCGCCCTGCCGTGTCCAATCCGTATCGCTCCGTGTCCAAGCCGTGTCCTATCCGTGTCCGTCCGTATCGGGGCCGTGTCCCGCCGTGTCCAAACATTTTTTTTATTATTAAAATAATACGATACGCCACGTGGCGTGTCGGAAACGTATCGGAGCCGTATCGGTGCCGTATCCGTGTCCGATACGTATCCGATATGCGTACGGCTGCTTTTTTGAAGTATCCGCGTAACATAGGTTAAGAGTTAACACTAGGGGTTATGCGTATTTAGGGCGAAATTATAACCCAACCCAACTATAACGGGTTTAGATTTTCTCAACCCAAACCCAACCCATAATAGTTATAAAAAAATTCAACCCGATGATTTTTTTGTTGGGCGGGTTGGGCGGGTTAAGCCGGGTTTTGAGATTTATTAAACGTATGTTATACAAATATATATTAACCATATATAATTCATGTCAATAACGAAAAAATTATAAAAAACAAATTTTATAATTTCATATTTATACATGTCAAGGGTTTATGAGAAATAGAAAATTGGGACATTCACCACGTAATAAGTATATGCACAAGCTATTTAATATTTTAAGTTTATAATTGGAAAGTAATAATTATGAATTATGAAAATAAAAACTAAAAATATAAAATAGCATATAAACTTGGAGTAGGAAATGAAATAAAAAATTGAAAAATATAAGATGACAACCAATTTTATAGTGTACCGGTTGGGTCGGATTAATTCGGGTTCTTAATTGAAAACCTGCAACACAACCCATAATTCCGGGTTATTGTTAAAATACCCTAATTTTATAAAATATTTTTGTTTGATTGATTAGAGATGATTATTTTGTCCAACATCATTTATTGGCAGTTAAATTTGAACTCATGATTCGTTATATTGTACACTCAATTAATCAATCTATTAGTATGTTTTTCAACTATTAATACTACAATAAATACAATTTTCAATTATTGAGAAAAGTTGAAATGGAGATTAAAGAACTCATTCAAAGACCAGAAAATTCTCAATTCTTTTTTTGCCAAGAAGAAAAGAGAAGATTTGGAAAGAGGGAGAAGAATCTCAAGCTTAGCTTTTTCTTTGGACTGTGCTTGCTTTGTTTGCTTCACTTTTACTTATCAAGGAAGGAATGCGTAGATCAGTGATGATGGGTTGGAAGTTGATTGGGTTGGCCACTTTGGGCTCATTGTCATATTTGGATGGGACCTATTGTACTTGTTTGCTCCGTTTATACCCGTCCATTGGACCCATTCATTCTTCTGACCATTGGACATCTGCCTCAACTCTCAAACGTTGGTGTACTTTTCTACCAGGGATATGATGAGTTCATGCTCTCTTTTTTAAGTTAACAACATCATTATTTTTTTAAGTTTATAAGAATAGTGTTTGCGTGGTTTAAAATAAGATATAATACTACAATGCTAATTTTGTTTTTAAGTCCAATACTACAATGTTAATTAAACTCTCTTTTATGAAAAGTTTTTACATTTTGCAAAATGAAACTCTTTAATCAGTTAAGACATAAAAATAAATAATAAAAAGCACCATACCAATTGGCCCATTTGATTTGCGCAAAATCTTTTTACATTTTTACTAAGTGCGACATTTTAGATAGTGTACAGAACTCACATTATTATCTGGAAAAAGTAGCTTAGTACAAAACATAACTCTAATAACATCATTCAAAATCCATCTTCCTCAGTTTGTTTGGATTTAAATCCTTTATTTTATTTGCTGGGTCGAAAGTTGGTCCAAAAGTATGATGCCCAATTTTGGGCCGAAACTTTTGATAGGCTGAACTTGGGCAGAAGTTCTAATGCCATTATGTTGTTGTCAGTTGTCACCGATATGTTAGAAAAACAAATGTCAAGTAAAAGCTAATTGATTTGTAGAAAACAACGATCAAACTGGATGATACTGCTGTCGGTCAGCAAAGCGGACGCAAGTTCTCGTGAATCCCTAATTCTATAAGATCAAAATGGTTATTTTTCTCCGAAATATAAGATCACAAACTGTTGAAATATATTACTGTATAAGAGTATCAAACTAGGACCATGGCCATACTACCGGTGCGGCCCGTGTTTTGAAGAACTCTAGACCAATTATATATATAGTTTGTATATCTTGCGGGACTCAGGAATTAAGGTCTGGTATTAAAAGCGTTTTTCTTAATGTGACGGTTGAGATGAATTATAAAGAGATGTCAGCATTATAATGTTTGCCATTCTAATCGGTTAATAAAATTAATTAAAAGGGTAAAATAGTAACTTCCCGAATATTCATCCATATCTTTTTTTCATCCACCCTTCATCTCTCCAGTATTGTTCATCTTTCTTTCATGACCCTTCGTCTCTCCACTAAGCGTTCCTCCTTTCACGCTAGCTTCCTTCTCCCACGAGTTCGTTTTTCTCTAACCGGAATAGATACGGTCTCTTCTATTCACGGTCTCTTTCACAGACTTGTAGCTGGAATCAACGAAAGCTATCGTATCTATTCTCCGTCAACGACGAAGCGTATCTCTTTCAATGCATCCAACGGAAACAATTGATTACCGGCCTTAACCAGGCCGGGTGGACCAGATTGGTACGGAGACAGTGTAGGAAAAAGGGATACTGAATATTAAGTTCTATTGTTGCAAAAGTTACCTTCTCCACTCTAGTTTAAACTTTGCAGTTTATCTGATTAGAATCTTAAATTTTATGTTTTTTTTGTGCTAAATTTGGTTTATTCTTAATTAAATTAGAAAATAAAACATGAAATTAGATCCGATTTCATTAAAATCCTTTCTTTTACTCAAAAGTTGAAGTTTTATATAAAAAAGGCATGACATAAAAAATTGTTATCAGTTTCAATTGGGCTATCAATTTCAATGTTATTGGTGTTTAAGTCAGCTCCTAATTGGTGTGTAATTAAATTTAATTTCAGAGAATTATGCAAAAATTGCTATAATACTTATTTAAGCATAAATTGTAACAACATTTAAAATAAAAAAAAATTGTTATATTTTATTTTTGTTCAGATTGGAGGCAGCGGCATCTTGTAACAGAGAGTAGCATTATACAAATTTATAACTTGAGTTTTAATAGCAATGAAACTAATGGTATGAGTTCTTATGTGTATTTGTTTATGGTTCTTTAGTTTTAATTGTAATTGAATCAATGCAATTTGCAATGAAACTAACATAATTGGTATATGGACTAGTATGTATTCTTTTGTGATAATTGCGTGTTAATGGTACTTTTTTTTGAGTCAATGTACTAATTTCAGTTTGAATATTTCGTTTTCACCATTATATACACCATTCAATGTCAATATATAATTTGTGGTGTCAATAGATCATTTTGTATAATTTAGTTCTTTAAATATTTTTAGTGTTTTTTTGGTTATTTGGATGTCGACAATTTGTACATCTTATATGTTTTATTTTTGTAATGCCAATAAATATTTCTAGGTGCTGGTGTGTATTTTTCGTTCTAATTGTAGAGATAATGTACAATTTTGTGAGCCAATATATTATTTTTTTAGTGTAAATATATCATTTTAATTATTAATATACCATCTTCTAATGTCAATATATCATTCTCAATGCTAATATATTTCTGTATAAGTATGATATACCAATATATTATATTTTTTTGTGTCAATATACACCATTTATATAACAATTGTATTATTGTTATTATGCGACATTATTTCGGATGTTGAGTGCACATTATTTTTTAGAACTTGCGTTTGAGTATTTTTTTTTTAGATGTTCAGTAAAGTTTTTTTGGAATGATAATACATATTTTTAAGTTTCAATATATGTTTCAAATTCACAAAATAAACTTTTTAAGTTTTAATGTACTATATTTTAATGCCGACATAGATTTCTAAGTGCTAATAGATTTTTCTGCTAATTTTACTATTTAATGTATCAATTTGTATGTTAATATATTATTGTTTTCAGTGTGAATATATAATTTTCATCATTAATATATCATCTTCTGATGCAAATATACCATTTTTAGTACTTATACATCACTTTTTGTACAAGTATAATATTTGTGCCAAATTTTTTTTTTTGGTGTGAACATATTATTTTCACCACTAATGTATTATCTTCAATACCCATATATCATTTTTACTCTCAATACATCATTTTTGTAGAGAGGTGGCATTTTTTATTTTATTTTATAGAGAGATGGTATTGGTGCCAATAAGTCTTAATGACATTCATTTTAGTGCTTTTACACCATTTATATAATATAATTTGGATGTTTAATTATTTTCAGTATTTTTGTGGTTATTACGATAACTTTTGAGTAAATGTTATTTTCTAATTTATGCTTGAATATTAGTTTTTGGATGCTAAATAAAGATTTTTGAGTTGCAACATATATTTTTTTAATTTTAATATCTATTTTCAAATCATATTATATTTTTCTTGAGTTTTTATATATTGTTTTTAATGCTCATATAAAAAAGTTGCATCAATTTTAGTGTTTATAATTTATATACTATTCTGCGTGTCAGTATATTATTTTAAAATTCGGAAATAATTTGTCCAAGAAAAAATAGATGCGCATGTGGAAGAGATAGGATGAAATGGAGATGATAGAATGGAGAGGGGAAACAGTTACATGTAGAGAAATGAAAATAAGGATTGAGCTGTTATGTAATTAATTGTGTAGTTAATTAGTAAGTACCCAAAATATCCTTTTGAAAATAAAGGGCTTAGATCTAATCCATCATGAATGTAAAGGAATCCTTGGGCAACATATATATTAGTACATCAAAAACAAAACAAAACATTTAGTATCAATATCATATTGATTTGCAAAATTTATAAGACTATAATCATCATTTGAATATACTTCTCTTCGGAAATTTCAAAGCATCAGTATCAATCTCGTCCGCTAACTCACTTTCAATCGACAATAAAGCTAATCCTTCAATCTTTCTTGTGACATTGTAGATTGAAGATAAGTTTTATTCAATTTTAGCTTTGAAAAATTTCTTTCTCCCGAGGCAATGGTAACCGGCATCGTCAAAAGCACTCTATAAGTATTCCAAGCATTTGAAAAATTACCCTCCAAATACTTCTAATAATTAAGTATGCTAATTGGTGTTTTGACCTCTCTTAATACTTTAACTGTATGATTAGTACCCTAGGCCAAATATATTTGTGCTAAGAAATGAATTATGTATTAAGATATTATTATTTATTCAATAAAGGTTGTTTCTTATATATCTATGTGTATGGGTTGTGAATGTACATTTGCATATCTTATATCCATCATGAATGACACTTCGGGTTCACGTCATCAGAATACGTGATTCTGATAGTAGAACTGTGAACCAACGAATGACATTCTAAACTGTCTCTAGTGATATGTAGGATGTTTATAGAGATAAACATACTTCAGGTAAGAAACTACATATCCACACTAGTATATTCGTAGATTGGATGATCATGTTCTGCTAATCATGGACATAGGGATGTCAAGTCTGGAATATTGGTACGTGTTAGAGCACACATAATGGACTGACCATACTATGAGAATATGCATGGTATATGTCATTAGTGATTCTCATATGAATAGTATGCTTGTTTATACGACCTAAGATCACCATGAATTCCTGTATGTGGAACTGCTTACTTTAATATGATCCTACGTCATCCTTAACGGGATGATCATTAGAGTCATCATTAAGTATGCACTGAATCATGACGAGGAATATGAGTGACCAAGATGAGATTTGTTTTCCTCGTCACGATGGAGATACCACTGGGTCCCCCGATGAACTAGGACTGAAGGAAAGGCATGGCCATGCTCAAAATGGATTAACATGTGTTGTTGATATCATTTTGTATTTATTCAAACTAATTTTTAATCAGGAAAGAGACGTTGATCAAACTCAAGGATGACATTATCCATGCCTTGTGATCAACACGTATATCGTAGAACAAAAGGAACAAGTATTTATCTATTTGGTTAGGTTATGATCGTCAATCATTTACTTAATTTGGGTAGTCATAATGTCTTGCTAGAGATCACTTATAATTTATGGACTTAGAATCTGTTGCCAGTATTAAGTAAACCTACAAGACACACAAAAGAACAAATAAATGAGCATAGAAAATTAAAACAAGCTGATTTTAATTATCTTCTTGTTAGAACTTATATGAAAATATAATTGTTATATTATCATATAATAGTTGCAAAATTATTTGGGTTGCCCATATATTGTTGTCGTCATGTGATGATGATTTGACAAGTCAATTGCTTGATATACATGGAAATTATTCGCATTAACATGTGACATGTAATACGGGTATGATATATATGTAATGAGTATATTGTAGGATTAGTGCCCTAGGCCAAATGTATTTGTGCAAGGAAATGAATTATATATTAAGACATTATTATTTATTCAATAAAGATTGTTTCTTATATATTTCTGTATATGGGTTGTGAATGTAAATATCTTATATCAACCATGAATGACACTTCGGGTTCACATCATCAGAATACGTGATTCTGATAGTAGAACTGTGAACCAACGAATGGCATTCTAAACTGCCCCTAGTGATATGTAGGATGTTTATAGAGATAAACATACTTCATGTAAGAAGCTACATATCCACACTAGTATATTCGCAGGCTGGATGATCATATTCTGCTGATCATGGACATAGAGATGTCAAGTCTGAAATATAGGTACGTGTTAGAGAACACATACTGGACTGACCACACTATGAGAATATGCATGGTATATGACATTAGCGATTCTCATATGAATAGTATGCTTGTTCCTACGACCTGAGGTCACCATGGATTCCTGTATGTGGAACTGCATACTTTAATATGACCCTATGTCATCCGTAATGGGATGATCATTAGGGTCATCATTAGGTATGCACTGAATCATGACGAGGAATGTGAGTGACCAAGATGGGATTTGTTCCTCTCGTCATGAGGGAGATATCTCTGGGCCCCCCTGATGAACTAAGACTGAAGGAAATGCATGGCCATGCTCAAAATGGATTAACATGTGTTGTTAATATCATTTTGTATTTACTCAGTCTAATTCTCGATTAGGAAAGAGACTTTGATCAAACTCAAGGATGACATATTACCATGTCTTGTGATCAAGACATATATCGTAGAGCAAAAGGAATAAGCAAACGTCTATTCAGATAGGTTTATGATCGCTGATCATTTCATTTAACATGGGTAGTTATGACATCAGTCTAGAGGTTACTCATGATTTATGATCTTTAGAAGATCGTTGCCAGCGTTAAATGGAACCTACACAGTCACACAATGAACTCCATTCGTACGGGATGAATATGCCTCAAAACAGTTATACATATGATGTATAAATTGGTGAACGAAATAATCAATTATTGGATAATTGATTGAACAAAGCAGAATCACTCCGTTGGCAATGGAATAGATATGGAAACAGTAATAACCTTAGCTGCCAAGTATTCCGTTATGGAAATACATATTCCGTTGGCAACGGAATAGTTCCGCTGGCAACGGAATAGGCGCATATTAGGCTCTTTAGTTATGGTAACTGAGCAATCGTTCGCCTCTCTCTCTAGTATAAATAGAAGGGCAGTGCCTCTCCTTTATACACACTATTCAGAAGCCTTAGAGGCCGTCTAATACACTGAAATAGAGAGAGAGAGTCTAGAGTTATTTTCGGAAAGTATTTCCGGACTCGTCTAGCCGAGTCCGGTTATTCCATGCATCTTCAGTTCGACGTGGATACGAGTAGAGGTCTTCTGCTTTGAAGACTAGCGAGCGATCAGTTTCTTTACCCTAGGAGAAGCAAGGAGTTCGTTCGAGTCGAGCTCAGGAAGGAGAAGGTTGCACGTCAGAAAAGTTCAGACCAACATCCGTTCTTCGTCTCGCGGATCAGGTTGATCTGAGGTATAAATTTTAATAGCTAATCTCGTACTTTTATTCCCTTAACGATGATCCTAGGACGGGTTGAATCCATAGGTTCTGCTGCGCATGTAACGTACATGACTATGGATTTCCCAACATATATCACTCCAGTACATGCCCTTTTTGGTTGTAGTGTACAGAAGGAAAATCGTGTATATATATTATGAATATATAATATGTGATATATATTTGCAAATAAGGAAATCACTTATACAAGGTAAGACCATAGTGTAGGATTAGTGCCGTAGGCCAAATGTATTTGTGCTAGAAAATGGATTATGTATTAAGACATTATTATTTATTCAATAAAGGTTGTTTCTTATATATCTGTGTGTATGGGTTGTGAATGTAAATATCTTATATCAACCATGAATGACACTTCGGTGCCAGCGTTACATGGAACCTACACGGTCACACAATGAACTCCATCGTACGGGATGAATATGCCTCAAAACAGTTATACATATGATGTATAAATTGGTGAACGAAATAATCAATCATTAGATAATTGATTGAACAAAACTGTGTCATTCCGTTGGCAACGGAATAGTTCCGTTCCCAACGGAATAGATATGGAAACTGTAATAACCTTAGCTGCCAAGTATTCCGTTATTCCGTTGGCAACGGAATAGACGCAGATTAGGGTTTTTAGTTATGGTAACTGAGCAATCGTTCGCCTCTCTCTAGTATAAATAGAAGGGCAGTGCCTCTCCTTTATACACACTATTCAGAAGACTTAGAGGCCGTCTAATACACAGAAATAGAGAGAGAGAGAGAGAGAGAGAGAGAGAGAGAGAGAGAGAGAGAGAGTTTAGAGTTATTTTTCGAAAGTATTTCCGGACTCGTCTAGCCGAGTCCGGTTATTCCGTGCATCTTCAGTTCGACGTGGATATGAGCAGAGGTCTTCTGCTTTGAAGACTAGCGAGCGATTAGTTTCTTTACCCTAGGAGAAGCAAGGAGTTCGTTCGAGTCGAGCTTCAGGAAGGAGAAGGTTGCACGTCAGAAAAGTTCAGACCTACATCCGTTCTTCGTCTCGCGGATCAGGAAGATCCGAGGTATAAATTTTAATAGTTAATCTCGTACTTTTATTCCCTTAACGATGATCCTAGGACGGGTTAAATCCATAGGTTCTGCTGCGCATGTAACGTATATGGCTATGGATTTCCCAACAGTGGCATCAGAGCGTTCGTTAAGGAAATAATCGTCGATTATATATTTAAAATTTTCTAAATTCTAGTATAATAAATTTAAGGGTTTTAAAAATATTATTTCAAAACATCACGGAATATAATATTGGATATTATGTTTTTCTAGAGTTTCGAAAAAATAGTTTTTTCGGAATCTGTTTTGGAAACAGAACTAAAATTGTTATTCCATTCCGAACGGAATAGTTTCGTTTAGAACGGATTATGCTGAAATTTCGCCAGAATTATTCAGTATTATTCCGTTGAGAACGGAATAATGCTGATTTTGTGAGAAACCCTAATTTTTATTATACATGGAATTTAAATATACAATATGGTATGAGCTTTAGATCTGTGATTGTTCTGTGATGTAATCTTGTGTGTGATTGCTTGTAATTTTATTTAATATCTATGACAACTAATGAGTTGTCCAAAGTTATAATTATGGCAACCTGTGAGTTGTCCAAAATTATAAATTACTTTTTCTATCAATAGGATAGTTGTTAGGGAAGACTACAAGGCAAGGATCTTCGCGCAATCTTCGGAAGATGACATTGGATCTTCGCACACACACAACGAAGGGTTCGTTGAAGATTATTCCTGCAATCTAAAGATAGATCTAGGATTAGGAACCTCATGATCACTCGTGAGGATTAGGCTCATACCATATTTAACTTTGTTTTTGTGATGTTTATATTTATAAATCTAAAACAAAATCATTCAGAATATTAAGAAAGGAAGTGCCCCCCATGTCACTGAAGCGCTCGGTACTTAGACAGTCTTCCATGTGGGTCATGCCAGAGCTGAGCATATGGGGATTGTCTTTGTAAAGGAGGGTATGCGGAAAATGGCATCCACCATGGGTCATGCTAAAGCTGAGTGTACTGGACTCTATTTCGCCGATAATCATAGGTTAAACTTTACTGAGCAAGCAAGTCGGACTTGGGCTCAGGGCACAAGATGGAATAATACACCGGGCATATGATGCCCATTCCATAAAAAGAACGAGTTGTATATGAAACAATTAAAAGTGTTCCTACCTAAATAGTTGTGTATTGAGGGTTGCGCCAAAACGCACTTAATACTCAATGAAATACGGATCTTGACTCACTATGAAACCTCATTTAATTGAAGTTTCCGAATCAACGCTACTGAAGGTGGTTGATTTGAAGAAAAATAGTGGGAGTACAATATAAGAAACACCAAAACAAAACAACCCCAATGAATAAATAATAATGGCACTTTACATTTTAACTTGTAGAATAATGGCAAACAATAACAATTCAACTGGGTTGAATTTGCGAGCTATCCTTGAGAAGGATAAGCTCAATGGGTCTAACTACCTTGACTGGTTTAGAAACCTGAGAATTGTTCTCAAGGCTGGCAATAAACTGTATGTCATAGAAGAGCCTTACCCAGAGGAACCAGAACAGGGAGCCTCAAGGGCTGGCCGAGACGCGTATGCTAAATACGTCAAAGACGACACAGAGATAGCTTGTCTCATGCTAGCAACCATGACCTCCGAGCTTCAGAAGCAACTGGAGGACATGGGTGCTTACGATATGATCGTAACTCTCAAGGAAATGTTCCAAGAGCAGGCTAGAGTTGAGCGCTACAAAGTGACCGTCTCTCTGACTGATACGAAGATGGTTGAAAGTTCATCTGTGAGTGCTCATGTACTCAAGATGAAGAGATATCTTGATCAATTGGAGAGGCTTGGTTCAGCTATGCCTAGAGAATTGGCTGTTGACATAATTCTTGGATCATTGCCTCCTAGTTTTAAGCAATTCATCATGAACTATAATATGCATCATATGGAGAAATCCATCACCGAGTTGCATGGGATGCTTAAGAACGCACAGGAGGACATGAAGACAAATGTTGTCAAAGACGTCCTAATGGTTCACAAGAAGAAAGGTAACAAGACCGGGAACAAGAGTAAGGGTAAAGGCAAGGTGTTGCCTAAACCTAAGATTAAGAAAGACAAGGAGGGAGTTTGCTTCCATTGCAACAAGTTTGGCCATTGGAAGATAAACTGCAAACTCTATCGGGACGAAATCAAGAAGGGTAGTGTGACTACCGCTTCAGGTATTTTTGTTATTGAAACTAATTCACTTACTCCTAAATCTTGGGTATTGGATGCCAGATGTGGTACTCACATTTGTAATGATGTGCAGGGAAGGAGTAGAAGATTAGCTAAGGGCAAAGTCGACATGCGAGTGAAAAATGGAGCAAGAGTTGTTGCATTAGCCGTAGGAACTTATTTATTGACTTTGCCTAGTGGACTTGTATTAGTACTTAATAATTGTTATTTTGTACCTGCTATGAGCAGAAATATTATTTCTATTTCTAGTCTAACTTTGGATGGTTATAAATTTGTTATTGAGAATAATAATTGTTCTATCTTAAAAGATAATCTTTTCTATGAAAATGTTCTATTAGAAAGAGGTCTTTACGTGCTAGATCTTAAGAAAGAGATTTATAAGTCCATATATAACATTAACACTAAACGATTCATACCGAATGACTCAAATACGACATACCTTTGGCACTGTCACTTAGGCCATATAAATGAGAAACGTATTTCTAAACTCCACTCTCATGGACTTTTAGACTCATTTGATTTGGAATCATTTGAGACGTGCGAGTCTTGTTTACTTAGCAAGATGACTAAGAAACCCTTCACAAAAGTTGGTGAAAGGGTCAATGAAGTATTAGAACTCATACATACTGATGTATGTGGACCGATGAGCACGCCAGCTAGAAGGTGGGTATCGGTACTTCCTAACTTTTACGGATGATTTCAGTAGATATGGTTATTTCTACCTAATAAAGCATAAGTCCGATTCCTTTGAAGTGTTCAAAGAATTTAAAAATGAAGTACAAAATCAACTTGACAAGAAGATTAAAGCACTTCGATCTGATCGAGGAGGCGAATATCTGAGTCAGGAGGTTGAAGATCATCTCAGAGAATGTGGAATAGTTTCAAAATTGACTCCTCCAGGAACTCCTCAATGGAATGGAGTGTCTGAGAGGAGGAATCGAACCTTATTGGATATGGTTCAATCGATGATGAGTCAAATGAGTCTTTCGATGTCTTTCTGGGGTCATGCTCTTGAGACTGCCGCATTCATACTGAACAGGATTCCATCCAAAGCGGTTCAAAAGACGCCATATGAGATATGGACGGGGAAAAGCCCCAAGTTGTCTTTTCTTAAAATTTGGGGATGTGAGACTTATGTCAAACGTCAGTTTCCCGATAAACTCGGACCCAAATCTGATAAGTGCCTGTTTGTGAGATATCCTAAGGAAACTAAAGGATATTACTTTTACCACCCATCGGAGAACAAAGTGTTTGTTGCTCGCAATGGAGCCTTCTTGGAAAGAGAGTTTGTCTCTATGAGAAGCAGTGGGAGCAAAGTACAACTCGAAGAAATTCGAGACCCACTTATAGTTGCAGAACCTATGATGGAGGAACAAACAAGCTCTCAAGGAGTTGGTGAGCTTGAAACACAACAGACTCAACGATGATCTAGTAGGATTCGTCATGAGCCCGAGAGATACGGATTTCTCGTGTCTAATGATGATGATGTGACATTCATAGATGATGAACCCACGTCCTACCAAGATGCTATGAAGAGTCCTGACTCTCAGAAATGGTTAGAGGCCATGAGAGCCGAGATGCAATCCATGCAGGACAATCAAGTTTGGAATTTGATTGGCCCATCCGAAGGCTTGAAGACCATCGGATGTAAGTGGGTCTTCAAGAAGAAGACTGACGTGGATGGAAAGGTACAAACCTACAAAGCAAGGCTTGTGGCGAAAGGTTTCAAACAAGTTCATGGTATTGACTATGACGAAACTTTCTCACATGTAGTTATGCTTAAATCCATCAGAATTCTATTAGCCATAGCAGCATATTATGACTATGAAATATGGCAAATGGATGTCAAAACAGCTTTTCTAAACGGAAATTTGACCGGGGACGTGCATATGATGCAACCCGAGGGTTTTGTCGATCCTAAGCATTCTGGTAAGGTTTGCAAGCTTCAGAAATCCATCTATGGATTGAAACAAGCGTCTCGAAGTTGGAACCTTCGTTTTGATGAAGTCATCAAAAGTTTTGGTTTTACCAAAAGTGAAGGTGAGCCCTGTGTTTACATGAAGTTCAATGGGAGCACGGTAATATTCCTGGTGCTTTACGTAGATGACATATTACTCATGGGAAATGACGTCCCAACTTGAACGTCAAGAAATGGTTGGGAGATAATTTCTCGATAAAAGACCTAGGAGAAACCTCCTACGTGCTAGGAATCAGGATCTATAGAGATAGATCTAGAAGACTTATAGGTCTGACTCAAAGTACATACATAGACAAGGTCATGAAACGGTTCAGAATGCAAGAATCCAAGAAAGGAATTTTTCCCTTGTCACATGGCGTTTCTCTCATAAGACACAGTGTCCTACAAGTGAGCAGGAACGAAGACGCATGAATAAGATCCCATATGCTTCGGCTATATGATCTATCATGTATGCCATGATATGTACTAGACCAGATGTGTCATACTCATTGAGCGCAACAAGCAGGATTCAGTCTAATCTAGGTGAAAGTCACTGGATAGCTGTTAAAAGGATCCTTAAGTACTTACGAAGAACTAAGGACCTGTTCCTACTCTATGGAGGTCTGGAAGACGAGCTCGCTGTAAAGGGTTACACCGACGCAAGCTTCTAGACAGACTCAGATGACTTTAGATCACAATCAGGTTATTTATTTTGCCTAAATGGAGGCGCAGTGACATGGAAGAGTTCCAAGAAATGTACTGTAGAAGATTCTTCAACGGAAGCAGAGTATATAGCCGCTGCAGAAGCGGCTAAAGAAGCTATTTGGATAAAGAACTTTTTGGAGGAGCTAGGAGTAGTTCCGAGCATCTCGGAACCAGTGGATCTATATTGTGACAACAATGGAGCGATCGCACAAGCAAAGGAATCGAGATCTCACCAAAGTTCCAAGCACATACTGGGACGCTTCCATCTGAACAGAGAGATCATACGAAGGGGTGATGTTAAAATGTGTAGAGTGCCATCGGACGACAATGTCGCAGATCCATTAACTAAACCACTCCCGCAAGCGAAGCATGAGCGTCATGTTAGGTCTATGGGCATAAAATGCTTAGAGTTGGCCTAGTGCAAGTGGGAGACTGTAGGATTAGTGCCCTAGGCCAAATGTATTTGTGATAGGAAATAGATTATGTATTAAGACATTATTATTTATTCAATAAAGGTTGTTTCTTATATATCTGTGTGTATGGGTTGTGATTGTAAATATCTTACATCAACCATGAATGATACTTCGGGTTCACGTCATCAGAATACGTGATTCTGATAGTAGAACTGTGAACCAACGAATGACATTCTAAACTGTCCCTAGTGATATGTAGGATGTTTGTAGAGATAAACATACTTCAGCTAAGAAGCTACATATCCACACTAGTATATTCGCAAGTTGGATGATCATGTTCTGCTGATCATGGACATAGAGATGTCAAGTCTGAAATATAGATACGTGTTAGAGAACACGTACTGGACTGACCACACTATGAGAACATGCATGGTATATGTCATTAGTGATTCTCATATGAATAGTGTGTATGTTCCTACGACCTGAGGTCACCATGGATTCCTGTATGTGGAACTGCACACTTTAATATGATCCTACATCATCCATAATGGGATGATCATTAGGGTCATCATTAGGTATGCACTGAATCATGACGAGGAATGTGAGTGACCAAGATGAGATTTGTTCCTCTCGTCATGAGGGAGATATCTCTGGGCCCCTAATGAACTAGGACTGAAGGAAATGCATGGCCATGCTCAAAATGGATTAACATGTGTTGTTAATATCATTTTGTATTTACTCAGTCTAATTCTCGATCACGAAAGAGACTTTGATCAAACTCAAGGATGACATACTTCCATGCCTTGTGATTAAGACATATATCGTAGAACAAAAGGAATAAGCAAACGTCTATTTAGATAGGTTTATGATCGCTGATCATTTCATTTAACATGGGTAGTCATGACATCAGTCTAGAGGTTACTCATGACTTACGATCTTTAGAAGATCGTTGCCAGCATTAAACGGAACCTACACGGTCACACAATGAACTCCATTCGTACGGGATGAATATGCTTCAAAACAGTTATACATATGATGTATAAATTGGTGAACGAAATAATCAATCATTGGATAATTGATTGAACAAAACAGTGTCATTCTGTTAGAAATGGAATAGTTCCGTTCCCAACGTAATAGATATAGAAACTGTAATAACCTTAGTTGCCAAGTATTCCGTTATGGAAATACTTATTTCGTTGGCAACGGAATAGTTCCGTTGGCAATGGAATAGGCGCAGATTAGGGTTTTTAGTTATGGTAACTGAGCAATCGTTCGCCTCTCTCTCTAGTATAAATAGAAGGGCAGTGCCTCTCTTTTATACACACTATTCAGAAGCCTTAGAGGCCGTCTAATACACTGAAATAGAGAGAGAGAGTTTAGAGTTATTTTCGGAAAGTATTTCCGGACTCGTCTAGCCGAGTCCGGTTATTCCATGCATCTTCAGTTCGACGTGGATACGAGTAGAGGTCTTCTGCTTTGAAGACTAGCGAGCGATCAGTTTCTTTACCCTAGGAGAAGCAAGGAGTTCGTTCGAGTCGAGCTTCAGGAAGGAGAAGGTTGCACGTCAGAAAAGTTCAGACCTACATCGTTCTTCGTCTCGCGGATCAGGAAGATCCGAGGTATAAATTTTAATAGTCAATCTCGTACTTTTATTTCCTTAACGATGATCCTAGGGCGGGTTAAATCCATAAGTTCCGCTGCACATATAACGTACATGACTATGGATTTCCCAACACATAGTACATGATGATTTCCTTATTAATTACGCCTGTACATACATTGTTGAATTAAGTCATATATTATGAATATATGATATGTAATTGCTAATGAGGAAATATTTGAATATGTGATATTGAATTGTGTATATGGCACGTCACATATAAGTCAAGTCATTACAAGGAAATAGTCCTTGATTGGGTCGGCCAAGCAGGGATCATTTATGCTATAAATAGGCACAATATGATATGATTTTAAAAACAATCTCTGCCGAAATAATATTTCCACAAGATTTTACAACAAAAGAAGTAAAGAGAGAAATTAGGTTTCTGGAATCGTTCAGAAACCGTACTAGCATACAGTTTCCTCTTGGCCCTTTGATCTATTTGTTCATATGGATATATATAGAGGTCTCATGCCTTCGAGATTCGTAAGCGATCTACACCTACCCTAGGAAGTTCAACGAAGATCGAGGAGTCGAGTTTTGCGTTGGAAGGAGAAGAAAGAAAGACAGAAGTTTATTCAGGCCTTCATCCGTTTCTCCCTCGCGGATCAGGAAGATCCGAGGTATAAATTTTAATTACGTAATCTCGTACCTTTATTTCCTTAACGATGATCCCAGAGAGGGTTGAACCCGTAGATTCCGCTGTGCATGTATCGTACATGGGTACGGGTTCCTCAACAAACCAAAAAAAGAGGATTTTCTACCTCTTATCAAAAAGATGGAAACAAGAGTATTAGGATGGTCAGTGAAATACCTCTTGAAGGGAGGTAGGCTAATCTTACTCAATGCGAGACTCTCCATAATCCCAACCTACTATATGCAAGCGTTCAACCTACCAAAAGGAGTTATCCAGGAGAGAGACAAAATCAGACGCAACTTTCTATGGAATGGAACCCAAGAATACAAACCAGGACAAAACCCCATTAATCGGAATACTGTATGTTTACCAAAACAGAACGGAGGGAAGAGTCTCAAAAATCTAATAAACCAAAACAACGCCTTACAACTTAAATGACGTCTAAAGACAGACCAAGACTCTCTATGGATTACAACATATACCAAAATCTATTGATCCAACCAGCTAGAAAAAAACAACAACAAAAACTCATTCTTCACCCAAAGTTTAATGCTACTCGAAGAATGGTTCAACAGTCGACTACAAACCAAATTGGGCAATGGACACAGAATAAAATTCTGTTCTAACAAATGGCTACAAGATATACCACTTAAAATGAAATACCTGACCTTATATAGTCGATGCAGAAACAAGCACGGCTCGGTTGCGGAATACTTACAAAACATTAATAATCAAAACATTTGGGATCGTCAACTGAACACTACACTCGAAAGGGAATGGAACAATATCAAATCAACAGTGGCGAATATCATTCTAGACCAACAAGAGGATAGTTTCCTATGGGAAACAAGAAGCAAAAATGACAAATTTCAGGTCAAACAAACATATGACTTCTTTACTAACCCTGGAGTCATGGACCCAGACAATAGTAAAGTATGAAAATCGATAGCTCCACTAAGAGTAAAAAATTTTGGTTGCACATTTCGAAAGAAAAAACTGAAAACCAAACACGTCATCAAAAGATGGGACACCTCAATACAAACAACATGTGTCCTATGCAATAGCCAAGAAAAGGAAACACATAACCATTTATTCGCTACTTGTCCCTATTCCAGACAACTCTGGACAAAAATCACCAATGAACTAAAGATCCAAAACCCACCAACACTAGATAATCCAAACGACATGCTATTAGCACTATGTCAAAACAAAGACCGAAAACAAAGACATGAAATGGTGGCAATTTGGCTAGCATGCAATTGGAATATCTTGAAAGAAAAAAATACGAGAATTTTCAAAAACTCCACAAGATCTGTGAGCATCATGGCAGGGACGGCGGCATCGGACTACAGAAGATGGATAGGATGGATGGCACCCACAGGAGGATCAAGCCATAATTAGAGTTCAAGCCGTAGAATAGGCTAAATCCATGTATCTGACTTTTGGTTATATAGAAGTTGAGTTCTCTTATAATTGATGTAAATAAAACTTTATTATTAATATAATTCTAGTACGCAACCGCCTACTCTTCCAAAAATAAATAAATAAATAAGCACTCGAAACTTAATTTAGTAATTCTCTCCTACCTTAGTTTCGCATCCGAAACTGTCTAATGGGTTTGATCTCTAAGGCACCTCGGTTTTATGTTTGTGATTAAGCAATTTTACAAATATATACTGGTTTAATTTATATATTTCATTTTAGGTAAAAATATTCTATCTCTATTATTTGTTTAGACTTGGAGATGTTTGACTGGTCAATAATACATCATTTCGTTTGTACGATATGCTTTCGTGGGCCACATTCTGCTAGTTCATTTGTTGAAAATTCAAAATTTATGAATTGTTGAATTTTTTTTTATCAAATTCAATGGAATATCCTGACTTCAAATGAAATCCGATGGTCAATATTCTCTGCATAATAAAACACATGATTTTACTAACTTACAGTTAACATAAAAAAAATATATATATATTTCTACATCTACATATAATGTAATGGAACCCATCAGTTAAAATAACGTATAATATTACAATTCTAATCAAAACGTTCATTTATGAACAGTGTTAACATACATTTTTTTTTCAAAATGAAATTCTTTAATCAGGTAGGATATAGAAAAGAAATTAACCCCAACCCCTTATTTTCCCCCCCACTTTGAGCCTCCTCAAAAAGCCACATCATCACTTTTATTTCGACCGTTCGATCAATTTTTTTCTTAAATCTTAATCTTTCATTTTCTCAAATTAACCCCAACCCCTTATTTTTCACCCACTTTTGAGCCTCCTCAAAAGGCCACATCATCACTTTTATTTCGATCGCTCGATCAATTTTTTTCTTAAATATTAACCTTTCATTTTCTCAAATTTAATGATATTTTATGACAACATGTGTATGGTTATTAAAATATAAACATATGATTGGTTGAATTGGTGTTTTGTGTTTCATCCCCGATTTAGTATGAACCGTTGTAAATTTGTTAATGCACATCAGATCTTAATCAGATAGTTTCAATGAAGTGTTCAATTATTAATACTTATAGTTAATGAAGAGTTCATTCATTACAATATAAATAAATTTTCCATTCTTCTTTATAATTCTTAATGAAATATTTTATTTCTCATGTTAAAATCACCAAATATAAATTTGTTGGAATTTTTTTCTTTATTTTGGGTTCCATATTATTATGGTTCTAATTTATTTATTTTTTCTTGTTAAAATATCCGAATAAAAACTATATAAAAGAACATGTATAAAAATAATATGCTCATTAAGTTAAACCTTATACCTTATTTTACATCTTGCTTTAAGCATTCTCAAAAAACCTATCGTCAATTTTATCTCCGTCGTTGGATCAAATTTTTTTCAAATCATAATTTTTCATTTAAATTATTACCACAATATCACATGGTCATTTAGATTAATGTTTCGTGTTATATCTCCAATTACGTGAGAACTATTATATTATATAAAATTCCAGAGTATTAAAAATTATTATATTACATAATGTATTACAGATAATCTGTATCATTTTAATAACTAACAAAATATAAATAAGAAAAATAGTGGTGACAATTTTTTCCAGAAAATGAGTCATGTCCCATTTTTTTTTTTGTATAGTAAACATATTTTTTCCATATATATAATATCATATTTTCTTTTTACAAATCATGTTAAATATAATTTATTATTTTTATATTTTTTTAAAGTTAATCACCTATAATTAAGTCGTATGGTTCAACTAAAATCTATGAAATAAATTATCGTGTATTTTTAGTTTTTCTGATCTTCTTCATCATCTGATTAACACTTGATTTTTTCTAATATAATATGTCAATAGATAACGGCACAAGAAAACTAAAGGGATAAAAAAAAAGATGATATTTTAATCTTAGAAATCTTAATGCAAACATAAATTAAGATTGTAAATTAATAATCCATATTATTTTTTGAATTATTGTTTTTTGTTTTTTTATGAATTTATTATTTATGTTATTTTATTTCTTATATGCAAATTTATTTGTATAGAGTTATTAATCCTTATAAAATTAGATGTGATATAGAAAATATTTTTGAATGAATAATAAATGAATAAAAATATTTTATTATGTAATTCAAAATGATTTTAAACATAACCAACTTACATAATATAATTATTATATATTATTTATGTACTCGAAATTTATTTCAAACTTTTATTTAGATTTTCCATAATTCCAATTTATACATAAATTCAATTGAATAACAAATTTAAATATTCGCAGCGAAGCACGAGCATTATCCTAGTAATAAGAAAGCACCATCCCTATTAATTTTGGCCCTTTCGACTTGCACGAAATATTATGATATTTTTACTAATTGAGACATTTTAGATATTGTAAGTGTTATTTTTACAATTTGAAAAGAAAACAACACTATTGTCGGAGAGTTTGTTACAAAATTTAACTCAAATAACATCATCCAAAATCCATCTAATCCGTAGGACCCATCTTCTTTTGTTTGGATCTAAAATTAAAAAAATTCTACAAATAACATATAGCTTAATTAATTAAAATATTTCCATAAATAATACGAGATCACGAGTTTAAATTTTAATAAACATAATCATATAATATATATTTAGTAAAGTCTCAGTCTATCAAATATGGATTCAACATAAAAAAATGAAATCTTCAACTTTAGTATTGATTTTTTTTTTCCATACTTCGTTTTATATACTGGGCTGTAAGTTGGCCCAAAAATATGATGCCCAAATTTGGGCTGAGACTTTTGATAAGCTGAACTTGGTAACAACTTCTGATGTCATTTTTTTTTCACCGATACATTATATATTATGAAAAATAAGTCAATTAGAAGCTAATTTATTTGTAGCAGCCAATGATCAAACAATTAAAAGCTAATTTATTTGTAGCAGCCAATGATCAAACTGGAATGCTGGAGGACGGCTGTTCTCGGTCAGCAAAAGCGGGGAGGCAAGTTCCCCTAAATCCCTAATTCTAGAGAGTACTGTATCACAAAATGTTACCTTGTAATGGCTTTTTCTTGGAAAAAAGACTAAAATGGCCTTAAATTCAAAACATATTAAACAATAATCAGACTATATAAAAATATCAATTATCATAACAAACTAGAACAAAGTCATTATACTACAATTCCAACAAAATTCAAACCAGCTTTCACTCCAAAAATTGATTTTATACTAAATTAATCTATTCTCGATGACTTGGTTCTTGAAAATCTGCACATTTTTTTTAACAAAATCGTCCAAAAAAATCCTACCGTTTAGTATCATAATCCTGACATTGTATATTTCTCAGCTAATATTATATTTCAAGCATGATTTGTGAAAGATACTATGTTATTCTTACTTCTTGTCCATTTGATCACATCCATTAAATGATTTAGGTTTATAGCTTGAAATAAAAGCTTGAGTTGATCTAACTGATTCTTTGCTATATCAAAAATTAGTTCGTTATGTTTTGGACAATGAATTTGGTTGATCAATTAAAATGATACCAATTATGATTTATTTCTTCCAAGAAGAAAGAATTATTCCAGACAGATATTTGTATAGATAAAAAAAAATTAATATTTAGGCAACAAACTTGATTCTTCTATTTTAATCAAAATTTATATATTAAGTATAATATATTCTATTTCTACGAAGTAAAAATTGTATACGGTTTAACACAAACAAAAGATTGTGATCCAGACATTCTTCTACACGGACGCTCACACTAGATCATCCTCAAGAGATCCAAGTTCTTTTAAATATTCCACCATGTAATAGTAATATAATAACCACAAAAAAATCATCCAACTTCCAACCCAATCGGGTCAACTTTTTGCTAATTTAACCCAATCAAATCACTTACAGGTGGGTCCATGGCTCGACACTTACAAAAAATGTCTCCTTTGACAGCTTCTAGACCCTACTCTCCCTGTTTTATAAATAAAGGAGGGAAATTATTCCAGGCCATAGTAGCAAGAAACAAGGAATAAACAAAACAAAAAAAAAGAGAGAAATAGAAGAGAGAGCGATGGGTTCAGTTCAGCAAGCCGTGATAAAAATAGCCGCCATCTCCGGCTCTCTCCGCAAGGGCTCTTACAATCGCGGCCTCATCCGCTCTGGTATCATAGTTAAACATCTCTTCGTTATTTCTCTGGTTTTATCTTAGTTGGCTTGGTGTCTGAATTTGTTGTTCTAATTTTGAAATTTGAATTCTGAAGCGATTCAAATATGCAATGAATCGATCAAGGGAGTGGAGATTGAGCACGTGGATATCACTCCGTTGCCGTTGATCAACACCGACCTTGAGGTTGATGGGACATTTCCAGCTCCAGTTGAGGAGTTCCGCAAGAAGCTCGCCTCTGCTGACGCATTTCTCTTTGCCTCCCCTGAGTACAACTACTCCATTGCTGGTACCCACTTACCCATCATCTTTTTTCTCTCTCAAATTTCGCAGGGCTTTTCATCGAGCAGTTAGCGTGCACATTTTAACACTTTTGTTTTTCTTACACAGCGCCTATGAAGAACGCCATTGATTGGGGGTCGAGAGGTCAGAACTGCTGGGAGGACAGAGCCGCCGCTATTGTGAGCGCCGGCGGATTCTTTGGTGGTGGCCGGTCACATTACCACCTCCGCCAGGTAGGCGTCTTCTTGGACCTCCATTTCATTAACAAGCCTGAGCTCTTCGTTCAAGCCTTCGCTCCGCCTCCAAAGTTTGATGCTGAAGGTGACGTGATTTCTGAAGAGGTTAAAGAAAAGCTCAAGCAGGTTATTTTGTCGCTCCAGGCTTTCACCCTCAGGCTCAAAGGGGTGAACAAGGAATAGGTTACTTTGTTTATAGTTGAAGATTGTAATGTTTGGGAGTTTGATATATTTCGGGTGGTGTTTATTTATGTGAGATGCCTGAGTGGAATAAGAATGGAAATTGAATGTTATTCGGAACATTTATGTGTTGCGTATTTTTTCTGAAGGAGGATTTATGTATTGTGATGTATGATCTTTGGATGATTATATTTACTAAAAATACTTCACATATGTATAATCAATAAGGCTACGATGACAAATACAAAAGCATTACCAGAGACAAACGGCCTATATGGACTCTTCTCTCTCCTTCACGTCAGACTATGAAAATAAAAAAGAACAAACGGATCAAATCAAATCTCTCTGTTTAATAATTTCGTTAGGAGAAAAAGAAATCTGCTGAATTGGTAACTGAATCCAACGCAATAAAGATTTATGGGATTTAGGGTTCAGAATTTGTAACTTTTTTTTTCAGTTTTTATGGTTTAAAGAATAAATTGGTTTTGTTTTGTTTTTTGTGAATTTGAGTTTGTTAGGATGATGAGTATTCTTGAGCATGTATTAAGATAATATTATACTGTATGAGTATATATTATAACTTACATATATTTTAATTGAAAATAAATAATGAATATGAATTTGTGTAGTATCTTTTTAAATTTGTTTTGCTTTATGAATGTGTTGGAGTATTTATGAAAATTTATGAGGAAATTATAACAAAATCTAACAACTATTTATGTAAGGAGAGAAAATCCAATTCAACAGTTTTCTTTTTCCCCTAACGAAATCATTAAACAGAGATATTTGATTTGGTCTGTTTGTTCCTTCTATTTTCATGGTCTGACGTGGAGGAAAAAGAAGAGTCACGTAGGCCGTTTGTCTCTGATGCTGTATAATTGCTTTAGAATTATTCTTGTGATTTCGAGTTTTGACTAGATACCCTGGTGATTATAATTTTTCTCTTCCAGGGCATAGCTTCGGTTTGGGATAATAAATTTTTAATGTACACTAAAAAGAGAAGATTTACCAATAATAGTGTCTAAAATACTTTCAACATTCAAGTTTCAACTAACAGAATATGAGAATAATGACAGACTATGTTGCGCGGATACTTCAAAAATCCAACAATATCGTATCAGATACTTATACCCGTATCGGATACTCGGATACTGTATCGGACACGCCACATGGCGTATCATAATATTTTATTTCAAAATAAGACCGGATACTTCACAGATACTTCCCGTATCCGCATCAGATACTTCCAACGTAAGAATATTTATTCTTAAAATATACGATTATATATATAAAATCAATAAAATAAGATTAAGACATCTAATTATTTAATTAACTCTAACAAATAAATATTTTGCATCAAGATATTTCTATAATAACAAGCTTTTAATATCTACTACATCAAAGTCTAATATCTAAATATATATAAATTAATTAAATATATAAAATATAATTAATAAATAATAAAATAATACATAAATTGTCGTATTCGTATCCTATATTTTTTTTAAGATTTGCCGTATCGCCGTATCCGTATCATATCGGATACGATACTCGTAGCTTATATATGAGCTGAAAGCTGGAGGTTGATGAGAGGCGATTTTTAATTATTGATCTAAAAATATATTTTTATAATTTTTTTATTTTTGTGAGTAATATACTGTTAATACAGATTTTATGCGCAAAGACATATATTCTTTTGTTAATTGTACTAACGGTGCATATTTCCGTACATCTAAGCCAGATTTGGGATACACAGATAACTATATTTTGAATGATGGTGATTCAGAAGATGCCTCAAATAAGAACATGTCAGCTGTAAATAAAGTCACTTTTATTTTCCAAGAATTATAAGTTTCACAGGGTTCTATCTGGAAAATTCTTCATGCCTTGTTGAATTAGGGTAAAGAGAGACTAATAATAATGATTTGGATAAGGCATCACAAAAATGCCAAGCAGCCGTCACCTTCAGGACGGAACAGATTCCATTTGCAACCCTTTGTTGAATTAGGATTTTGTAATGAAATGTTGGATATTTTAGTTTGTTTATAAATATTCGATATTATTTTGATTTAGTAGAATACATTTCCTTCAAATATAATTTTATTATTTTATTTTAATAATTGAAATATTTATAGAATGAAAATATAAATTTGGTTATTAATATATAAAATTTTAAATATAAATATATAGTAACCACGGTTTTAACAGTGTTAGAATTGGAATATTAAACTATATGTAACCACAATTCCAACTGTGTTAATCTACTCACGGTTGTTAAAACCGTGTTAATATACTAGCGTGTAAACACAGTTTCGACCATGTATAAAAACCCGTGGTACAGTGGTAGTCTTACCAGCACGATTGAAACTATACATATAATCGCTTACCACGGATGAAGATACGACGGTTCTACCACGGTTTCAAAACCATGTGTAAATGTGGATTATCATGGTTTAGACCATGTATATGAGTAAATAAAATCATGGTTAAAAGCGTTTTTTGTTGTTGTGTTGATTATCTGTGCTATTCAGTTTAGAAGAAAAAAGCTAGTCAGTTACAACAAATTATTAAAGAGAAATTTTCAAAAATAAAAAATTAAAATAAAAGAAATTGGATGCAATTATATGTGCTTGATTGTGATGTGCTCCGGACGGAAGAAGCAGGCAGCAAACACCAAAACTCCCTCTTTTATTAGTGATAGAATAGATAGATAAGAAATATTATTTTTTGTTTGTCTGTATTCAATTTTATTTTGAATTATTTGATAGGACTCGAATTTGAAATTTGTATGATTTTTTTTTTCTTTTTTGGAAATTTGCAGGAAATCATGGCTTACATACATCTCTGCTGCAGAGCTCTCTTGGTCAGTAATAAGTAGTATTTTCCTAATATTATTTCATTTCAAATGATTGGTATGTATTGCAGAAACTGAATATGATTCTCTCTCACAAATTTGCTTTGCGCTGAATATTTTTTTCCGTTGAATAAGGTGGTGATTGTAAAGCCCTAATGTTTGTAGTTTTGTACAAATAAGCCCAAGCTCTTCAGAATTGAGTGAAACAATTTGTTCGTTGAATTTTGCGACCAATATTCGCTGAATAGAGAAAGGTCTGGCCTCGTAAACAATCGGATCGAGCAGAAGCTTACAAGCTCAAACAGATTGTAGTGTTTTTTGTAAACTTAACAGTTATCATTTTTTTTGATTGCTTGATAATATTAAGGGTTTGATATATCAGGACGGGGTTATGATTTATATAGTTAATAGATAGTGTTTACAATTTAAAAAATAGTATATATAATTCGTTTTATAAACAATATATATGTAAGCAATGAAAAAAATATACAAAAAAGAAATAGTGTATTAAAAAATGGTAAAACAGTATATAAAAATTTCAAAGAGTAAATAATACACAAAAAATAAAAATATGTATAAAATTAATATATAGAAAAAAAAATATATTAAAAAACGAAAAACAATATATACAAATTATGTCGTAGTTTGGGTGTGTTTTAGGCCGTCGTGATTTCACATTTTCTTAATATTAATTGGTTATGGAATAATCTTTTAGACGGAGAAGCTCAGACATGAAGAAAAAGAAAACACATGGTTGAATGAAAGCCTGCAAATTTTGAATTTGAAATAGGCATCACGAGAAAATGTTTTCAAGTTACTCCAAGATAAGGTGATTATATCAAAATGATAATAAATAACAGATAACAGATTTCATTGCTTATTTAATTTATTCTTCTGTGGAGATCTGAGATGCAGAGCAAGTATGCAAAACTTATCAGCAAAGGGCATCTACCATAAATATTCAAATAAAGCATGTATGCTGGTATCTACCATAAATATTCAAATAACTCGTACCATACACAACTATATTATTTCATACTCAAATTTTATACATTATTTCCATATATAAATATCAACAGGTGAGGGACTTGGAGAATCAACTACCCAAAAGGAACGAGGACTACAAATAATTACACAATCCCCAAATTTTCCAAACCGCCACTGGCACCAGCTGTCAAGTGGGCCCCATTCGGCAATTTGACCAATCGCCTGCCTCCTTTAGCCCCTCCTTCTCAAAAGCCAACTTCCTTCCCTTCTGTATCACAAAACAAAGAAAATAATATCTTCAAAAGACTATCGTCAAGTTGACATGGAGATCTTCCATACAAATCCTACCAGTATCACCTTGCAGGACCCGCAGAGAATAAACAATGAGAGGAAGATGGCTGAGCTGGAGAGCAAGCTGTCCCTATTGCGTGTGGCCCAACGGCGCATTGCATCACTCAACCCTTATCCTGTTCTGGCGACTCCTCGTTCGGAAGCATCATCCAGACTCCACAGTGACTCAAGATTTAGTCAGGAAGTTTGGAAGCAATTTCGGTTCGAGCAGTAAATACGCGGTGAGTCCGAAGATTTATAAAAGTTACAATAATGTGGGGTCCATAATGTCTAAGTTGAAAATACGGAATGTGAAGCTGTTGTAACTCGGTTTGACTGATGTGCAACAGGGGCCGAAATTAGTGATTGAACATTTTGATTGAGATTCAAAAAAGTTAGAATTTAAATCTTGTTGAGGCTAATTAAGTGATTAGTGTATTTGCTTATTTTTCTTTTAAAAGAAGTTTCTGCTCGAGAAAGCTTCAGAAAGAAACGGAATTCTTCAGGT
Organism: Juncus effusus; assembly: GCA_027726005.1. Taxonomy (NCBI): domain Eukaryota; kingdom Viridiplantae; phylum Streptophyta; class Magnoliopsida; order Poales; family Juncaceae; genus Juncus; species Juncus effusus. Next base: position 7,150,630 of record CM050901.1, read on the forward strand.
TTTTTTTGTTATTTTCAGTTATGAATTTGTACAATTGCAGAAAACCTAATTTAGCAAATGAAATATAATATTTGTAAGGAAATGAATATAACTGTTGATAGATTACATTGGAGTCGAAATTTTAGAGGAAAATAAAAATTTCAATACATTCATAAATAATTTATATTCAAGTTTACTACAATTCACAATGAATTCAATGGCCAATGGCCCATATCTCAGTTGATTCAATAAACCAATGCCTTAATTGGCGATAGGGATCCTCTGATTTTCCAATTGTTCGTCGAGACGGTGATGTCATGAGTCAAGTGCAAATCGCAAGCCAAATCCGTTCTCCTTCCCTTGCCCCAAAGGATCAAGGCCGTTTTTTGTACCGGGAGATTAGAGTGTCAAGGCCGTTGCTTATGATCCTACACAAAATCACTCAAATCTCTTGGAGACCAGGTACAATTAGCAAAGTTTTAATCTTTGTTTTTTTTTTTGTTTAATTGGATATTTGATTGGTCAAATTTGAGTTGTATAGTACGCAATTAATGTGCACGCTTCCTAATGTATATTTATATATTAATTGTAGGGCATTCCTTCTCCATGATTTTCACTTGATCTTACTGTGCTTCTCTTAATCCTGTTCAGCGATTTCAGGCCCCAAGTTGAAATTGGTAATTCTCTCTTTTTATTTTTAATTTGTAGCCGACAGGCTATATAAGACTTTCATTTCTGAAAAAAGATAGCTACATTTGTATTACAATTGTTAGGTCTCTTTGACTTTACTTTTCTCTCTAGACTAATTCAAAAAAAGAAAAATACAATAATTATATCATAGGACCCCATTTCACTAGTCTAACCCCTAAATCACTTGCGTTTGAGTTTTCAGTGCGGTTGCGATCCATAGTGACGCCGTATCTCTGGCTACCGCAATAATTGATGTAGGGGATGGATTTATGCACCATATATTGTTTTGCTGGTAATAGCTTATTTTTTTATAGATATTGATTGAAATTTGGGAATTCACTTTATATGTACAATTTTGATTAAACCAGTACCAGTACAACACTTTATATGTGTAAATTAGCTTCTTCCAATGTTATTGATTGATCTAATTTTATTTAATTCATAATTCTTTTACTTTTATTTTCTTCGTACAGTTTGTGCCACAAAATCAGAAAGAAAAAAAAATGCAGTATAGAAACAACCATTGTTAAACCAAGTAAATAAGGATTCATTTCAAAAGTACCTCTGGAAGAAAATAAAATATCTCAACGATTTAACTGAGCCAAATTAGGGTTAACTTGAGAAATGGTTGTTTAAATGTTCATCAGTTACATCTTCATGCATACTTCCGTAACTATTATCAATTTGAAAATATTGCTCAATATAGAAGATAAAAATGTTGTATTATTAAATTTTCTAAAAAAAAGGACACAGCTTTCAATCAAATTAATTAATTTAATTTAAGCCAATTAAGCTCCCCCTTATGAAGTTAACACTCAATTGTGCAATTATGTCTTAATTAAGCATTTACAATCAACAAAAAGTGAATGAACTTGCAGTCAATAATAGATCTGAAATCCACCCCGAATGTTTGCTTCAGTCGTTAAAAATCAAGGTCAACAAATTGGATATTTGATCAACAATGATATTCAGATATTGTGCTAATATTTATTGATTTCCTTCTAACTTTTTCTTTTCAGAATGGAACAAGTGATGAGGTGAAAAAGATTGTTTCAAGTGGTCAGAATTATGGTAAAAAAAGATGGTGCTTTCAGTGAATTCAGATTTAATACTACAATTAAGTATGTGCCAATTTGTCATTGTAACAATTAAAAATGTATTCATTTCACATATTTACAAATTTGTGCTTCTATCATATAAAATGTAGCAGTGATGAAATGCTGGACAAGTAAAGTTCTCCAGCTCAGGCTCAACAGGCATGAAAAAAAAACAATTGTTTGATAAATACAAGATCGCCCTTTTGTATAAATCTTTATTTATTAATGTTTTTTTATGTAGGTGCATGTTGCATTAAGGAATTGACTGCAGACAAATGTGGCTGCAATGGTTGATGAATCCACTAGGTTTCTGTCTTGAGGTAATCGTATTATTAATATTATTACAATTATGTAATGCATTCTACAAAGGTCACTCATAAACTCCTGTAAATAATCTTTCATTCAATAAAATTAGACACAAAAATTCGAGCCTACTTCTCTTCATAATAAAAACATTCTACAGAGTAATATGTTAGTTAGGGTTTTTCTTTTGTAAGTAGTAATTCAAATAACAAATGCATGTAGAGTCGGTAAATGGAGGTAATTGCAATGAGTTGTTTGATCAGCCCGATGTTGATTGATAATTAGAGCAACTATGTCCATTACGTAGTATTTTCATTTCCTTGTAGAAGATTTCAAATTTCATGTTATGTCAAAAATAAAAATATAAATACCCTAAAATTATGGGTATTCAACTAGTTTTATATAGGCTCTTCTCTGATCAAAGAATTTATATGGAAAATGGATAACCAGTTGGGGCCCATGGGCTTTTGTAGCAGCATATTATGGTGATTCAAGATTTTCAAAGCCACGGTGATTCATGACATTTAAATTATTAATATTTTAGGAACCCATAAATCAAATTTAGAACAAACTTAAACTTTTTTAATTTTGTTTTTCTAATTTGGGAAATTCTTCAAACCACCCCCCCCCCCCAACCCCCCGGCGCCCGACCAACCCAACCTGATCTGACCCGTTTTTTACGGGTTCGAAAGCTACCGGGTTGGGTTTGGGTTTAAATTTTGTAAAAAACAGAGTTCTCAGTTGGTTTTCGGATTGGAAACGTAAAACCCGTGTTAACCGACCAGACCATAACCGTATAAGTAAAGATTTTTTTCTTAATAAATTACTACAATTGTCCAAATGCCAAATCGGATAATGAATTATGGAAACAAATTTTATCATGTATAAAAAATATTAAAGTATCTTTATTTTCATTTCCTTTTATCCTCCATAATATTTTGTTTCCTGGTTATAAACTTAACAAAAGAAAAGTTTATGTACAATATTTTTGATAGAACTGAAACTGATTCAGATTACAAATATTTAAAAGTAAAGTGCAAGAAGAAAATTTATCTATAGATATCAAATCCAATATTAAAGATAAAGTGTTAAATATCATAATTTATATTATATATGCTAAATATCATAATTTGTATTTGGTTTATCTTAGGCTACATAATGTCCATCTAATAAAATCTCAAAACCCGGCCAACCCGACCGAGAAAAATATTGTCGCATTTGGTAGATTTTCGAAGTGCAATGGGTTGGGTCGGGTTAAAAATACTAAACCTGTTATAGTTAGGTTGGATCATATTTTTAGTCGAAACCCGTTCAACCCGACCCGTGTACACCCCTACTCCAATGTATGATTCAGATCCACTACTGGTGCACTAGACCTTGCCTCTCTTCAAAGTAGGCGCGTCGTAATGGAACTCAGTATGGAGGCTCGTCTTTATTTTTCCACCAATCACCCAATGATTATCATTCCTTTTTCTCATGGATTATTGTGTTATAGACTTAATTTTTCTCTCTTAGAATTCGGGTGGTTTTAAACTGAACCTGAGTATTATCGTTCAAAATGTTAGTGCAACCTTTGGTCAGTTTGGTTCGATGTGGTTGAGTAAAAATATTTTGTACTTACTGATTGATAATTTAAAACAAAATGTACGGAATAAACGCAACAAAAAAAGAAAATTAATTATGCTAATTATTAGCATGTAAAAAGAAATAAGAGATTTTCATATATTTAGATAAGTCACAACATTTTTGCTTTAATTTTTTTTTTTTAGACATTTTACCCCGTAGGCAGCGGTGGCCCCGGCATTTTAGTTGCCCTAGCCCTAGATAGGAATGGCCATAAATGTTGTTGGAGATGTTGACTCATAATAAAAATTGCAAGGAAAAATAAAATATAAAGTTAAATTATGATATAATTTTAGCTTATGTTTGACCAAAAATTTATGTGGGGTTTTTAGACTTATGTGGATCCTTTATTTTGGTGACGTGAGCAATTTTTATTTTTCATTCAGTAAATATTATTGATTATTTTATTTACAAAAATATATTTGTTTGGTGATATGAATTAAATTCATCAAACCATGTAAAAGTTTATTTGAATATTAATTCACTTATAAATTACATAACTTTGGCGTAAAAAATAACAATGAAATATAATTATGAAAACAACACAAATTGAAAATTAGATGATAGAATAATGATTAGTCTTAGAGCGATTAATTGGCCACTGGATAGGGCTATGATAATTATTCTTTTACACAGTAATTTTTGAAAATTTATTAAAAAAATTGAATAATATTTTCAAATCCCTGTGGCTTCGTTTGGATGGAGGATAAGAGAGGTGTAATTTAATCTAGGCGTAAGGACTTATGCTTTCTTATTCCTCAATTTTAGAAAGGTGTTTGGTAAGATGATAAGAATAAGAAAGAGAATAGTGTTGAATTTAAAATGGAAATAATTTGTAATGACCAAAATGCCCTTATATCGTAACATGATAAGTAAATGAAAGACTTCATTATTAATTATATTATATATTATGTAACATTTATATATTTGTATATAATCATGTTATTCATTTATATTTTAAATTATTAGTGTCTAGTATATAATTAATATTTATATTAAATTAATGAATTGTAAAGTTATTTTAAATGATATACTAAATCTATAATTAACAAGAATCGTTAATTAATAATTTAATATGTTATTCAATTAATAATTTATTATTTTATTTATAATTATATAAGAATAATATAATAATTAAATAATATGATAAATTTAATTAAACCATATTGTATTAAATTATATTAAACTAAAATTAGAATTAAATATATTTAATTAAATTAAAATTAGATATACTTAATTAATGATATTACTTCATATTAATTTTTATTTTTTAATTATTTTTTAATTTATATATAAATATTATTAATAATAAAATTGTTATATATTAATTATTAATAATAGATTATTAATACTATTTATGATTTATTTTATAAATTATAAATTTATTGTATTTATTTACTTAGATTATAATTAATTATATAATAATTAATATTAATTAATTATTTAAATCAAATATTATTTATTATTATTAATAATAATAATAATAATAATAATAATAATAATAATAATATTATGGTAAAAAATTGGAGGAATAGATGAGGTATAATCTTATAACCAATAAAGGTAGTTATAATCTTATACCTATTATACCTTCTTATTTCATCATTCTAGTTTGATGTTTGGCAAGGTACAGAGGGATAAGTAGACTTATACCTTGTTTATCCCTCGTCCAAACGGGGCCGTAGGTATTTTATGATATTTTTTATTGACTTTATGATATTTTATAGTGTAAGGACACATATGTACAAAACCAATTAATCATTATGTTACATGTTATAATATTTTTACCAATTACTTAATAACCAGTCGTATCTAGACATTTCATTCTCCCTATATACATTTTTCTAAACTTGGTAGATAATTGACACCTGTAATTTTCCAAAAAATTGTGTGTTATAATTTTTGTGTAATGAGTCAATTAGTGAATTAGCATTCATTATATATTTGTTTTACTACAGAGTTTGCCATACAAAAACCGATGCCCCCCTAAATTCATGGAAATTCTAAAATCAACTCTATGAAATATTTCATGTAATGGGTCATATCATTCACTAATAAATCCGTTATAAATTCTTTTAACTAAATAGTGCCATAGAGAATCAGGGGGAATAAGGAAAGAGGGCCTTTCTTCTTTCTCCAGCCCCAAATTCATTCGTCCTTTCATTTCCTACTCAATCCGATTCAACCCTGCCTCCTCTTTCTCTATCTCCGACGGTAATACTGTGTCCAGCCAGTCCGACGCTACTGATTCTCAGTCCGGCCAGCACTAAGCCCGTTTCTTCCCGGTCTTCTTTTGTCTTATCTCGCATCGTTCAAATCAGATTTGTGTTCTCAGTTTCTCATCCATTTATTTGTTACAAATTGCTGAGCTGACTCAATATTTAACTCGATAAAATTTGATTCAAAGTTCTCTTTTGAAAACTGGTGTTGCTTATTTCTAAGTACGTGGCGCAAGGGAAGGGGATTCTGCAGCCTCACCACCTTCTAGACGCCTTTGAAGAGATTGAGGATCATGGCCGGAATAGCTTGCTGAAGGGCCTTTTCTTGAGGTTCTTAAAACCGCTCAGGTGAGAACTGATTTGATTTCTTACATGCGATTTTTGGTTTTGGGGTGTTAGTTTCTATCTGAGTTTTTTTGTAAGTTGGTGCTGTTTTTCTTATTCTGAATTTATCTCTGTTGGTATTTATATTTCTAATTCGGAAATTGCGTGCTTGATTCTTTAATTCTATGAGGGTGTAAAATAATCGCTCTGTTGTTAGGGGAAACTAGATTGTGACACCTTATCATTGGTCTGCTTTGGAAAATTTCTATTCATAAATTAAGCTTTTTAGACAACATTAATGACAGATTTATCTATAATACGTTCAAATTTTGTAGAGACCTACATGATATTTCTATATTTGGTTACATTTTAAAACTTAAAATGCCACCAAAATTTTCTTATATTCTCTTGTTTACTATTTTCATTTTTAAATATGCTAGAATGTAAAAAGAAAATATTTAGAAAATATATATATGATCTTCCGAGGACCCCTCGACTTTAGTCTGGTAAGACCAAATAATAATAAAATCGCAACAAGTTTAAAAATAGTAATAAATAAATTGATGATTTGGATAAATATCATTAACCACCAAATATTCAATCTTTAGATTCGCAAAACAGGTTTATGTATTTCAAGCTAAAAACACTCAATTAATGGATCAACTAGATCTAAACACAAATCAGCCAATTCAAATTTTTATATCAAATTTAACAAAAACTTCAATTAATCAAATAAACCCCAGTCAATATATATATATATATATATATATATATATATATATATAATTTTTTACATTTAAAAATTGAAAACGCCACCAAATTTTTCTTATATTCTCTTTTTTACTATTTTAATATTTAAATAAGCTAGAATGTAAAAATAAAATATTTAGAAACAATATTTTGATCTTACACACACTCACTTCACAGAAACTTCCATTAGAGATGAAGCAAAATATATACTATTTCTTAATTATAATATTTACATTATTTTGCATGGGTTGTTAAGGATTATTTTATATTCATTTCTGTTCATATATTGTTATTTTGTAGATTTCAATTTTTATTTTACAAATATAAATGGGGATGTAGGGGTATATTTAAATGCAAGAGATAAGTATATAATTTAAGAATATTAATTCCAGTTTATAATATTTAAGGCTTTATCGATACGGAAAGCTAAATATTATTCTATAATTGACATTACAACCTTTCAGATTTGTTATCATAATATTTTTTACTATTACATAGTGTAAATCTTATCTTATCTTTACTTGCATGTTATTTTCTTATAAACAGTTCATGTTTTTCATTTAAGTGCTCCTTAGCTACCAATCGTTAAAAAAAAATGCACAAAAATTGTGAAAGCAGATGTGCTGTCCTTTTTTATGGCAATTTTGCATGCTACAAAAATTATCTTACAGTAAAAATTTAAAATACTTGCAATTAATCAACTTTCCAGAATTATATTTTGGAGCTGCACTGTACTAATTTTTCGCAAGTATACTAATTATCTTAGTGTTGCCTTCCAACTTTGCCAGTGTTAGTGTTACATCCTGACTTTGGACTATTTACCATTTTTCATGCAAGTTTGATATTTTCAAGTTAAAATGGATACTACCTTGAACAATCGGCAACCAAGAATTGATGCTCTCAAAAGGAAGAGATCACAGTTTCAAAGAGGAAAGTCTTCTGCTATGGGAGCTAACAGGGGAGCGAATAGTACAAGACGAGCACGAAATTCTGGACCAATTCCTGCAGGTAATCTGCACAATCTTAACTTCATATCAAACTTACTTTTAACAATGACAAGAAATTATCTTTTTTTTTTAAAAATCAATATATAAAAAACAATCCAAAAAGAAAAAAAAATCATTCATATATATACTGCACATTGCATGTACCATTTCAACCAATAAACTAAATGGTTGTATGATAGCAGCATTCATCCATTCAATACTCATATTGTTCTTAAAAACAATGATTCGTATTTTCCATTCAGTTGCATCTACAGAACCATTTGACGTAGGTTCTCCTCAACGGCATTGTAAGTATTGCGGAGCATGTTTTTGGGACCTAGAGAGAAGTAAAGGTTGCTCCAAAAAAAAAAATCCTATTTATTTACTGTGTTGTCGTGAAGGCCGAGTACAATTACCCTTGCTAAACGATCCACCAGAAATATTACATGATTTTTTGCAACCGTTTAATACAACAAGATCAAAGCATTTCAAAGACAACATAAGATTGTATAATTCTATGTTTGCTTTTACATCCATGGGTGTTAATATTGATAATAACATAAATGATGGACGTGGTCCATACATATTTCGTGTTTCAGATGAATTATGCCACCGAATAGGATCTCTTCTACCTATAGAAGGATATATTCCCAAGTTTGCACAACTCTATATGTATGATACAACTAATGAACTCCAACATAGATTAAATGCATTTGAAGATGATGATACAAATAATAAACCACGTGAAGATATTGTTGCCGATCTTATGATGATGTTACATGCAAATAATATTTATGTAAGAGCATTTCGTAATTTTCATGAATGAACAAAAGATTGTAATATTGAAAATTTACCGCTTAGTGTCTGAAAATACACCTGTTTGTTACATAAATTTTGAAAAAACAGGTGCTTTTCAAGTGTATAAACTCATCTATGTTTATCCCATGTAAACTATCCTTCTACTAGGACTAATAAATGTTGTGTTTCTGTAAGATTATAAAAGCTCTTTCTTTGGTATATTATTTTGTACATAATTTAAATTTGCAAGATCAATTACAATTTACAAATTTACAAAAGCTCTTTCATATCATAGTACTTCACGCAACAAATAATTTCAAAATCAGTTGCAATAAAGAAAAACATGAAATTTCCTTATCATAAAAACAAAGGAAATTTTCTCAATCAGATTCTTAATACTGCATCTTCATCTACAGACTAATACTTGCTCCGTCCGAAGTGAAGCGAGGCTGCTCGCTAGTAGTATATAAAAAATGATATGTTTAGTTGAAGTAAGTACAAAATGGAAGTAGAGAAGAATAAGAACTATCCATATTAATAGATTTAAGTTTATTGTGGCCATTTCATTGTGCGTATTATACATTCTTTGAAACATCAGAGTCATACGCCACAGTAGATCCCTCCCCATATCTCCCTACCCATCTTATTCTCCTCCAAACAATCCTTCCGTTCAGAACAAGAAGAAATGAAAAAAAAAAAAAAAACAAATAACATTACTGCAAATCCAAAAAATAAAAATTAACAAAATTCATATTTATGGAGCTCCGGATTCAAACTCACGCCACTCCATAGCGGACCACTTTACCAACTAAGCTGAAGCTAAGATTTAGTTTGGTAAATATCAACTATCTATAAGTATAAACTAGAAATGGTTGCTCCCGCCCAGGTGGCTGCCCCAGCCGACAGGCTTGCTGGACTTGCCGCTGGACCGGCCCTGCCCGTAGGGTGCGCACACACACTGGGGGTTTCAGAAAATCTCTACCCTACCCACTTTTGATAAAAACAATTATGCTTTAATTTATTTAGTTAGGTCAATTCAATTATTGTTCCATTCACTATTGTATTAGTCCAGCTCGCTAAAAATAACATATCCAAAATCCAAACTCATCACAACAAACTCACTCTATAAGTAGTCTCCTCCAACTCCTCATTCCACACACTAACTAAATTCTTAAGAAATGTACCTCTCTATTCTCCTCGTCCTCTTTCTCACATCCATCCCAGCCCCCTCAACTTCCAGCATAGTTTCAAACACAAACCTTCTTCTTTCTGTCCGTTCCTTTGTACCGATCTCCCCAGGCCGCCAGCTTCTTCAAATTCCAAACTACATAATCAAAGCCAAAATCGGCATGCCGCCTCAATCTCTCCTCCCTGCGATTGACACGAGTAATGATGCTGCTTGGATCCCCTGCTCTCCTAGTTGTACTGGTTGCTCATCCAACTCTCCTTCCTTCTCTCCTTCCCAATCCACCACCTTTCGCCCCGTAACTTGCGGTTCATCTCAATGCTCTCAAGTTCCCAACCCTTCTTGTTCTTCTGGTAATGTACCATTAAAAATATTACTTAATGAATTAATATTTAGTTAGTTAAAATGTGATATTGCAAGCCTGATATTTCTGCCATAAAAAGTTTAGCTTGATTTGATAATCCCATTTATTATTATTTTTTTCAGGTGTGACCTCATGCGGGTTTAACATGACATATGGTTCTTCGACATTTCAAGCGGGGCTCGTGCATGACTCGCTTACTCTCGCATCAGACGTGGTCAACTCTTACACATTTGGTTGTCTGCAACAAGTCACCGGCAACTCGGTCCCACCATAAGGGCTTCTAGGTCTCGGACGTGGACCTCTTTCCTTCTTGTCGCAAACAAAAGATTTATACAACTCAACATTTTCATACTGCCTCCCAAGCTTCAAATCGGTGAACTTCACCGGTACACTCCGACTCGGACGCAAAGGCCAACCACAAAAAATAAAAACGACTCCTTTGCTTCTCAATCCAAAACGACCCTCGCTATACTATGTCCACATGACTGGAATCCGTGTGGGCCTCCGTGTGGTATCCATTCCATCTTCATCCTTTACATTTGATCCAAATACTGGTGGTGGTACCATAATCGATATTGGTACAATGTACACTAGACTTGTCGTCCCGGTTTATACAGCTGTTCGTGATGAGTTCAGGCGTAGGGTCGGTGCTCCACTTGCACCACCACAAGGCGGGTTCGACACATGTTATAATGTTAGTATTAAAGCTCCGACAATAACGTTTATGTTTGATGGGGGTGTGAGTGTGAGTGTGACTTTGCCTGAAGAAAATATATTGTTAAGCAGTTCGTCTGGCACGATGACCTGTCTTGGAATGGCAGCTGAACCAGAAACCGGGGTGAATTCTGTGTTGAACGTGATAGCCAACATGCAACAACAGAACCATAGGATTTTGTTTGACATGCCGAATGGGAGAGTAGGGTTTGCTCGTGAGCCTTGTAGTGTTTGAGCCTTGTAGTTTTTCTTCTTGAATTGCCCTATGAATTTTGTGGGGATAATTTCATATATGCCACTACAAAAACTCGAAATATCATATTTGCCATTACAAAAACTTAAATATCATATTTGTCATCATAAAAATTTCAAAATATCATATATGCCATTACAAAATCTAAAATATCATATTTGCCATTACAAAAACTTAATATACCAAATTTGTCATTAAATTTACTCAAAACTTAACACCATCTATTTTTTCCGTTAAAATTAACGGTCCAATCTTATAATTACGATTATACCCCTAAATTCATTTCATGAATTAGATTCATATTAAATATCTCTCTCTCTCTCTCTCTCTTTTCATGATTTAGATTCATATATAAGCAAAAAATTCTTTTAATTTGAAGTCAAAAGAATTTGATATGAGATAAATTGTGTCAAATTATTTTGGCTAACAAATTGAAGTGAAAATTATTTTTGTTTATATATGAATTTCAATCATGAAGAGAGAGAGAGAGAGAGAGAGAGAGAGATTATCAAATGAATGTTTAATATGAAATCTAATTCATTAACTAAATTTAGGGATATAATAGTAATTATAAGATTGGACCGTTAATTTTAACGGAAAAAATGGATGATTTTAAGTTTTGAGTAAATTTGATGGCAAATATGATATATTAAGTTTTTGTAATGGCAAATATAATATTTAAGATTTTGTAATGCGTATATGATATTTTTAAGTTTTTACAATGACAAATATGATATTTAAGTTTTTGTAATGGCAAATATGATATTTTGAGTTTTTATAATGGCATATATGAAATTATCCCGAATTTTGTGTAACAATATTTTGTAATAAGTATCTACGGCAGTACATTAATTAGGAAGTTGATTTTTTTTTTTTTTGTGTTTTAGCGAAAGTTTGTACGAACTTAAGACGTTTGTACGAGTGATTAATTGACTTAGTATTTTTCATATTAAAGATTGGACTGTTCAGATTGTACTTACATCTAATGATTTTTAAGGCATCAAATGGATTTATACACACCAGAGAAAAAAAAATGTAGTTACGCAACAAGTCATAATTATCACTCAATAGGCTGTGACATGCGTGTATAAATGCCCACATGACAGAAGGTAACGTGCGCATGAATCACTTGCACCATATCAGGGACGTATGAAAAGGTATGGAACTTCATGATTTTTTTAACGGAAATGTTGCTCACAAAGTATTTGTAAAGGTATTGAGCCCACACTAGAGGTCACCATTTTTTTGGTCTGGATATATATAATGTTAAATCTGGAGCTTAATAATAAAATGTGCTTGAAGAACCACATTGAGGTGTTTGTACACGGATTTGACTCGAATGAAAGGCTTCAATCTCAAAGGACGCAGCCTAACAGACCTCCATGCCCCAACGATTGTGGGTTATCCTGTTCCATTTCAATATACTTTTCCTTCGGTTATTGATTAATTCAAAAGCAGTTTTAAATCAGACCTTTTTTATTCTGTTGAACGGCCCATGGGCCCTTAATTATTGACTTAGTACTTTCTTCAATTTTTTTTTCTACAGCAGCTCAAATCAACTTTTCTCTGTGGTTTGAAAGCCTCATGGGCCTGCCCACTTTACTGGCAACTAAGGCATAATAGATGGAACTGAAAGCTAGCTAGCTAGCTAACTCAAGCACTTCTTATTTGATTATGCTTGTCAATCTAAACACATCAATATTTCCTTTCTACAAACCTATTTATTACACTTTAGTCATCAAGGATTTCCTGCCGTTAATGATACTCGGGTTGTCAATGATGGTCGCATCTTAACAATATGTTCCTCATTGACACCCATTCTCCTTGCGGAAGCTCCAGCCTCGAAAAATCGTTTAACAGAACTCTGAATGTAGTCTATGCCTTCTCTAACAACCATTTCATTTTCGATCCTCTCTTGAAAACCCTTCAATTGGTGGTCTCCGTTCAGAACTGAGGCTAGCTGAACGAGTTCTTGTTGGAACTCGCTCAGCTTCGCTTCTTCATTGGCCTCGCTCTCTCTTATCTTTATCGGCATTGGTAGTTGAACTGTTAAGCACAATAACAATGCTAATATTAATAATCATCTTATTCATATAAAATTACAAATACATATAAGCATTAAGAGAGCAACAGTAGAATCTGCAAGGTCATGCATGTACCTAGAAGGTTCATGGTACAACAAAATTGACAATATGAATTATATAACCTTGAATGTATACGAGGATTCTTTGCACATACTTGTTAATAAATTTGAATACATGAACTATATGGCCTTAAATGAGACATGATGATTATTATGCAAACTCGCAATTACCTGGGCAGTCGGTTCTGGGCTCAGTTCGTGTTTTCAAAATGCCTTCAAAAGTGCCAGCCCATTCATCTCTCCTTGTTAGAAATGGTGATGGTAGGTCAAAAATCTTTTTTACCGTTGCAGGAATAGATGAATGCTCATATTCTGAGGTAGCAGTTGGACTACCATTCGGTCCATGAACAACTGAGCAAGAACAATTATATAAACATTAGCTACTGATGATTTTTTTCAAATGAAAGCATTATTAATGAATACAAATTTAACAAAATATATATTTTTACAAAGTTTAACGCAACTCACCTGTACCCTTCTCAATCCAAGGCGAAACCATAATAGTTGGAACCCTAACCCCCAAACGGTCAAACTTGAAGTAAAATGGATCAGGTCCAACAATCCCGTCCGGACTAGGTACCCCATTAACCGGAGTCGGCACATGATCAAAAAATCCTCCATGTTCATCATAAGTAATAACCAACAAACTCTCATTCCATTGAGGGCTAGCTCGGAGAGTCTCATAAACCTCTTTAATAAACATTTGGCCTTGATAAACATCATGTGAGGGATGATCATCATCTGCTGGGTGCGATTTTGAATCCAAATAATGTTGTTCTATTACGGCATAGTTTGGTAGAGAACCTTTTCGCGCATGGTTTTTGAATGTGGAAGAGTACGAGTGGAATTTGGTTACGTATTTGACTTTTCGGAGATTTCGGTAGAAAAGTACGGCGGGTACATCTTGATAATAAATGCCGAATGAGTGACCATTGTCATGTATGTTGTCGAATATAGTTCTTTGTGGGAAGCCCATTGCAAGTTTGCTGATATTATGTCATAATAATATTAGATGATGGACTAATAAAGGATAATTTTCATTAAAGTAAAAAGAGAAACTACTTAAGGATTCTGAAATCAATTAATTAAGCATATTAAAATAGTAAGAAGGGTTGAACATAGAGGAACCCTACAAGGGCCTACCATGTGACTACAATTTGGAAATTTCCTTGGTCCCAGGACAAGATACTGGGTCTCACTTTCTACCTTAGATTGGATACAAAATTTTGTAAATCTTGACAAACTAACGATTTTTCTTTGACGATATTTTGTGATTAAATTTTTTTCTGACGATATTTTGTGATTAATTATGCCCGATCAAAATAATATCTAGATGGATGACCTCATAAGTTTGAGTTCTGCACCATCATTAAAAAATAACTCTTTTGTACTGCCTAGCAATCATTGTCCTTAGCTTGACAGTATGATAATTGTAGCACATGTACTTTACTATACAAAAAAAATTGCTATATAACTAAATAAATAAACAAAAATATAAAGAATGAAAGAAACATAAATCATTGGTGTACTCACGAGAAAGATGCTACTTATGAGTGACCAATCTTGACCAAAAAAATCTAAAACGGTCGTAATAAAAAAAGAAAAATGTACAAACACGATACAATGTAACATGATGACACTGTATATATATTGTTTTCGCATTTTAGATACTGTTTTTCTCATTTTATATATTGTTTTGCCATTTTATATATTGTTATTTATTCTTTGTGTATTTTTTAATTTTTTTAATTTTATATACTGTTTTCCCATTTTATATATTGTTTTCCCATTTTTATATATTGTTTTCACTTTTTACGTATATACTGTTATTAGAAAATAAATTATATATACTGTTATGTATATATTATTATTAGAAAATAAATTATATATATTGTTATTGAATTCGTCGTGAATAGTCGTGCTCTATCAGGTCCCATAAAAAAATATATTAAAAACCCATGAAGAATGAAATATATAATTTACATTTCTATATATATATATATATATATATATATATGCCCCTAATTTCTTTTAAGATCTACCACCGCTGTTTGTGAAGAACTGTAGATTCACTTGGCACATTACTTGGTCGGCTCCATACTACAGAAACCGCACAACAGAAATCACAACAATTGGTATCAATAGAAAATCAGAAATCTTCTTCAAAGATTTAATCTTTATTGGGAGAGACAAATATCCAAAAATTAATACAATAAAATTGGGAAATTATAATGGAAAAGTATATATATCCCCTGTTTACCAGCTCCCAGTCCACCTGGTAAACGGGCCCCACATATATTCAAAACAAGTGGATCCTGTTTACCAATGATAAACGGCAGACTGGGGGGCTCCTGGGAGATGTGTATATAAACCCAATTATAATCTTAGCATCTCTTTCCACCGACAATAGTCCTACTACATGTAACCTTTTTCTACCTCCGATAAATTCCCTTATATTCACTGACAGTTGGATCCATCTTTGATCCATCATACATTCACTCCTCAGATATTTTACATTACACATACGAAGTTTTAATTTTGTATTAGTACCGAAATGCAGAATTTAGGAGTATTAACATCAAAATATATGCAAAAATATCATACCAAAAACCAAAAGGAAGCACGCCACTATGCCAAAACGAAACAAAATCCAAACGTCAAGAAAAAGAAGAAAAAAATGAAAGGTGAACTTACCCAGCATCATTACTGGTTGCTCCGCCTGATGTGGCCGAGTGAACAAACATCCGGTTCGGTTGGGTCGAAGAAGGAACTGAAGCAAACCATCTGTCAAAAACAGCAAATTCTTGAACAAGCTCTTTATAAACCGCCACCTTATCGGGTCCAAACCCGTTCATTACTGCCTCCGTCATATTGCCCGACATGGACCGCGCCTTTACGAAACGAAAGCAAAATTACATTACAATTATAATAAATTGAGAATTCTATAGTTTAAAAAAATATATTTTTCCAATTTATCACCTGTTGCACGAAACCGTTCATCAGAGGCTGACTTGACGAATCATTAGAACCGAAAATCTGTTCACGGATTGCTTGGAATGAGTGGCCAGGATCCGGGTCTACAAAATGAGCTTGGTCCGTGAAGTAAACCTTATCGGAGTTCGGATCGGAGGCGGATATAGGGTTCCATTCAGACCCGGTAACTCCGTTTATTTCTGGGTTGAGTTTCTTCATCCAGCCAAGCATGTGGTCGAAGGACCGGTTCTCCATTACAAGAATCACCACGTTTTTAATCGGACCGTCGGCCTGAGCCGGCCGGTGTAAAGAGAGGAAGAGGAAGAGAAGAAAGGTGGGGAGTTGTTTCTTCTCCATTTGGAGGGTAGCTTTTGAGCTTTGCTTTCGTTGTTTCTTGTAATATGTAATGGAGTTTTGTATTGTTTTGTCGGTGAGTGTGAAGGCGCTCGGTTTTGTAACAGTGTGGGCAGTGTGGGTTGTACCTACGTGTCAATGTAGATTTGTTTTTGTGTTGATCTCTGCTGGTGTGAAATTTTTTGGTCCAGTGAAAATGAGGGCTGACAGAGGTTAAAAAAAGGATGAATGGAGATCTCTAGTTTTTAGAATGGAGATGATTTGTGTTGTGTTAATAAAATAGATAGGATGTTGGTAGTTTTTGTTGCCCAACAAGAATATCATCCTGGTTTCAGTGCATCTTTGAATAATAATAGCATTCAGTTAATTTGGGCATTCATAGCAAGAATTTACTAATTTTGACTAATGCAATAAATATTGATAAGCAAAAAAATTCAGTAAATCTGGTGAGAAAACGTTAATGACTATATATTTTGGGTTATTACAATAAATAAATTCTTCTTAATGCAGAATTTGGTGGATAATTAATGCTTTCTGTTAACATCAAAAGTGATGATTTGGTGATACAGACAGCCAGAAAAGTGATGTATTCGTTGTTTCTCTTTCAATTAATAAATCTATGTCAATTTAAAGACTAGCAAACCATCAACTACACTTCATGTATATTTCCCATAAATTGTTAATTTTATTTCCATTTCTTTTATTCTGTTATCCAATGCTAGCATAGATATAACAAAGGTCTTTCAAGAAAAAGGTGCTGTAAAACATCAAGTTTACCAAACTTGATATAAAGCATCTCCACAATCCAAAAGGACATAGTGTGGAAATAATGCTTGTCTTTGTCCAAAAGAAGGCAGTGTTGAGTTGGGAGGGGGTACCACTAAAATTTGGTGACCTATCAAATTGATGCGACATCAATTATCAATTTATCATACTTGAAAGATAGGGCACACAGATTATGCATCAATCATCAATTTATCATACTTGAAAGAGCACAAAGATTGTGGTGTCAATTGCGTGTCTACTAACCAGAATGGGGCATAACAAACCCGTGATGTTTTAGATTGTGGCGCACACGAATATTGTGGTATGATATTTGTTATCACTTCACTTTCATACAATTATCAAATATATCACCCAACTTTCAATTGTTCCTAATAGATCACTCAACTTTCGATTTGTCCAAATTAGACCACCCGGTTAATTTTTCATCCATTTATTGACATAATTAACACGTGTATGACACATCATCGCTGATGTAAGTAATCAACGTCATCACCGATTTATAACTCAAATAATCATCTCAAGTTTATCAAAATCACGGGAGGACATCCAACATTACGATTATTTCACCGCAGGTCACTCAACTTTGAAAATGTATCATTAAAGATCACTCAACTTTTACAATATATCACATGAGATCACTCAACTTTTACAATGTATCACATGAGATCACTCAACTTTAAAAATATATCATATGAGGTCACTCAACTTTACAAATATATCGCATTGGTTCACTCAACTTTAAAAATATTTCACCAGAGGTCATTTCTTTAATTATATGTTGGTTTTAATTTGTTGAGACGATTATAGTTCATGTAAGACTTATTTATTTTCTTTAAATATTAATTACATGATTTTAGCAAAAATGAGATGGTTACAAAATATTATTTTTGTAAAATACAGAACAATAATTTTCCAAAAATACTTTATAAAAATATTTTATAACATTTTTAAAAAATTATAAAAAAATTCAGAAAAATATTTTTAGAAAAGAATAATTTTTTAAGGAAATATTTTTCATTTTTAAAAAAATTATGTTTCAAAAATATTTTATAAAATAAAAATGAAAGTATTTTATAAAATACTTTTATTATAACTACTTGTTTATAAAAAAATTTTGAATACATAATTTTCAAAAAAATGAAAACTATTTTTTTGGAAAAAATATTCTTTCCAGAAAATATTTTTTTGGAAAAGTGTTCTTCTGATTTTTTTTAGATTTTTTTTTAAAATGATATAAATTTTTTATATATTTCATAAAAATGATATTTTATAACTTTTTTGCTTTTGCTAAATTTAAAGAAAAAATAAGTCTCACATGAACTATAATTGTGTCAACAAATTAAACCAACATATAATTAAAGGTAGTGACTTTTGGTGACATATTTTTAAAGCTGAGTTACCCACTGTGATATATTTGTAAAGTTGAATGACTTCCTATGATATATATTTAAAGTTGAGTGATCTCCCGTGATATATTTTTAAAATTGAGTGACCTCATATGATACATTGTAAAAGTTGAGTGACATTTGGTGATAAATTTTCAAAGTTGAGTGACCTGCGGTGAAATAATTGTAAATTAGATGACCTCTTGTGATTTTGGTAAACGTGAGATGATTTATTTGAGTTATACGTCGATGATGACGTGGACTGCTTACATTAGCGATGATGTGTCATACGCGTGCCAATTCCGTCAATAAATGGATGAAAAATTAACCGGGCGACCTAATTTGAACAAATCAAAAGTTGAGTGACCTATTGAAGATAATTGAAAATTGGATGACTTATTTGGTCATTTTATGAAAATTAAATGACCTACAGTGAAATTTACCCTTATTGATATTGGACCAAGTCAAATTCAATTTCTTACTGAGTTTTAGTCATATTGCATCTTTAACACTAGTAATGTACATTATAGTTTCTTACAGTGCATGATAATTTATAGTAATGTACAATAGTAGCATTATGAGATTGTTGGTAGAAATATTGCATCTTTAACATGCTTTTATGGTGCATCATTATTATATAGATATAATGTAGCATTGGTCAAAGAAACTGGACTGCTTTTATTTAGTAAGGCTTATTTGCGCCTTCATGTACAAACATTGTAGGTATTAAGTCCTTTATAATACACACATTGTGGTAAAAATATAGTTTGTTTATCATAGGCAATCCGTAATCTGCATGTATTCTGATTCCAATTTTGAAGTAATCATAATCACCTAAAAAATATATAGACTTCAGAGAATCAGTAACCATGTACTACCGAATTATCAGAAATTTAATTACTTAAAGAGCCATATATTATATATTTGGTTAGTTCCGAAAACTTCAAGAAGCCAGCCAAAAGCTACCAAAACAAGGGGGATTAAATCCCTCACATTCCATAAAACTTAACATCAACCTGCCTAACATAATTTTTATTTATTTATTTACAAAACTAAGCACATAAATTAGAAACGCTTATAACCTGTCGTAATACCCCAAATAAAGTCGTCTTCTTTCCATCCTCTAGGGAATACACAAAACTCATGATACATCAGCCCTTTCGCCCTGAATTTTGTCCAAAAAAATAAAAAATGAGGAAAAATTTCAAATAACCCCCTAACTTCTCTGAATATTACAAAAAACTCCCTCACTTTTCAGATTTCTTAAAAAAAAAAACTTAAAAATGAATTTAATTTTCAAATACACCCCCCCCCCCCCCCTCTCTCCCTCTATAGTGTTAAAGTTAACCATTTATGGGGTTAAATATTTTTTATTGACAAAATTACCCTTCTTCTTTCTATATATACAACTTCATTAAATCTATAATATTTTTAATATTTGAAAAATAATATCTAACACATCACAAATAACAATAAGGTTTAGTAATCCCCTAATATTTTTGCATATTACAAAAATAAATATTTAATGTAATAACCAACATATAATTAACATAAATTACTATATATATATTAATTATTTTACTAATTATTATTTCAAATATTCATGTAATTTAAATAATATTAAAAATAGTATATTATAATATTATTATGTTAATTATATATAGTTTATTTTATAAATATATCAATTATTATTTTAAGCATTTAGGGATTTTTTTAATATTAGAAAACATAAAAGAAACTTTAAAATTAAACATTAAAAAAAAGAAGTATTTTGGTCTATAGAAAATATTTAACCCCATAAATGGTTAATTTTAATACCATAGGGGTTTATTTGAAAATTAAATTCATTTTTTTTTTGAGAAATCCAAAAAGTGAGGGGTTATTTGTAATATTCAGAATTGAAAAGTTAGGGGGTCAATTGAAAATTTCCCAATAAATAATTAATTCCATAATTGAAGCTCAGTGAGTCCCTTCCATATCTTAATTAATCTTTAAATATCAAAATACAACCAAAATTAAAAAGAACTCAAAATTTAAACATACCATTGAGTGTGCGAGCAATAAGTGATCAGATGATCGGCAAGAGTTAAAGGCCGCACAGAAGGCCGCAACTTTCTCACTCCATTATGAATCACAGCATGATCTGAAATCGGCTCACAAGCATGATCCTCCAATTTATAAATAACAACCGGACCAGTTAACAACTCAGTACCAAAATATATCGAGTTGTCTTTAACACAAGGAAAGTCTTTGGACGAAACCGAAAGCGTCCTTGTGGGACCCACAAACAGAGCACGGTTTCCGATATTGCCAACTAAACAGACAGTGTTGGTTTCTGGATGGATTTGGTACACTTCAGCAAATGCACCGTTGGGTCTTGGAGCGGAGTATTTGCGTACCAGTAGGAGAGTTGAGTTTGATTCGACCAGGTACGAACGGTGCACTCTGTCCTGACCTGGTTCCCAATCTGGAGATACTAATTCTGTTGGTTCACCTTCTTCTTGTTCTTCTTGTTGTTGTTGTGCCTGATTGGGATTGATTGAGCAAACTGTACCTTCCTGGTTGGTCGCATAGAACCGGCCTTGAAAGAACAACACGTTGTACTGAAAGTTATGCCAGCGCTTAAATACAACCCATTTTCGATCGCCAGGCATAGAGACTAAAGTCCGGTGATATTTCTCCAAGGAAATAATGACTGTAGGGTTATTAGGGTTATCACTCTCATCGGAGGAAGAGATTGCTACGCTTACTAATGGCGTTGGTACAGATTCAAACAAGTAATAACGACCACGGGTGAAATTCGCAAGTAATTTGAGAGGGAAAGGAGGGAGATTGACCATCAGACGTGTAAAAGGGTTGAACAACCGAACTATCAAACTCTCCTTGTGGAGCAACACAAGCAACCCATCAACCGACGAGATAATATCATGGCCGTAGAGTTCAGGAAGGTCGATCTCGATACAGCGTGAAGAACAGAGGTTGAGGAAGGAGCGGGGGACGGTGAGGTCGCCGTCTCCGTCGGAGAGCATGATCCACTGACGAGGGCGGAAGGGCGACGAAAGGCTGCGAGGGTTAGGGGAGAAGTAGCGGAAGAGGCGGCAGACGGCGCGGAAGGAGATGAGGTCGATTGGGTCGGAGAGGAGGCGAGAGGAGATTAATGGGATTATGTCCGGCGGGAGTCGCAGAATTTGGTTCGCCATTGTTAAGGAAGAATGCCGCCGGAAGGAGAGAAAAAAAAAAAGAGTGGGGAAGACTAGGAAGTACTTATCACTAATAAAATAAGACAGTTTTGGGCTATATTTGAAGGCTGAGAGTAATAATGTAAAGTGTTTTGGGCTTTGAAGGCTGGGTTTTGTTATCTTGAAGATTAGTTTTTTAATTTGTAAATTTTTTCATAAATTTATGGTTATTAAATAGTATCTGTTATGTAATAAAGAACAAAAGAACTAAGGGTGAGCATTCGGTCGGTTCGGTTCAAACCGAACCGAATAAGAACAAATCGAATTAAACCGAACCGAATAAGATTAAAACCGAACCGAATAAAAAATAAATATTTTTTAAATTATAATTTCTTAATAACAACATATTCTAAATTAAATTAAGAGTACAATTAGATCAATTCAATACATAATTAACTTATTTTAAATATAATTTTTTTTATTTTAAAGATCAAAACTTGAACAAAATATAAAGAAATGAAAATATAATAATGTATATTGGTTCAGTTCAGTTTATTCGGTTTTTCCAAATCAAACCGAACTGAACCGTTTAAACCGACTAATCTCAATTTTCGAACCGAACAGGATAAACCAAAAACCGAACCGATTAAATTGGTTCGGTTCGGTTCCCGAATTCGACCGGTTCGGTTCGGTCCCCGAATAAACCGAACCATTTGCCCACCCCTAAAAAGAAGAATAAAATTAAGAATTGGAAGGAGAGAATTGTATTGAATTGTAGGATAAAAAATACAATAGTCATTGCCCCCTTTATATCTGTGTTATCAGAACTGACCCGGTTCAGTGGTCCAACCGGAAAAAAACCGGACCTGGTATCATTTCCGGGTTGGTTTGATAATTAGATCGGATATGCATACAACCTGGTTTATTTCTATCGAACCGGCTAGTTTTTTGAGAAAACCAAAAATCAGACCGACTCTTGAACTCGTTTTTTAGCAGAATCAAGCTTTTTTCCTTTTCTTCTCTCTCTAATTTGATTCTTTTGCTTTTTTTCCATTCGATTTTTTCCTTCTCTTCTGGTTTGTCAAGGGAAGTAATTAAAAAATTTGAGACACAATTAAAAGATTTGCCAAGTATAATTTGATAACTTATTATTTTATGTTATTATTTTATTTTAAGCATAGAAAGTTATTTTATTTATTTATAAATTATATTTTAAAAAATCAGTTATTGAACCGGTCGACCCAGTGGTTCGACCGGTGAACTGGTGACCCGAGACTCCTTCGAGTCGACGTCCGGTCCGGTTCTGATAATATTGCTTTATATAGTAAAGGGTGAATGGTGGCCACTAAATCTCATGCCTGATTTAAAATTACAATAAAAGAAATAATCCAACCTAAATACAATATAATATACCATAGTAAATATCCTGGCACAACTCCTTCCATTCCTAAAGTGCGAAAACGTTGATACTTGTACTTTTTAGGATTTTATACTTTTTAATGTTTTTAGACTTTTGTTGATGGTTGTTTAAATTCTAATTAACAAATCAAATTAAATAAACATAAAATTAAAGTAAATAGTAAAAGTAAATTGATACCGAACACTAGATCTGTTGACGAAGTTCGGCGAGATGGTTGCGTAAGCCTTAACCACGCGTTTACTGGCTAGCGGCTCTTACCGCATTCACGAGTTGCCTACTCTCCGGGAATTGCCTTGCGGCTTCGATTCCACTAACAAACGAGATCGTTTACAGGACCTCGAACCACCGCTCGTCTTACAACAACTTTGACGAATCCATGGAGCAATAACTTACAAACTCGATCTCTTTAACTTCAACAAACAAACGTGAATCAATCGCTAATCTCTCCTTGATCTCACAAAATTTTTGAATGAATTATGTTCAATAATAAAGAGAGAAGAAAATGGCTTTTTGCTGTTTTGAAACTATTAAAGAAATTCGGAATGGAGCTACTATTTAAAAGAAGGAGCAGCCCACAAATATGAAGGAACTATGAGAAACACGTTTATTCAGTTCATATATGAATGAGTGTATGGGTGACTAATATATTCACATATATTAGATCGACCATGAATGATACTTCGGGTTCACGTCATCAGAATACGTGATTCTGATAGTAGAACTGTGAACCAACGAATGACATTCTAAACTGTCCTTAGTGATATGTGGGATGTTTATAGAGATAAACATACTTCAGGTAAGAAGCTACATATCTACACTAGTATATTCGTAGACTGGATGATCATGTTCTGCTGATCATGGACATAGGGATGACAAGTCTGGAATATAGGCACGTGTTAGAGAACACGTACTGGACTGACCACACTATGAGAATATGCATGGTTATATGTCATTAGTGATTCTCATATGAATAGTGTGCTTTTTCCTACGACCTGAGGTCACCATGGATTCCTGTATGAGGAACTGCATACTTTAATATGATCTTACGTCATCCGTAACGGGATGATTATTAGGGTGATCATTAGGTATGCACTGAATCATGACGAGGAATGTGAGTGACCAAGATGGGATTTGTTCCTCTCATTAAGAGGGAGATATCTCTGGGCCCCATGATGAACTAGGACTGAAGGAAATGCATGGCCATGCTCAAATGGATTAACATGTGTTGATAATATCATTTTGTATTTGTTCAGTCTAATTCTCGATCAGGAAAGAGACTTTGATCAAACTCAAGGATGACATATTACCATGCCTTGTGATCAAGACGTATATCGTAGAACAAAAGGAATAATCAAATGTCTATTCATATAGGTTTATGATCGCTGATCATTTCATTTAACATGGATAGTCATGACTCCAGTCTAGAGGTTACTCATGACTTACGATCTTTGGAAGATCGTTGCCAGCGTTAAATGGAACCTACACGGTCACACATAGAACAACGTCTAGTCGGGAAGGAAATGCTCTTAAATGGTTATACATATGATGTATAAATAGGTGAAGGAAATAATCGATCATTGGATGATTGATTTGAATGATTGTGCAAAAAATTAGCATAGTTCCGTTGGCAACAGAACAGTTCCGTTGCCAACAGAACTCAGCCAATTTCTCGACGGCCAAGTTTTCAGATTAGGAAATCCTATTCCGTTGGCAACAGAATAGGTCCGTTGGGAACGAATAAGCGTTGTAATTAGAGTTTTAGTTATGGTAACAAAGCAATCCTTCGCCTCCCTCTCTAGTTTAAATAGAGGGGCAATTCCCCTCTATTAGACACACATTACAGAGCCTCCAGGCTGCCATAATACAAAAGAAAGAGAGAGAGCCTCCTAAAAGTATTTCCGGACTCGTCTAGCCGAGTCCGGTTATTCCGACGATTCGAAGTTCGACGTGGATATGAGTAGAGGTCTTCTGCTTGGAAGACTAACGAGCGATCAGTTTCTTTACCCTAGGAGAAGCAAGGAATTCGTTCGAGTCGAGCTTTAGGAGCACGAAGGAGAAGGAAGCAAGACGGAAGTTCGTTCAGACCTATATCTGCTTCTCTCTCCCGGATCAGGAAGATCCGAGGTATAAATTTTAATAGCATAATCTCGTACCTTTATTTCCTTTACGATGATCCTAGGGAGGGTTGAACCCGTAGGTTCCGCTGTGCATGTAACGTACATGGTTACGGGTTTCCCAACAGTGGCATCAGAGCGTTCGTTAAGGAAATAATCGTCGATTATATATTTAAAATTTAGTAAATTTTAGGGTTTTGAAAATATTATTTCAAAACATCACAGAAATAGTTTATAGGAATATAATATTGGATATTATGATTTTCTAAAGTTTCGAAAAAATAGTTTTTCGAAATCTGTTTTGGAAACAGAACTAAAACTAAAGGAAATACGAATTTTCAGCACGTCTCCGTTCCCAACGGAATAGTTCCGTTGAGAACGGAGTAACGCAGGAAATTCATGAATTTTTCAGCGCATGTTCCGTTGAGAACGGAATAGTTCCGTTCCCAACGGAATAATGCTGATTTTGCGAGAAACCCTAATTTTTGTTATACATGGAATTTAAATATACAAATATGGTATGAGCTTTGGATCTGTGATTGTTCTGTGATGTAATCTTGTGTGTGAAAGCTTGTAATTTTATTTAATATCTATGGCAACCAGTGAGTTGTCCAAAGTTATAATTATGGCAACCTGTGAGTTGTCCAAAATTATACTTTACTTTTCTAGCAATAGGATAATTATTAGTATAGATATTATATGAAGACTACGAGACAAAGATCTTGGCGCAATCTTCAGAAGATGGCATTGGATCTTCGCACACACTCAACGAAGGGTTCGTTGAAGATTACAACTACAATCTGGAGATAGATCTACGATTAGGAACCTCATGATCGCTCATGAGGAATAGGCTCATACCATATTTAACTTAGTTTCTTTGATGTTTATATTTATAAATCTAAAACAAAATCATTCAGAATATTAAGTAAGGAAGTGCCCCCCATGTTACTGAAGCCCTTGATACTTAGACAGTCTTCCATGTGGGTCATGCCAAAGCTGAGCATATGGGGGATTGTCTTTGTAAAGGAGGGTATGCGGGAAATGACGTCCAGCATGGGTCATGCCAAAGCTGAGTGTGTTGGACTCTATTTCGCCGATAATCATACATGGTTAAACTTAACTGAGCAAGCAAGTCGGACTTGGGCTCAGGGCATAAGATGGAATAATACACCAAGCATATGATGCCCATTCCATAAAAGGAAAGAATTGTATATGATACAATTGGAAGTGTTCCTACCTAAATAGTTGTGTATTGAGGGTTGCGCCAAAGCGCACTTAATACTCAATGAAATACGTATCTTGACTCACTATGAAACTTTACTCAGTTGAATGTTTCCGAATCAATACTACTGAAGGTGTTTGATTTGAAGAAAATAGTGGGAGTATAATATATGAAACAAAATTAGAATAATTCTAATTTTAAATAATAAACTTTACATTGCATATTAAACTTGTAGAATGAGTTCGAAATTTACGGACTTGCGATCTATCCTTGAGAAGGATAAGCTCGATGGCACAAGCTTCCCTGAATGGTTCAGGACTCTGAGAATTGTTCTCAAGAGTGAAGGAAAGTTGTATGTCCTTGATGTTGGGTTTCAGACGTGCATAACGCAGCGGAAAACAAAAATATTTGTCCAAAACCAATCCGAGGATCCGTGTGTATCGGTTAAATCAAAGAAATAAAACTTAAAGATACCTTTCGGATTACGCTTAATCCGTGACGCTCAAACCATGCGTGTTGTCCAAGCGCCTCTAAACCGGTTACCATCCTAACCGATTTTCCGTCCGTCTAGTCTGTCCAGGTCGGATCGTGCGGAAGCCATCTACCGCACACACAATCGGTCTTCACCGAAACTCTCAACAACCCGTTCTCATCTTCTTAGGCCGAATAGATCACAAGCGCCGAAAGTACGAACGCCTCTACCGGTATCCACACGAACATTCTTAAAACGGGAAGAAGAACAATATATATGCTAGTAGCTTGTTCTTCTCTTGCACAAGAAAACTCTTTTTCTTCTTCTTATTTTGTCTCACAAAAGATGTATAATTCTCTCATATAATTGCACACTTTCATTTTTGTCATATAAAAGAAAGCACCCTTTAGTAATTGTCTTTATATACATATATATCACATCTTATCACATAAGATGAAAATATCTTTTGTGATATTCTTATGCAACTCATCATATAAGTCGCTAGGATTTTCTGCACCCGTTTCAGTTTGTTCTTTGTGTGTGACCTTGTAGGTTCACTTAATGTTGGCAATAGACTTGACAGTCTATAAAACATGAGCGGACTCTAGAAAGCCATCATGACTACCCAATTTAATTGAATATCGGTGATCCAATTTACCTAATCAACAATCACGTTTTTAGTCCCTTTGCCACGCGATATCTTTATCGATCATAAGGCATGTAATACGCCATCCTTATATTAATCGATTAAGATTTCTTGATCCCAAATTAAACTAAACAAGAACAAATGACATTAATAACTCTTATTAATTCATTTGAGTATGGCCATACATTTCTTGAGTTCAATTCATCAAGAGGCCTAAAGATATCTCTCTCATTTATGAGAGGAACAAATCCCGTCTTGATTGCACTCATCCCTCTACATGATTCATTAAATACCTAATCATAACCGTTATGACTACCCGGTTAAAGGCAGTGTTAGATTATGTTAAAGTATAAAATTACTCATGTTGGGAACCGTGACAATCTCAGGTCAAAGGACTATAAATACTTTATGTTACAAGAATCGCTAATGACGTAAAACATGTAGCATTCTTATGGCGGGTCAGTTCAGTATATGGTCTCTAACATATACCTATGTTAATGACTTGATAACTATTTATCCATGATCAGTAAAGCATAATCATCAGTCAACTAATATACTGGTGTACATTTATAGCTTGTATATAAATATATATTTATATGTCTTTGCAAGTATATTTGTCTCCACAAATATCCTATAAATGACCGATTTAGAATAGCATTCATAACACTTTATAGTTTTACTATCAAAGTCACGTACTTTGATGACATAAAGCTGAATTGCATATTCATGGTCTATTTTAATTATATTAAAATTACCTATATGCACATATTATATGAAATATCTCATAATAATTATAATGTTTGTTAATTCAATCCGTCAATCTAGGTCACAAACACTTTGGCCTAGGGCATAACACCATCAATCTCCCACTTGCACTAGGACAAATCAACCAAATATCTCATACTCATTGATCTACAAGGTATCACATACCCATTGATTTAACATGATCACCATCATGTACTTGCGGGATTGGGTTCTTAAATGGATTATCAAACATTGTCATATGCAAATACTTTGCATATTTTTATGTCCACCATAATCTAAAAAGAATACTTTATCCTTCTCAAGTATATAATCATACTCTTGATTATTATTTAGTGACTTTCGCTAAGATTAAACTTATGTGTGCTTGTTACACTTAATTCACATTACATGTAATTATGCTCCCACTGAATTTCTTGTCAACATAAGATTTATCTTTAATTTTTGATAAAACCAAACTGTTTGGTTATTTCATCAAATAATAAATATTCACCTAGAGATGTTTGCTTTAATTCATAAATGAATTTATGCAACTTACAAAGTCTTTTCAAAATTCTTAGGATAGACAAAACTCTCAAGTTGTATCATATACATACTTTCTTATGTTTCTATTAAGAAACAATGTTTTGACATCCACTTGGCATCTTTCATAGTCATACTATGAATATATGCCCAAGAAAATTCTGAAATATATTAGCATGATGACTTGGAAAAATATTATCATAGTCTATACTATGAGTTTATCTTAACCACAAATCATGAATTATATGTTTGCACATTATCCATGTTGGTCTTCCTTTTAAAACCGTATTTCCATCTGATGGATCAATCAAATTCCAAACTTGATTGTCTGACATGGATTGCATCTCAACTTTCAAAGTCTCTAACCATTAGAGCCTTGATTCATCATAGTCTATTAGTAGAATGTGAAGTCATCATCTATGAGTACGAAATTTTTATCAGTAGACACGAAAAATCTATATTTTTCGGGCCTGCGGTAAATTCTAATAGATCTACATGAATACACTTATGTTATATACTCAGACTCTTCAACATCTTGAGAGTCTAGTTGATTAATTACAGACTCACCCACTAGTTGAAACCTGAATTAATTTTCAACTGATTATTACTGTCAGTATGTGGAATTTGAATTTTTCAAATTTACTCCCACTAATTCTTTTGGAAACATACTTTCCAAAGAGGTATAATTTTCGAGTAACAAACATTTTGTTCTCATATTAATTATAGAAGTAATGTCTTTTACTTTTCTTAGGATATCCACAAACAAGCATTAATCCGATTAAAGGCATGATGCTTCAAATAGGTATCATATCCTCAAATCTTAATAAAAGATAATCTGATACACCTACCAGTCCATATCGCATATGGAGTTTTTTACAACTGCTTTAGATGGAATTATATTCAGTATGAACGCAATAAGAGCGTAACCCCGAAAGAAATAGAAGATATATTTGACTCATCATAATCGAACTATATCTAATAAAGTTAGATATAGTTATCATGATGATCAAACACTTGGTTCTCGACTCCTCGATCTCATCAAAGATATTTGATTTTTCGAAGCCAAGTTTTATTCTCTACTTCATTATTTGTAACTTTTGAACTTTTCAAAATATTCAAATTTATTGTTTCAATAAAGCGATGAAGTAGTTTTCTCTAGCACCTTCACTCATTGATGAACATACATCACTATGTATGAGAGCCAATAAGTAACTTGCTTTCACCTTACTTTGTGAAAGACGTATATGTCATCTTGTCTAATAAATAAATTACACATGTTTCAAATGATTCAAAATCAAATGAATTTGAAAATCCATCTTAATGGATTTAATAAATGATCATCTTATTTAAGTAGACCAGGCGACAATGCTAGATTTAAATTCTTAATATTAATGTTATAGATAGACTTATAATTATCTTGTTCGATATAACACATAAGGTAATTTTTCTATTGGAACATTTCCAAAGAAATTTGACATTTGTGAATGGTGAAATTATTATTCTCAATAATAAATTAATAACCATTCATAGATAAACTCGAACTATAGATAATACAAAATTTATTGTCGACATTAAATAACAATTATTTATGTCGGCGATAAGTCCAAAAAGACAACGTAAATAAATGAGTTACTTGAGAAAATGCAACAACTTTTGCTACATTTGTCACTCGTATGTTAACATCATATTTACTCAATAGTCTACAACTTTGTCAGCACATTTTCACAAATGTGTGATTCACATCGTGTATCTAATACACATGATGTGAAATAGATAAGTTAATTTCTATAACAAAAATACTTGAAGCGGTAGACACACTATCCTTTCATTCCCTTTTTCATATCTTCTTGAGAAATTATGGTTTCTTTCAATGAACCAATTCACTGCAAAAGATACTAATTTCTTACCTAAGGCAGAAGCCTCGGCAACATCTTGCCCTTATCTTTGGGAGTACTTTTTACGTTCCTTTTAAGCACGAGAACATTATTGACAACACTTGTCCATGTTCATGTTAACGATTATTAGCATCTTATGTTATCTGTCAATCTCAAGGACCTATTGTGAGACATACATAGATATACTATTCGATTTGAATAATATGCAAATGCTATTATTCTTTAAATATTTCATATAATGGCTCCAACTATTTTTTAATCAAATCAATAACCTTAAATCGCATTGATTGGGAAACTTTCAATCCATGAAGTTTCATAGTGAGACAAGATCCATATTTCAATTAAGTCCTAAGTGAGCTTTGGCTAATCGCCCAGAAGTTAACTTATTTAGGTAGGAATAATTCTAATTGTATCTCATACAACTCTTGAACAACATAGGATAAGCATCATATGCCCGACGTATATATCCTATCTTATGTCCCGAGCCCAAGTCCGACTTGATAGCCCAGTTAAGTCAAACCATGTCTAATCATCGGCAAAATAATACCCAGCATACTCAGCTTTGGCATGACCTATGTTGGCTCCCATTTCCCGCATTCTCTCCTCCTAAGATTGTCCCTACATACCCAGCTTTGGCATGACCTATGCAGGGTCGATTAGAGTATCGAGAGATTTAGACTTATGGAAGGCACTTCATGACTTAACATTGTTTTGAGGGATTTTATTTAATATTATATGTTATTATGCAATATTTAAAAAACATCACATGTACTAATAGAATAAAGATAATAACAATGATATATCATGGCCTTGATCTTTATGAAATAACATAAAGATTTCCTAATATATGTTTCATCTCCATGAAATTTTTCTTGGATTGTATTTGGAAATCTTATCTCCATGTATAGAAATCGATGAACTCTTTCATTGCCATGATGTGTGGTTTAAAATAAACTTGTCATCTTAATGATGTATTCATGATGGACGATGAACTTCTTCATCTCAATGATGTATGTCTTATGCCTAATGAACTCTTTCATTATATCAACAAATATATCAAATATAAACATAATCATATTATGTTTCGATTATTTACCCATTTATAAAATATATATATATATATATATATATATATATATATATAAGGCTTACGAATGCGAATTCGGGGGCCGGTCATCATTGTCAACATTTGGCAGGTCAAAACTCAATGTTTGATTTGGTCAACATTTGACTCGGTCAACGATCAACATTTGACAAGGTCAACAGTCAATGGTCAATATTTTGACCAGGTCATGATCAACTTTTGACCAATTTAATGGTCAACAGTCAAGGGGTAAATTAGTGCAGTCAACTGTCAACAATTAACAGTCAATACAATCAACAGTCAACATAGTCCACAATCAACACAGTGGGTCAACAGTCAACTGTCAACATGATCAACATGGTCAACACCTGGTCAATTTTGTCAACACACATTTTTCTACACATTAATACATCATAGGCATCTTTTCATGAATTCAATACATCACATGCAACTTTTCATAAAATAATGCATCACATGTACCATTTCAAAAAGGCAATTCATGGTATGCACCATTTCATGAAGACACAACTATTCAAGAGGTCGCAACTCTTGTGATTGCACCTTTTCGGTCGTACCTCTTAGTTGCGCATGTCGATTACACCCGTTGGTCGCACCTCTTGGTTGCAACCGTTAGTCGCAACCTATTGGATGTGATATTTGGATCATATCCATTGGTCACACCCTTTAGTCACACCCTTTGGTCGCACCCATTCGTCGCAACCTTATGGACGTGACGTTTGGATCGCATCCGTTGGTCACACCCTTTAGTCGCACCCTTTGGTCGCACCCATTCGTCGCAACCTTATGGACGTGACATTTGGATCGCATCCGTTGGTCACACTCTTTGGTCGCACCCTTTGGTCTCACCCTTTGGTCGCAACCTTTCGTCGCGTCTTTTGGATGTGACATTTGAATCGCATCCCTTGGTCACACCCATTAGTCGCACTTTTTGGTCGCACCCTTTGGTCGCATTCGTTGGTCGCAACCTTTCGTCGCGTCTTTTGGATGTGACATTTGAATCGCATCCCTTGGTCACACCCGTTAGTCGCACCTTTTGGTCGCACCCTTTGGTCGCATCCGTTGCTTTCGTCGCGTCTTTTGGATGTGACATTTGAATCGCATCCCTTGGTCACACCCGTTAGTCGCACCTTTTGGTCGCACCCATTCGTCGCAACCTTATGGACGTGACATTTGGATCGCATCTGTTGGTCACACCCTTTAGTCACACCCTTTGGTCGCAACTCTTGGACTCAACTTTTGGATCGCTTTCCTTGGTCGCACCTTTTAGACGCAATCCTTGGTCGTGACCTTTGGATCATATTTCTTGGTCGCAACTCTTGGATGCAACACTTGGACGCAACCTTTGGATCGTATCCCTTGGCGACATCTTTTGGACACAACTTCTGGATCACATCTATTCATCGCATCTTTTCTATTAAGAATATTCAACACTTGAATACTCTATATGCAAGCCTTATAATTATAAATCAAAATTATAAATGGTATCTAAATAGTATATATCACATATATAACGACTCAATTTAACCGAAACACGCACGACGCTCTGATACCACTGTTGGGTTTCAGACGTGCATAACGCAGCGGAAAACAAAAATATTTGTCCAAAACCAATCCGAGGATCCGTGCGTATCGGTTAAATCAAAGAAATAAAACTTAAAGATACCTTTCGGATTACGCTTAATCCGTGACGCTCAAACCATGCGTGTTGTCCAAGCGCCTCTAAACCGGTTACCGTCCTAACCGATTTTTCGTCCGTTTAGTCTGTCCAGGTCGGATCGTGCGGAAGCTATCTACCGCACACACAATCGGTCTTCACCGAAACTCTCAACAACCCGTTCTCATCTTCTTAGGCCGAATAGATCACAAGCGCCGAAAGTACGAACGCCTCTACCGGTATCCACACGAACATTCTTAAAACGGGAAGAAGAACAATATATATGCTAGTAGCTTGTTCTTCTCTTGCACAAGAAAATTCTTTTTCTTCTTCTTATTTTGTCTCACAAAAGATGTATAATTCTCTCATATAATTGCACTCTTTCATTTTTGTCATATAAAAGAAAGCACCCTTTAGTAATTTTGTCACACAAATGAGAAAGGATATTTTCTCTCTTTTGTCTCACAAAAGAGAATGAGAAATAATGAGAGAGAGAATAATGTTGTCTACAGAATTTGGAGCCCTCTATGTCCTTATATAGAGGTGAAGAGTCATGTCTCTTCACACTAAAAGATGTGTATGACATCACTCATCATTATCCATATGCCATCATCTAGACTCTTCTAGATTACATGATCTTTTGTGCTCATAGTCTTTATATACATATATATCACATCTTATCACATAAGATGACAATATCTTTTGTGACATTCTTATGCAACTCATCATATAAGTCGCTAGGATTTTCTACACCCGTTTCAGTTTGTTCTTTGTGTGTGACCCTGTAGGTTCACTTAATGTTGGCAATAGACTTGACAATCTATAAATCATGAGCGGACTCTAGAAAGCCATCATGACTACCCAATTTAAGTGCATATCGGTGATCCAATTTACCTAATCAACAATCACGTTTTTAGTCCCTTTGCCACGCGATATCTTTATCGATCATAAGGCATCTAATACGCCATCCTTATATTAATCGATTAAGATTTCTTGATCCCAAATTAAACTAAACAAGAACAAATGACATTAATAACTCTTATTAATTCATTTGAGTATGGCCATACATTTCTTCAGTTCAATTCATCAAGAGGCCTAAAGATATCTCTCTCATTTATGAGAGGAACAAATCCCGTCTTGATTGCACTCATCCCTCTACATGATTCATTAAATACCTAATCATAACCGTTATGACTACCCGGTTAAAGGCAGTGTTAGATTATGTTAAAGTATAAAATTACTCATGTTGGGAACCGAGACAATCTCAGGTCAAAGGACTATAAATACTTTATGTTACAAGAATCGCTAATGACGTAAAACATGTAGCATTCTTATGGCGGGTCAGTCCAGTATATGGTCTCTAACATATACCTATGTTAATGACTTGATAACTATTTATCCATGATCAGTAAAGCATAATCATCAGTCAACTAATATACTGGTGTACATTTATAGCTTGTATATAAATATATATTTATATGTCTTTGCAAGTATATTTGTCTCCACAAATATCCCATAAATGACCAGGGACGATTTAGAATAGCATTCATAACACTTTATAGTTTTACTATCAAAGTCACGTACTTTGATGACATAAAGCTGAATTGCATATTCATGGTCTATTTTAATTATATTAAAATAACCTATACGCACATATTATATGAAATATCTCATAATAATTATAATGTTTGTTAATTCAATCCGTCAATCTAGGTCAGAAACACTTTGGCCCGGAGACATCGATCACGGAATTGCATAAGATGCTTAAACAGGCAGAGAAGGACATAGAGGCAAGAGTTGTCATTAATGCCCTCAGGATTGAAAAAGAAAGGGAGTTGAATAGACAGGCCGCATGGGAGAGTTGGGTCAAGAGTGAAGGCAAAGAATTGCCTAAACTTGAGGAATCCGAAGAAGTGATTACATGTTCTATGCGTGATCACTGGAGAGAAGGATGTAAGATATGTCAAGAAGAAGAATCAATGGCTGCCATTTCAGGTATTCCTCTTCCTAAATCTCTATTGGATATTGGATATCCACTGTAATTCTCACATTTTGAATGTGCAGGATATTACTCAGAAGTAGAAGATTAGCTAGAGGAGAAGTCAACCTACAAGTGGGGAATGAAGCAAGAGTTGCTACATTATCTCTAAAAGTTTATTGACTTAGCCATTGTGGACTTGTAATGAAATAAATGTTATTTCGACATTAGCGTTAAAATGGTTGTAAAATTTATTATTTGGAATAATAAAATTTTTCTGGATTTGTCTATTTGAAATGTTCACTTAGAAAATAATATTTATATGCTAAATAATAAGTCCATTGATTCCATACTTCTAGCAATGTCGTCTAAGTCACGGAATAAGAATCGCATTTCTAAAACTCCACCCTATGTAGAAAGTTTGACTCACTAGATCTAGGATCAATTGAGACGTGTGAATTTTATTCATCGAATATGATGACAAAAATAGGCAACCATCAGAAAGTTGATGGGTTAGTTTATTGAATCTCATATAGATGCACGAGAGACAAAAAGCAAGCCGGCTAGAAATAAGGAATATCAGAATTTCCTATTAAAGTGTTTTAAGTAAAAGGTTTACTTAATGAAACACAAAATATTTGAAATGTTCAAAGCATTTAAGAATGAAATTCGATATCATCTTGACAAGATAATAAGAGCACTTCGATCAGATCGAAGTGGCAAGTATTTAAGTCAATAGTTTGACAATTATCTTAGAAATTATGAAAATGATTTCACAATTAATTCTATGTGCAGCATCTCACGATGTGCACATAAAGAAGAAAATGAAACTTATTGGATAAGATTCAGTCTATGCTTCTGAGATTCTTATAGGTTTATACTCTTGAATATACTAAACACTGAATATGATAAGGTTCAAATGGACACCATATGTGATATGGGTTTGGGATAGTCCCAAATTGTCTTTAAAGATTGAAGTACGACTCGTGTCAAAAGGTTTGACAGTGTCAACACAACAATCTTTACTGGAATATCAACTCGATATTGTTTTACATCCATTATGAGTTCAAATTGTTTGCTACTCATAATTCGGACTTCTTTAAAAGAGATCTCATCTCCTAAAGAAGCAGTGGGAGTGTAATATATCTCGAAAGGTTCGAGCTCCACATACTAGTGATGAACCATTAATGAGGCTATCAAGTAGTTGATAAGGCTATACTTGAAACATAAGGTCTTCCTCACAGACCTGGTAGACATTGGGGTGAGATATGTGATCTCTCATAAAAGATACTCATAGAGGATGAGTCGACTTTCTACCAAGGAGATTGTGAAGAGACAATGATCTTAAAATGGTTGGACCATGAGAACTGAGATGCAACCCATATACAAGCAGTCAAGTTTGGAACTTGATTGGAGTATCCAATGGCTTGATGACCATTGCATACAGTACATGGATAACTTAAAAATAGCAAAGAAAGTAGCTATAATATGGGCTATAGTAAAAAGACTTTCTCACTTGTTACTATTACGAATTCTAACTTCCATAGCACAATACGATTGTGAATGATGGAACAAGGATATAAAACTCACATTCCTTTATAGGAACTTTACTATGGATGTATCTTTGATACATGGCAAGAGTTTTATGATCGCATGAATTCTGAAAGGTTACAGGCTTCGAATTCATGAATGAATTAAAGCAAGGAATTGAAGAATTTGACTTAATCGATATAGATAAGACCACATCTGTTTCAAGAAATTCAGTGGGAGTATGACAGTCTTCTAGTATTACAATAAAGAACCTTCACCATCCAAATAATTGGGAGTTGAAGTTTATACAGACTTCTGGTTGTAAGATAAAGCACATTGGTAAAATATTGAAGGAATTTGATGTGCAAGAAATGTTCTTGCTCATGGTGTTCATATGAATGATGAAAAGATAAACGAATGAGATTCTATACTTTCAGTCATACGTTGAAATGTTCAACATGCAAGAAAGCATTCTTGCTTATGACATTCACATGAATAATAAAAGGATTTAAGAATTAGATCTTATACCTTCAACCATATATTGAATATTCAATATGCAAGAAAGAGTTCTTGTTTGTGGCACTAATATGAACAATGAAAGGCACACGAATTGAATTCTATGCTTTCAACAATATATATTGAAGGAGTTCAATATGCAAGAAAGGATTCTTGCCTACGACGTTCATATAATGAAGACATGCGCTTATCATCCGTTTATTGAAAGGTTCAATATACAAGAAACAGTTCTTGATAACAGGATGAATAAGAATTTTAAGCCATACAATGTATTGTGCAATATGCTTGGAGCATAAGAGAGCAAATTATAGTCATTTGATGACTAGGATAAATATCTAAGTTCTTATGAAGAACTAAGACATCCCGATCTATCAGAAGCTAGGTAGTGGTAAGAGATTACACTTTCCTAACATGGATCATTATCGCAATTCATTTATTTTGTACAGTACTTTTAGGCACTGTAACTGAAACAAGACCATATTGTCGCTTTAGAAGCGGACAATAGGTATGCCTTGATCTTGGAACTTGGAATAGTCCCGATTGCTCTTAAGGCCCGATGATCTATGTTATGAACAAAGAGTCGCTCAGAATAGAGCAACAAGGATACATGCGCCTGTTTTAGAAGTTCTCGACTAATTATAGAGATCAATAGTAGTCGTTACAAGTTTGCAATGTAAATTTCTATAATCTGATAGGCATATATTTCCCGCTAATAGAACATGAAGGTCATGTTGC
This sequence comes from Juncus effusus, assembly GCA_027726005.1. Classification (NCBI taxonomy): domain Eukaryota; kingdom Viridiplantae; phylum Streptophyta; class Magnoliopsida; order Poales; family Juncaceae; genus Juncus; species Juncus effusus. The sequence continues at coordinate 7,189,307 of CM050901.1, forward strand.
CTAATAAGCATTGGATGCTTAAGATTGGTCTAGTGCAAGTGGGAGACTGAAAGAATTATGCCTTAGGCCAAAGTTTTCGACTAATATATTCACATATATTAGATTACATTATGAGAAATACGTTTATTCAGTTCATATATGAATGAGTGTATGGGTGACCAATATATTCACATATATTAGATCGACCATGAATGACACTTCGGGTTCACGTCATCAGAATACGTGATTCTGATAGTAGAACTGTGAACCAACGAATGACATTCTAAACTGTCCCTAGTGATATGTGGGATGTTTATAGAGATAAACATACTTCACGTAAGAAGCTACATATCTACACTAGTATATTCGTAGACTGGATGATCATGTTCTGCTGATCATGGATATAGGGATGTCAAGTTTGGAATATAGGCACGTGTTAGAGAACACGTACTGGACTGACCACACTATGAGAATATGCATGGTATATGTCATTAGTGATTCTCATATGAATAGTGTGCTTGTTCTTACGACCTGAGGTCACCATGGATTCCTGTATGAGGAACTGCATACTTTAATATGATCTTACATCATCCGTAACGGGATGATCATTACGGTCATCATTAGGTATGCACTGAATCATGACGAGGAATGTGAGTGACCAAGATGGGATTTGTTCCTCTCGTTAAGAGGGAGATATCTCTGGGCCCCCTGATGAACTAGGACTGAAGGAAATGCATGGCCATGCTCAAATGGATTAACATATGTTGTTAATATCATTTTGTATTTGTTCAGTCTAATTCTCGATCAGGAAAGAGACTTTGATCAAACTCAAGGATGACATATTACCATGCCTTGTGATCAAGACGTATATAGTAGAACAAAAGGAATAATCAAATGTCTATTCAGATAGGTTTATGATCGCTTATCATTTCATTTAATATGGGTAGTCATGACACCAGTCTAGAGGTTACTCATGACTTATGATCTTTGGAAGATCGTTGCCAGCGTTATACCAAATGTTCTTTACTACCACATAAACTTTTAAACCATGAACTTTTCACTGTCTTGTGCCTTCTTCTGAATATAATCGCCATAGTGGCAAGTATAGTTTCAACCTTGAGCTCTTTTACATCCACATCCACATTCACAATCATGACTTATATATGTGGTAAATTCACTTCTGGGAATGATTCAAAATTAATTGTATGAAATTCATGATTTTTCATTTTAATTAAAATTCATTATTTTGCTTATATACAAGTAACAATGATGGTACTTCATAATTTTATAGCATTATCTATTATAAATTTTGTCTATTCAGAGAACAAAATAATAACTCTTCTGGAGTCTTGAATTACATTTATAATACGTGATATTGCATTAACACTTGCCTTTCAATTTCTAAGTATTATTTTGGTTGTTCAATGTCTGTTGGACATATGTTTTTATCATCTATTTTGGATTCCACAAATAAATAAAATAAAGTGAATAAATATAAAGTGTCGTGTAATATTTAAGAGCTTACTGAAATGGTTTTCAATTACAAACATAATTAACCATATTTTTTTTCTTTTAAAGAGACTTTATAGAATTCAACAAAATATTTTGGTGTACAACAGGTACTTAACCAATGCTCTTTCATAAGATATCTAAAAAATATATTTTAGAATTAGTCATAAATTGTATCTTGTTGTATCTCTCATTGTCTTGTATGATTTTCTTGTAATGACTTCTGACATTGGTCTCATTTATGTCATTATTTTGCAACATTCACTTCTGTGAATTGAGTGCAATTATTTAGACAAGTTTCATAATTTTCTTCTTTTACAACTCATTAGTTTGCTTATTAACAATAAGATATGATATTGGTTTTCAATATAACTTACAACTATGTTTCCCTTGTTGCTGATTCAAGAGCAAAATAAAAGGTAAGGAATATCTTTATTTATTATATATATTTTTCATCTTTTCTCAAATTATTATTTGAGAGTTGATCTTCTAGACTGAGACAATATCTCTGATTTATATTCTTGCAACTACTGGTGCTATATTTTGCAGCTTGTGTGCAAAGAATAAAATTATTACAACTATATGTGCATAAATAAAAATAAATTTGCATAAAAAAAATGTGCATAAAATAAATGTACATAAAAGTAAATGTGCATAAAAGTAAATGTACATAAAGTAAATGTACATAAAATAAAAATAAATATACTTGCAACTTCTGGTGCATAAATAAAAACAAACATTCAATTTCTGGTTGCGTAAATAAAATTAAACAAGCAACTTCTGGTGCGTAAGTAAAAATAAACATACAACTTATGGTTGCGTAAATAATATTAAGCAAGCAACTTCTAGTGCATAAAAAAGGCAACTTCTGGTGCTTGAAGATAAATATGTATTAATAATAACATGTTGTCTGGAGTTCAAATAAATAAATAAAATAAAATTCGAATAAAGGAAGAAAAGAATCGGAATAAGAAATTATTGGTGTATAAGAAATAATGATAATTCATACCTCACTTACGTCAGGTCAGAGACTCGTGTAGATAACGTGTTATGTAATAAAGAACAATAAAATTAAGAATTGGCAGGAGAGAATTGTATTGAATTGCGGGATAAAGAATACAATAGTCACTGCCCCCTTTATATAGTAGATGGTGAATGCTGACCAAGAAATCTCATGCCTGATTTAGAAATACAATAAAGAAAATAATCTAACCTAAATAGAATAGAATATATAATAGTAAATATCCTGCCACAACTGCTCCCATTCTCTTTGCTTAGGGGCCAAGTATTGGACATCCATATTAATTATATTCATAACAGTATCTTGGTTACATTTCATTTGAAAAGGATAATAATTGAATCATGTTTTTTTTAGAGTCCGGATATGGAGCGCAACCATTTGTAACGCCGCACCGCCAGCCCAATCACCGCGCGCCACGTCACGCAATGGCACGTCCCAGATACGTATCTCCACGAAGTATCTCCCCACGCGCACGTTCTAAAATTGTTCCAGCGGCGCACCAGAAATACTACTTCTATTTTTTTTATTTTTTTTATTTTACAGGCCAACAAAATAAAAAGGTATAATATTCCACTAAAAGACATACACATTAATTAAAAGTCATATTAACACAACTGAAAGGCATATCAATTCAACACAATGCACAAAAAGCATAACAATCTATTAAAAAGGTATACTCAATAATGAAAAAGGCATAGAAACACAATTAAAAGAAATATGAATCCAACACAATACAAAAGATATAACATTCCACTAAAAAGACATATCAATCCAACACAGTAGAAAAGTATAACATTCCATTAAAAAGACATAATCTGTAACTAAAAAATTATATCAATACAACTAAAAGACATACCCAGTAACTAGCAAGTTATATAAACAGAAATTCGACACAATACAAAAGACATATTTAATACCTAAAAGTCATATCAAAATATTTAAAAAGATATATCAATCCAACACAATACAAAAAACATCACAATCCAACACAATCCAAAAAGGTATATCAATCAAACTAAAAGAAATAATAGTAACTACAAAATCAAAGCAAAGTGTAGTAGGGTGGAGCTGGGGGGAGCGAGTGTGAATGGAGCCGCGGCGGACGTAGTTAAGTTGCGCCACTGGGTTAAGTTAGACTCGCGCATTCATTGTGCCAATTGGGCTTGGCACTGTCTAGGCGCTAAATAAGAGGGCGCTCTGAATAATTTCTCATTTTTCTATTAGAACGAATATCTGAGTACTTTGAAATTTGAAAATTATGTATGAGATTAATCAATATAAATTAAAGTAGAATATATTATCAGTATAGTTTTTTGAAATATATTTATATTACATAAAAAATTGTTTTACTTTGGAGATAATATTTAACCGAAAAAGCATTATTATGGAAGATAAAGTACAAAGAGAATATAAACATTAAAGGTAATATTTTTTTAAGAATTTGGAGGAAATAATATTTTGTAATTCTCACTAGACTAAAATTTTGTACATGTTCAGTTCTGACGATCTTGACAGCCATCGACTGAGCTACTCCTTTTGTTGATATCCTTCTTTTGCACAAACGACTCTTTTATTTCTCTCTCTCCCTCTCCCTCTCCCTTTCCCTCTCGCACAAAGCACACCACCAGATTTGGCTCCTCTATTTCCTTAGTCCGACGATTCAGTCCGAAGCACAATCCACTGTTGCTCCCTCGCCCTACCGCATCTGTCTCCTCTCTCTCTCTTAACACTGCAGGCATTCAGAAGCTTTGCTTTTGTTGGATTTTGTGCTTTTGTGAGGACTCTGTCTCTTCTCTCTCTATGGTGTGAGAAAAAAAAAGTGTCCAAGTCAAGAGAAAAAGAAGACACTCTAACAATAGTCATACTGGAGGGGTTGGTGAAATTAATTTTCAGCAGTCAGATTGCAGTGATTCCTGTACAGAAATTGCAAGGAGTTGGTGAAATTGAGTGTGTTAACAGCAACAACAACTGGAGGAGTTGAACATGTGCAGTGATTGTGCAGCGATCCTTGGTTGTTTATTGTATGATTATTGTGCGAGTTGTGAATTGAGCGGATTTTCGCGAAACTCATTGCAAGGGTTTTTAGCGGTCCGATTGCAGAATTTGTAGCAGGCGGTTTTCAGATTTTTGAGTGAAAATGTCCATAGCAACGACTATTTCGCCGACTCAGATCTGATGCATTATGACGATTCATATTTGGTCATGGCGTTTTAGATCTGACCTTGATGATTCAATCTATTTTCGTGATTCAGATCCGTTCGGACGCACGAAGAAAGAGGTCGACGGTTCTCCCAAACCTTAGCACCAATCTATTGTGGATGTTATTTCTGCAACGGTACGAGCTGCACCGCTTTATGGTGGTTGTTGATTTTGCATCGGTGCCAACTCGTGCTTTTACCGAAGAATGGCGGGTCAGTAAAAACCATCATGGCAAAAAGGCCGACAATCCTCTCAATGGTTTAATCTGCATTGCTAGAATGAAAATAGAGATTAAGGGATGAGTTTTCTTTTTATTTTCTATTTTCAAGTTTAGGCTTTGAATTGCATCGAATGTAACATGACAAGAATCATATAACCGTTTTTTATTATTATTATTAATGAAAGCCTTTAGTAGCCTCTTGCCTACTACTTTGAAAACTATATATATTATTGTAATTAGTTCACGGTACCTCTCTTCAATTAGCTGTAGTTTTATTCCTCTGTGCCGTTGCGAGGGTTGCATTGTAATATTGCTATTTTTGATATTTTGAAGGTTCCTGGTTCGGATCCGCAATTTCTCCTTTCTGTAACTTTTAAACTAGTTAGAGATGAAGGGAAAGAGATAAGACATAAGATTATTTGGCAAGCCGTCCCGAGCAGATCTCTCTCCGTGAAGAACGCCTATCAAGCTTTAATCTCAGAAAGATTTGTATTCCCTTTGCCAAATGATGCAACAAGCGATCTAGAAATTAGCAGAATATGGAAGAAGATATGGAAGGGAAAAGAAATACAATCGAGAATTAGAGTTTTTTTTATTTGGAGACCGTGTAAAGGTGTGTTGCCGACAATGGAGGCATTAGACCGCCAGTTTTCGGATATAAATCTAATTTTTGCCCGATTTGTACGACAGAACCTGAGACAACTATGCATTTGATTTTCAGATAAGACCATGCTAGATATGCTTGGCTCACATCACCACTTGCTATTTGAGTAGATTCTCTTCCAAATGAATTGAAAGATACTTTTGACAACCCTAATCACGGTTATACCATTATCCAAGAGAGCTTCCCTCTTCTTGTTGGCTTGGGATGGAAATCGAGAAACAATTTTATCTTTCATGGCTAGAATCCAAACCCAAACACCACCCTTCACAGACTGTATACCACCTCTAGAAATGCACGCTAGTAAGGCGGAACACCCAACTCGACTGATTTATATTGTTGGTCTGATATTTCAATTGATGAGAATGGCACCATGGAAACTACTTTTGTGGTTATAGACAAATGGGGCAGAGAAGTTAGAGCTAGTTGTCAAAGGGAGAAAAATATCATTGGGGTACTCAAGGTGAATTTATTGGTGTTCTAATAGCAATTCTTTCTAATATATAAAGCTTACGAATTGGGTCTTTCTTTGTCCTAAGGGACTATTGATATAAATTCTCAATTTAAACCCCACTATGTATTTTCATATGATATGAGTCCCAAGTTTAAACCCAATAATTATTTCCAGTTTGAACCTAATAATTATTTTCATCTTTTATGAAATTTTTAATTTATAATATTATGATATTTTATTAATAATAACTAATAATATAACATATTACGATATTGGATAAATTATAATAAAATAATATGGGCCCCATTCTAAAAAAAAGATCTTTTACATTACATCACTTTAGTCCCTATGAAATGAAATATTTTAAATCCTTTCAATATTTAAAAATTATCTTGTATGTATTCATATATAAATAAAAGCTCAGACCTGACTTGATTCAATTTTGATATTGTTCTGGAAGTTTTTGAAACACCTCTTATTTTTCACAATATTTTTAAAACTCACATAACTTTTGATATTCATTTTTTAGCCTGTAGAAATTATATTATTTTTAACTATAAGAATTAAAGTTAGTTTTCTATTTGTGATTTATTTTAGTAACATATTATTTTATTTTATAGAAATACAATATTTTTTAATATATATTTTCATTCATATATAATTTATGATTTCATTTATTTTTTCTTATATATAGAGTTTGTGTTGTATTTTTTTGACATGTATCTTTTTTGAGATTTTTTTTTATAACTTCTTTACAAATGATCATGTGGCATGTGAGTTCATGCAACTCAATATTTAGCAAGTGGGTCACATAAATCGTCATGCACGTCTCATTTTTTAACATATGATCGATCTAGAACTAAAATGCAAAACAGGCTTAACCTAAATATTTGGGTTGATGGGCCAAATTTTTCATCGTTAATAAAATATAATTTTATTATATCCACTCAAAATTTAAAATTATCACATAATATACTATATATAGTGTCGTATTTATTATAATTGAAATGAGCAAACACAGTCTGGACTTCAGTCTTAGATCGAATAAAATAGATCCAAGTAAATCGTGAGAAATCGTCGACAAAATTGACGTAATAACAAAAACCACTATTTGATTTAACACAAGCGGGACCCCATACATCACAATGCACAAGTTCTAACGGAGCTTTAGCTCGAAAATTATTTAAACGAAAAGGGAGTTTCTTTGATTTTGCAATACTACAATCTTGACAGAAAGAATTTTTTTTGGCTGAGGCCTTTATTTTATTTGAGCGAAGAAGACTCGAAACAACTTGCGAAGAAGGATGACCCAAACTTTGATGCCAGACATCTGGAGAAACACACTCGGTGAGGAAGACGGAAGGAGACTGTGAAGTAGACGCACTAGACGGACACGAAGAAACTGAGTACAATCCTTGATCAGCTTTGGCCTTGAGAAGAACTTCCTTGGAATGAAGATCCTTAATTAAACAAAAATCACGGTGAAATTCGATAAATACATTATTGTCTTTAGTTAACTGAGAAACACTTAGGAGTTTTTTTGTTATTGAGGGAACATGATAGACTTGAGTGAGAAGTAAATTTTTGTTTGAAAGAGAAGGAAGAGAAGCTTGGCCAGAATGTAAAATAGGCAAACCTGCACCATTGCCAATCCGGATTTGATGAGGTCCATTGTAGGCGGAAGCGGAAGAGAGAGAGTTGAGGTCTGGAGAGAGGTGGTTGGTACATCCTGAGTCTAAAAACCAATCTGCAAACGGGTTAGGGAACTGAGGCGCAGAGAATTGATGAGCCATGAATGCGACGGGAGCTCGAGGGGTGTATGTGGGGGTTGTTGGATTGTACTGATGATTTCCAGGGACACGATAGAAACAAATATCCGCATTATGATTTGTTCTACTACAAATCTGACAAGCCACCTTGAATTTTCCCTTGTTGTTATTGTTGTTGGTGTTGTTGTAGTAGTAGGAGTTGGTGTTGTTCTTGGGTTTTTCCTGGTTGTAATTGAAGGGGTTTTGGTTTTTGTTGTTCTTGTGGTTTGGGTGATGGTAAATGTTGGTCTGTTGATTCTTTTGTTGGTTGTTGTTGCGGTATTCTACTTTTTGATGGGCGAGAGCAAGAGGATTATCAGAATTGATGGAATGAGATCGATTAACTCTTGGTTCATGGCTAAGCAAGATCCCTTTAACATCATTCAACCGCATTGTATCGGTTCTGGAGGTGATACCAAACACAGAAGAATCCCACTCAGATCCCAATCCATTAAAGATCGCGATTATCATGTCGGTGTCAGAGACAGGGCAGTTAATAAAATCTAACTGATCAGTGATACTTTTTAGTTTCTTGAAAAACTCAGAAAGACTGAGATTTTCCTTGTGTGTATCAAATAGTTGTTTGCGCCATTCAATTTTGCGAGCTAAAGATTGAGAAGAGTACAGCGATTGTAGAGTTATCCACACTTCAGCAGTTGTAGAACAGTGGTTGACTTGAGAAAGAATACTTTATGAAAGTGAGGAGAAAATCCAGGAAAGAATCAATGAGTCTTGGGCTTCTGAATCAGAAATTTGATCATCGGAATCTGAACATGCAGTGTTTTCTGTTTGAGGCTCATGATATTTGAGAAGTTTAAAACCTTTGAGATAGGGAAGAATCTGTGATTTCCATAGAATATAATTGGATCGATTCAAATTAATTGGAGTAGGATGAGTAAAAGAGATGAGTTTCGAAGGAAGAGCAACAACTGGATTTGTCGGAGTGAGAGTAGGGTTTGCAACATCAGATTCAGACATTTTGTCGAAATTTGAATATGGAAGAAGAAGATGGACGAAAGTGAAAAAGATCTTTTAATGGGTTAATGGGTTTGAGAGAAGAAGGAATAAGAGGTCAGGAATTTCAAGATTAAGGTCTAATGAGTGTATTTTGTTTGTTTGATTACAGATTTCATCTGTATTTTGGCGAGAGAAAAGGTTTGATTTTCGTACCAGTTTTCAAATCGGTACAGCTTGGTACAGTTTAAGAACTGTGTAATTGAGAAAAGGGAGAAAAGGAAGCAAAGAAGAAGAAGCTGAACCTCTTTTTTTTTTTATCGAGATGAGAAACAAGCAAGATTTGAAGACTTAATTGATCTTCAGATTATTTTATTTTGTGTGAAGGATTTTTTTTTTGTGGATTTTAGTTGAGAAAAAAGTGGCGTAAGCCTTTGGCTCTGATTACCATGATAAATGGATAATTGTTTTATATTTTATTACATAGCATTTTGGTCTCTATTTATAGAGTATTACAGAATATAATCAGCTAGTAATCATGCTAACAATTAGCCTAAAATCATGCTAAACAATTAGCCTAAAAATCATCTGCCAATTAATAATTTTACTAAAATGAAGATACGGCTTAATCAAGGAGACAACCTTCCTTATTGTCTTCAACAGTTCTCCAGTTTAAGATAAACTGGACACCTCCATTATCAAACACACCACATGGTAAACTGGGGGCCCAATTTGCCTATGTCGTCAAACGGGGAATGTGACATGATAAACAAGATATATTCTCTTAAAATTAATCGACTCCTCTCTCAAAACCCTCAATTTTTGAAATCGCATGCCTCTCTCAGAACTGCCTCTCACCTCTCGTAACCGCCTCTCTCTCTCGAAACCCTAGATCTCTCACTTGATCCTCTCTATTGACCAACTCTTCTCTCTCGCCTCCTCTATATCGATCTTCAGGGCCTCTTTGAGACGCCGACATTTCTTGCTTACAAGGACAGGGGTTCCTTTTTTTTTTAATTATTCATGTTTTATTTATATTTTCAAGTTCTTTCTTAAAAAAACAATTCTGAGTTTTGATTTCTTTTCTGGATTTATAGAATTTTTTTTCCTTATGTTCTTTTGTTTTGTGCTAGCCTTATTTTCTATTTTATTTCAATTTGCCTTGATTTTTAGTCAAATTGATGTGAATATTATGAATCAATGGTTAGATACTTTTGGACGGTAGAAAATGAGTTTTCGAATTTTATATGGGTTGAATAATTTTTTGAAAATAAATTGAAAATTTATGTGTTGGATTTTTGATTGTATTAAACCCAGCATGAACCCATCAAACTTAGCAAGCCCAAAGTAAATCAGTCCGCCTAATATATCCCACATGGCCCGTAACTCCTAAACCAGGCTTGATGGTGCCAAAAGAGAACCCACATTTCTACATAATATCCAAAAATCAAATCTGGCGTGCTATTTACCACTGCCAGCCCAGCAACTAACATGGGGATAAGAAGTGCGGGATGTCTATATAGACTCTTCTATTTAATGCTCACCATGCTAATCATTCATGTTTTAAAATTGGAGAAGACTTTTGCAGAAGCAAGTAATCTTTGATCTTTAGGCATTTCTATAGTTATACAAAAGTCCAGTAAAGTTCAAAATTAATGAAGAAATGTTCATGAATAAGGCCTTAAGTAGTAAAACACAAGCATCACCTTTGAAATTTGAAAAACAGCTTATCAAGAACACGCCCATTTTCAGAAGGGTGTATGCAAGGAGCCCCGAGATCACCACTTGGTGGTGGTTAAAATGTCAAAATTAAAAATATGACCATTTTTAAAAAAAAATTTATTAATTTGTTTTTGTTAACTATCTAATATTTTAGACTAATCATATATACTTAAAATTTCAATTAACACTTAATTTATGATATGACTTATTGCAATGACCATTAGTGACGGATCTCAATACAGATTAGGAAGCAACGCCCCATCTAGATTTTGAAGTAGTGGTATATATGTGATATCAATATATTTTTTTATAGAATTGGAAGCTATATATATACCGTCTCTTTAGGCTTTTGATTTATTTTCCATTATGTCTCTTTCGAAATTTTTTGTCAAAATCCGCTACTGATGACTACTTATCACTAAAAATATATGTACCAATACTCAAATAAAGTAGTGAATTTAGGGACTAACTATAATTTCTAGATGAAATGTGTTTCGTGTGTACCCTTAATTGAATCCGAGCCATTTACATACCTCTATAGTAATAAAGCATTGATTGACCAATGCCCTTGTCCTATTAAAATTACATATCAGTATATCACTGGAATGATACTCAGCGCTATAATACGACTATTTAAATTATATTGTTACTTTATACAAAATATACAAAATTAAAATGATATAAAAGTTTCTATAGCTAAATTGTATGACTACTATAGTACTCACACTATGCAGAAAAACAGTGTAGTTAATGAGTTTCTCATAACAATCAAATTCCAAATCTTCATGAAGATCTATTTAGATCCTAATTATCTATACATGATTTTACAGCATCCTACTATCTCATGTAACATTCTCACGAAGGTTGGTATATGAGAATCAAATTCTCTTATTTATTTCAAGTAAGAATGGTTCGGAAAATTGGAATCGGAACCGGAGACAGTCCCTTATAGGATAGCGATTTAGAATCGGCCGAATCGGATCGGAATGGGCCTAATCGGATGACGAATCGGACCAATTCACATAACAATAATAATTTTATATAATTATGAGAATCGCCTATTAATCGGATCGGAGCTTGCCGATTCCGACTCGAATTGGCTGAATTAGAATCGGAATCGGCGATTATCAGAAACATTTCCTTCGTTATGATATCCGAAAATATGAGAATGTGATTTTCATTTAAAAACATTTTAATTGTTATTATCCAATTTTAGAAATTCAATATAATTAAAGAAAAATATATAGTTATAACTAATGTATAAATTAATGCCGGTAAATGTAAACAAACGATAATTAAATTAAATTAAAAATGATTTAACAATGATAGCTGTTATCTAGTTTTTCTTACTTTTTCATATGAGTGCTATGATTTACTTAAAGTACAATTACATTTTAATCTAGATAGGAATTATCATATAAGTTTACTACATAATGATATTTATTTATTAGATAATACATAACTTACTAAAGAAATAATTTTCAGATGTATAAAATATACTTAATTGATTTCTGTATTTGGTGCCTCAAGGACATATTTTTTTTTTCTGACAGAAACATGACTAGCCACAAGGACATATTGATTATATCACATTCGAATAAAAAATAAATAAATTGCATTTTTAGAAACTTGAATTTGCATGATAGACAGTAATATTTCTATCATTCTATGCCATGTTTATATGATTCATAATAATCAAATTCCTTGAAATGTTGTATTTACATTGAAGTAGAAACTTGAATTTGCATGTTAGACAGTAATTTAGTTCCTTTGGAGTTGAAACGGGGGATGAAATGGAGATGCTGATCAAATATTATGCAGTGCAAAATGATCATGTAATTGCACTTGGCAGGGAGATTATTTTTTTTAATGCAGGGAGATTATGGACGTATTCTGATCCAACCATGATATTCCAAAAAATAAATCGTGTAATATTTTATGCCATTAGTTGAACATTTAATTATGGCAGTATGGTATTCTTCTCGGATTAAGAACCTGATTATGTACTTAATCTATTGCTAATGACAACTAGTTTTAGAAAGGAGAAATCTCCATCCGCACATGATCATGTATGACTTGCTTTCTATTGTGAGAAAAATCTTCATATCCAAATTCTCATTATTGATGATGTAATGTTTCGATAGAAAATAAAATATTCACACATGCATAGAAAGTATTTGAAGTTCATATTCATATTTTTTCTATAAATGTAGATATAATTTTGTGGAATGTTAAAGATTTAATATTTATACCATTATGTAATTAATATATATCAAACCTCTCAAACTACGAAATTGAAAGTACTTAAATAATTGATTGCACAAATCATTGGCATATTCATTGTAAGATAATTTATTTACGGGTTGTCTCCCATTAATACTTTGTATGTATGAGCTGTGGGGTCTTTTCGAAATCGAGATTATCAATTATCAGATATTCTTAGCGAATTTTGCATATTAGACTCTTATTTAGATAGAAAATACTTTTTTGTTCTACTGTCCAGATTCGGCCAAGTGGAGAAGAGAACATATTTATCAACTTTTTCTTCAAATCTCATCACACTGAGGGGTAGGAAAAGATAGGTTATTGTTATTCTGCATGTCTTGAGGAGATACAAAAAAGAATGAGCAATGATTAGCTCCCGTAGTTGAAGAAATCCTTAAATTACCACGGGTTGGTTAGAAACAGCTTATGTTTTTTTCTCTGACTCCAACTTTGAACGCTTGGATCTTCCTAAGTTTTTATCCAATTGCCACATTTCTTTTTGTAGAATACTCGCCTTGTTGTCGACTAACAGATATTCTTAGCGAATTTTGCATATTATACCGTTATTCAGATAGAAAATTGGCCTGGGCATAAATTGTATTGAATAAGTGAGATTTGTTATGGTGTACGGGGACAACAAGTGACTGGAGGAACTCGATACGTTGCTTATCAATTACCCAACGGCGGAGCAAGTAACTTTCAGAAATTTGAGTAGCACGTACATGCCAATACGCACATAATGTGTGGCGGCATACGACACCCCTTAACTCCCATAAATTACATGGACACTTGTATTCTAGTGTCCTGGTGTTTAAAATAAGAGAGTGCTGCGGGCCGACTATACTAAGGTGATTCCTACCAACAAATTTGTTTGCTGGTAATGGGCTGCTATTATTGATAGTGAAAGATATTAGATCACCATCGACATGATAAACGGTGGAGTGTAGGTTTATGAGTTGCTTCATCTATTGTTGGAATACGTAGAACATGCGATTATTATAGATGCTTGCAACTTGGTCTTCGAAGGGTAGTGCGGAAAGCAGAAGAGGTTTACTTCGGAAGTTTCGAAAATCTTCCAACTTCTCTGATTCCCACCGTGCTCTGACAACCAGCTCGAATTGCTCGGCAAATGTCGTCATCGTACTGCTTGAGTTGAGAAAGGCCTCGAAGAACACATTTATACTCTCACTCCTTTGCATGGTAGACATGCCAGCCCAGAATGTGTGGCTAAGAAATATTGGCACCCATTTATGACGGATCGTGAACATGAAAATAAATCAGTCATGCTTTAGAGAATTGTTAGGGAAGTTTTCTATAATTGCATGCCATTTATGGGAAAATTCTGATTGAGTTTGAGAATTGTAAATGGCGTGCCGAACGTTACGCATGACATCCTTATGCGCAAATCCTTGCCCAACCTTCACCTGCATCTTCTTCATAACGTGTCACAGACACAACCGATATCGTGCGTTTGGGAAAACACGCTCTTTTGCATTCGCCATAGCTAGACATTGATCGGTGATAATCCCATTGGGATGCTTTCCTCCCATGCAAGATAGCCACGCGTTCATCAGCCACACAAAAGTTTCGATGGTTTCGTCAGGGAGAAGAGCACACCCAAATAATATGGACTGCCCATGCTGATTAACACCAACGAAGGGTACGAAAGGCACGCCGGACCTGAGTGAAGTTACTCTGTGAGCAATAAAGTTGAATTACCAGTAATCAGTTCTAATAAATGTATTTGTCTAGCTTACTTGTTTGTCATGTAAGTCGTGTCAAACATTATAATATCTCCAAAATAACGGTAGGCTGCACGGCAGCGCCCAAAAGCCCAAAACACCTTGGAAATCCGACCACCACTATCGAACGCGCATTCATAAAAGAAGTTAGGTGAAGCGGCTTTATGACTAATAAAATAATTCATTAGTGTGTTCTCATCACCCTCTTTAAGCTTAGGGGCTCGATTAGCTTGAACCTCATTGTAAATATCTCTAACGATATATGAAGAATTCTCATAGCCACCAGATATCGCAACAACAAACCGTATAGAATATCGTTGCGGTACCCCAACATCGTCATTTATTTTGATAATCCTCTTCACGAAATCAGGGAGTTTTCGATGTTGCTTGAAAAAATGGACGCTCTTGGGTTCAAGATCATGGTTATGCTCGGTCTCGACAGGCCACACCTTCCACTTATCGTGAAACAAATAATCCCGAACTATCATGCAACAGGGACAATTGGTCTTGTGCTAGCCATGTCTTCAAGTGGTTGTTGCGCCTGTGTAGCCGGATCCTTCGTTGGCAATTTTCCATTGGGTGTGCGGCCACGGCTATATATATAGGTAATAAAATAGGGATCACTACCGCAACGATGTAGAGTCCTCCGTTGACCACAAAAGCCAACATGACATGCATAAAGCTGCTCGAATGCGTCCGCTGATTCTTGCCCATCAAATTTCATCCCGACCTCCGGTACAAATTTTACTAATTTGTAAGAAAAAATATTAGTAAGAAAAATTATATATTAAATTCTATAACACAAAATTGGCTTATAATATTTAACCATGCTCTATTTTTAAATAAATTATTATTGCCTTCTATCTATAATTAGATTAATTAATTTTATCCTATATTTATAAAAACTTTTAAAATTGACCAATATAATAATTTATAGAATAATATGAATTTATTATATATATATATATATATATATATATATATATACAAACAATATTTGCTAACTTGTCAAGTTTTATATTGCTTAACACAAGCAAGATAAACAAATAATATACGAAGTTTGATTAAATTATCTCTTCATATAAATTTGGATTCCACAAAATATTTTGTCGTCCAATATATAATTCATGAAGTTTAATGAAATTATATCTTCATATGATTTGGATTTCATTAATTATTTTTTTATTCAATATAGAAATATATGATATCCTAATTTATGATGTTAAGATGTTTTATCAATAAATATTGATAAATAAAAAATATTGGTCAATATCATATTATTTTAATATGAAATTTTATATGCCTGAAATTGGCTTAGGAATTTACTTTGAGTTTTTCCTATTGTGCCTAAATTATTGTCATCATTTTTGATGAATTCTTTATAAAAAGAAATTTATTAACCTAATCAATCAATAAAATATAAATGCTAGCTAAAATAATTTGGCACATAATTACATATTATAAAACCGTGGAAAATAAAATAAAATATGATATCATATAAAATCGGAAAAATAATTTATCAGATGATCTAGTTCATCGTGGGGGATGAAGCGTTTAGCCCATATAGTTATCACCAGCTGTGGGCCCCTACCATTTTGTGGCATGCTGGACGGGACAAATGGTTCAAAGGTTAAACGAAACTGCTGATGTGAAACTTTGAAGCACTAATTTAGACATTGATTTGTCTGTGCTCATCTCTATGGTGAAGTATTTTAAGGTGATGGTTAGGTTGAACATTTATTCTTAATAATTTTGAGAAAATAATTCTAATAAACGAATCTAATAAATTAATAAATTACTTAATTAAAAAGTAACATTTCGGAATATATTTTCACACCATATACTCTTTAAGGAATTATCTAAATGAGAATTGTCGTGGGCTGCGACTAAGGATACAGGCGAAATCTTTAAGTATTCTCATGATAATCAAGGTTAGGCCATGGGCATAAATTAGTGCACACCCGCTAAAGTACCTAAAAGATTTTTCTACTATGTGTGTCAGTATAGAAAATCGGTAAAAAGATTTATGGCTCAAAAACGTATGTTTACCATGTAAATCTCGATCGTATATATTCAATACTATGTATGAGTTTAAAGGCTATGTCCACTCATATTTATGCATAGTAGATACCAAATATTTGGAAGAAATATTTAAATATTAAGTTTTAAGATTTGAGGGGGAATGTTGTATTATTTATTTAAATAATACTAATAATTTTTTTTTTGAAAAAAAAAGAGATAATTAATAGGGAGTTTGGAATGAAATTAACTCGCTTGACCTAGTCTTCTTTTCTCCCTTTATAAAAGGAGTTTTCCTCCTTATACAATATAATATATAAATATACAACACAACAATTCGTCTTCAAATATTATCCTTGCAACTTGGTTTGAGAAATCATGGTGCACGACTTCATTTTTCTTTGAAATAAAGGCCTGCTCTGTGACTATGCTACCGAAGCGGATACAAGACTTCCTCGTGTTGTAGAACCTTGAAGACAGATAAACGGGATTCCCTGCAGAAGAGGGTGTTATTATGTCTTTAGGACAGTTGCGGCTCGATCGCACGGCTACAAACCAGACTTGTCTTATTTTATCATTATTTTATGACTTAATTTAATTATATATTTGGTTAATTTTTAGAATAGTAACCAAAAATATTAATATGAAAAAACTTGTTACTGATATATTTAATGTCAATAATGCTACATAACATGATGTAAGATCCCGACTACAATGTGACATAATATAATGATCAAATATTAGGCTAAATAAAAAAGTATATTTGTATTATAGACTTTATATCGTTGGGTTTATTTCCGTCATGTTGCGCAATATTTTGATTAGTTTAAGAATTGATTTAATAAAATAATGATGTGAACTTGTAATACCCTTACTTAAGGGTGTAAACGGTTCAGATACGGTTGGGATAAGAGTCATACTATATCTGTATCCGTACTATTTTTCGGATACGGATACGAATACGAATTCGGTTCGGATATCAAAAAAATCAGATACAAATACGAATACGGATATTTATACAGATATCCAAATACATATGGACCGTATCTTCTTTTCAAATATATATTTATCTATTAGCAACAAAGAATAACAAAGTAATAATAAAATCATAATAAATTTTAAAATAATAACAAGTTTTAAAATTATAATAATTTTTTTAAATATTTTTGTTGTTGTTGAGTATATATAAATATCTTATATATATCTTTATACATATCCATATTCGTATCTAATGTAAAGTGAAATATCTGAAGACATATAGGTATATGCTTTACAAATTATCATATAGATATTATCCATATCCGTTCAGACATTATTCATATTAAAAAGTTAAATTCATTATTGTATTCGTATCCGGCCGGATCCGGATATTTTTATTCGAATATGAATATTTTACGGATATGAATACGGATTAGTTGGATATTATCCGACCATTTACGACCCTACCGTTATTTGATAACCGAAATAAGCAATACCAGTCAACAATATTGACCGTTTAATCTGTCTAAGGGAAGTCATATTGATTCTTTCTACATAAATGATGAGTCAAATGATTCATCGAATCAAGCATGACAAATAAATCAGGTTAGGTGGTTCATTTTGCAGCCGGAAAAATGGAATCTCCGGTGTACTATTTTTTCTTCTTTTACCTATCCAACATGTACTTGACAAGAAAATCTTGCACCATTTTAATAAGAAGTATTTATGCTCTTTTATGGATAGGGCTGACCATTTTCGAACCGGCTAATAGTAATTGACTGTCGGGTTAAACTTGATCGATGTTCAAGTTGCGAACTACCTTTTTTTTTTTCAAGTAAGATGAAGCTACGAATTAACTTGACAATCCTAATTAAGGATAAATGTTTCTCGCAGACTGTTACCTATTAAGTTTTTTTTTGATATTATTGTTTGGTTTCTGATAACAACCCTATAGAATGTTATTAGTATTTAGTTATCAATAAAGTTTGTGCGAATGTATTAATTGGTTTCTAACAGCTTACTAATATAAGAAAGCAGGAATATATGTGTTGGAAAAAGATTTAGACCTCCTATCTTATTTAATTCCTATTGTCTCCCAATAGAATGGAATCAAAATTGAGAGCCTCTTCACATACTTGAATATTTTTCTATTAGTTTCTAGTGGCTCCCATATATTTCAGCCTAAAGTTTCAATTGACTCATATTGTTGACTCCCGATCTCCCATATCTTTTGGCCGAAAATTTCATAGTTTTATTTTGGTTTCTATTATAGCTTTATATTCATAACAATATAGCTTATATTCTAAATATTATATCTTTATATTCACATCAATGTACCTTAAATTGTAAACATTACACCTTTATATTCACAACAATATACTTTAAATTCTAAACATTATACATTTATATTCAAAACAATATAACTTGATCATACATCATAGATTTTTTCTTGTGATAAGATGTCAATCCAGACCTACAAGATTATATTAATTAAGAAATCTCTCCGTCAAAAAGATGCAATATATTTTTATATCACAACAATATACCTTAGATTCTAAATATTATACTTTATAATTCCAACAATATACCTTATATAAGAAATTCGATCGGAACCAGCGGGAGCTATAAAAAAAATAATTATATATTTAATTTCGTGAGAGGCATTTTGGAAGCTCCTAATTCTTTCAGCAAATATGAGAGTTCCGGAGTCTATTTAATCGGGAGCCCCGATGATTTCTAAATGACTCCTATTTTTGCGACATGTGGCGCGATCTCGTTGGTTGAAAACTAAGAAGCCCCAATTTGCGGGAGGTTAATAGTCGGTCCCATATGTGATTTGATGCAACAACCAACTCTACCGTACGTCGGTTCACAGAACCGGTTTCCAACAACTATTAATATTCAAACGAAACTAATCAAAATTGATTTCTTTGTATTAAATATTCAAACAATTAATCAACAAAGAAATTAAGCAAGAATATTATGTGATTAATGGGATAAATAATAGTATACCGTGGTCGCCTCGCACCTTGTTTTTCAGTTTTCAATACATCCTATTCCTTAAGGTTCAATGCATCTAAGATAGCATGACAATTTTTCAAATTCAAGTTGCACCATAGACTTTCAAATTCAAATTGCTCCATATAGAATTAGATCTTGAGTGTCAAATCTGTTCCGACTCGAAATATCACCCATTTTATCATTTGAACATGTTATGACTCAATGATCAACTTTAGACTGAACTGAAATATGATAAATCAGAAATCCATCACTAATAACCCAACCTGAAGCAACTTCAAATTCGAAATGACCAGACCTATTATGTTTCTCATTTGATTTCATGTCAAAAAAATTATTTGGGGTAGTTGAATATATTACAACCAAACAGAAATAAAAAATAAAGAGGATATTAATATTCCGATAAACAAAGAAGAGAGAATACGGAGTATCCCGCTAGCCTCTCCTCTCATGCATGCCTAAGACGGTTTGGATACATTGAATCGGATTGCACCGTACTTGTCATAGTAAAAATATTCCATTTACATGCATCATCATGAGTCGGTGCTTGATTCAGTTGATTCCACCATGGTAATCTTTTTTTTTTTTAAATTGACACAAAAGATAAGTAACTCTTTGGATCTTCTAGATGATGATCTACGTAGCAAGTCTGTAAAAAAAAAATTATTGTACAGTTTTTTTTTATTCACAAAGAAAGTATAAGGATTCATTTATAATTCTTTTACTAATTCTTTTGTCCTACATTATTTCATGAATGTGTAAGTATAGGAATGAAGAGCAAAAATGGCGATCTCCCAGGCGATAGTTTGCCCCCGCTCCTAACTCCAACCAGCGTTTTAGTCCCCGTCCGGCAACCCTAGCACCCACAACTCTCTATCTAAATCCTTACTGGATGTGCGACAACCCTCCAACGACGGAACCCTAAACCCTAGATCCAGCGCCACCCCACTGTTTCTCTCCTGCCACTGAAGAACTCCATGAAGATGACCCATATGAAGGAGACGAATGATTGGGCTCAGATCCAGAGAAAATACTGCAACCCAAATTCATACAACCCTTACAAACCCAATAAGAGATCCGTTTTCTCTAGACTGTCTCCCCAATTGAAACATATCTCTCCTTCTTCTTACAACCCCCCATTCTCCCCACACCACCTCCTCATACTCTTTTCTCTTTCTTCTCTCCTCAAGTCACCATCCACCCCTCACGGAAGAATAAACACTCGCTTCCCAGGAGAGGGCCACGTGTTCCTCCACCTACCATCCGACACACCGTCCGGCTAGCATCCCACCCTCCACTTCTTTCAAACCTCCAACTCACATCATCCCCAATCACAACTCCATCGTTCCTGTCCTCCACCCCACCTCCACTCTGTCCATACCCAATCCACCTCTACCAACCTCTTCAAACCCCAGAATCTCTACAATCGATACAAACACCAACCCTCCTCGTCAACCAGTGAGGGTTCCTCCTAGATCTTCCTCTAGCTCCTCTCGTCCACTCAAGAATGCTCAATCACAATGATCTTGTCATCCTCTTCCACCTTCTCTTTCTAACCACACCCCTCGCTTAGCCATCTCCACACAACGTCTTTATCCCAAAAGGCAATCCCTTTTCGCTGAGTTGATCCTCCCCTCTGATGCTTGCTCTCTCAAATGCCCCCTCTCACCACCTCTCTCCCCTTTACCCACAATCTCATTCGCAATGCCTCGGGACCATCTCCGTCGGGCATGGAAAGAACTTTGTTACAGGTACATTACCGCTGGTCATCTCACTGCCTCATGCACCAATTAAAGAGATGCTCTAACTGTGGTGACCATTCCCACATTGACAAGGAATGTCCGAGGCCCACCCTCCCTCTTCCTCTAACCACCTCCAATCCCCTTAAATCGAGGGGTGCCTTGGGTACGTCGGGACTACCAGACAATCGGCATTTAGCAATTCCAGTATTCTTATGAGCGACCCCAAAGCATAATCAATACATGGAAGGGCTCTGATAAGCGGTTGTCATAAATGCTCGTTTAGTACTTGGTCACAATTTTCAATCCATCATTCACCTCCTCTACAAATCCCACAAATGGGATCATCCTTGAGATGCTCTTCCTTGGTGACAATTGATACATAGTCACTCTTTCAATATCTCTCAACCGATCTCACTTTCTTGCTAATGACACCATCTTATTCACCCTCGCTCACTATATGGTATATCCATCGGAGCCTTCGATCGATGCCTCGCCGGTCAACTTTCGGTACCAAGTTCTATTCGAGTTCCATAACCTCCCAATTAATTCCATGACTAGTTACTTCAGAGTTGTCGTAGCACATAGTCCCTTGACAAATCTCTCCCACATGGACTTGCTCACCATCCTCCTCTGCACGATGAATCTTTCTCTTCTTCCCGATCATTTGAATCTCCTTGTTGAAGGTACCGTTCAAAGATCCCTGATTAAATATTTATCCTCCATTGATGATCCACTTCAATTTGAGTACCCCCCGACCCGTCCACATCTCAAATGTAATGGGATAATCTTCTTGTCAAAATTCTGGCAAAATGTGAAATTGTACCAAATGAGACAACTCCCAATCATCCCACAGTCACAATATCAATCATTTCCACCTCACTTCAAAATCAGAGGATCCATTCTCCTATCCACATCAATGTGGAATTCACTCGCCCCCAAATATCTCCACCGCCACAAAATGCATCTCTCATACCTCCATTCATCTCTCTCTCCTGTTGTACCAATTTTGACAATTGGTTCTCACACCATCATTCCCTCTCCTCCTATCACTCCATCAAATACCATTATTGCCACCGAATCTCTAAGAGACAAGCTTGCACCAATTCTACTTCCAGAAGAAGCCACACAAAATCTTTTGATATAAAATACCACACAGAGGACAGACATAGAAATCTGCCTTCGCCACACAGAGCCACAATATACCAATGGCCATAATAGATCCAATTAAAGCCTTGTCAACTCAGCATCCATCTCCTTAGATGCTTCAAATTCAACGTCGCATGGATAAAGGCAAATCAATCGTGGTCTACTTGGTGTTCACGAAAGGTGCTACCAGCTAAAACCCAATGGACGGTTATATTTTCCCACCCAAAATTACTCTATTCCGCCCCTGCAAATCTCATCCCCCATCCAAAGGCAATCCTAGGAAATGATCCATGCCAGAAGACTTTTAGCCCAAAGAGAAGTCCTCTAAGACCACCTCCCTATGACTCCGATGGGCGCTCCATCTCAATGGACGTGGATTCCGAGGCGTATGCACAACACATGGAAGGTACGGCTCATCACACTTTATTTAATTATAAATTAAAAAATAAAAAGCTAATGGCCCCATGTATCTTGCATAAGCCCATGTCTATTACCACCTGAAGGCCCAAAAGGCTTCAAAAGCCCAAAATAATGCATGATGGTTCCGTCCCCGACCCAATACCCAAAAAAGAAAAAAAGAATAAATACAACCTCTCAAAAAAATTACGATCCAATCTCAAAAATGCTAAAATTATCTCTGCCATAGATGATGAAGAATCTAATCCTCAACCTATGCCCTCTCCTCTAATCAATTCTCTTGATACTCTATGTGGTGTAAGTCAAACTACTAATACAAATTTAGTCTCTAGATGACTCATTCTTTCCCAACACACCAATACCACAACTTATTTCTAACCTTAACATTTCCACCACAAACGAATTTCATGAAGTTACTCAAATGGTCAATGACCCCTCATTCAACCAGCAACAACTAAATGATGGGGCCCAACCATGAGAAGTAGGAGAGGTGTATTTCGAACCGGGAGCCTTCTAGGTCCCTCTCTCAATCTTTAAGTAGATTTATTTTATGTTTTAGATATATTTTGGATGTTGTGAACAATAATTTACCCCAAAAACTTCTCTATTTTGTATTGGAATTCGCGGTTTGGAGAACCCGAACAAATGTAAGGTCATTAAAGATTCTATTCGAGATGCTAATGTATCTTTGGTTTGTATTCAAGAAACTAAGTGGGATGCCGGTAATTTCTTTAAAATGAAAACCATTTGGACTAATAACTTTAAACATGTTGTTTCTAAACACGCTCAGGGATCATGACCGCTTGGTCAGACCACCTTACTTTACTCTCTCTCAATTCACCACAAACTTCTCTCTAACACACTATTCTTTACACCGGAAGACACCACCATTCTAGTAACTAATGTTTATGGCCCGACGGATGATGGTCTAAAATAATCTTTAATTGATGACATTTCACCAATTAGGGAGTTCAGTGAAGAGCCATGGATCTTGTTAGGAGACTTTAATCTCATTCGTAATCAAAGTGAAACTACCAGACACAATCATACCCATGATTCTATAGATCTCTTTAACAACTTCATCCACACTCACGCTCTGATAGAAGTCCCACTCTCATCCCGTACCTTCACATGGAACAACAAACGCCCAGCTCCATCATTCTCCAAACTAGCTAGACCACATTTTCTTGTTTGATCACTTTCATGCAATTGCCTTCAACTTATGTCTAGTGGACCTTCCCACACCACTACATCAGACCATACCCCCCTTAGATTATCTCCTCCCCTTCCAACATCAAAGCAGAAATCACAACTCTGTTTTGAGAGATTTTGGTTAGAGTATCCTGAGTGTGAGTCCATACTAACAAATTGCTAGACATCTCCTTACTGATCCAACAACTCAGCTATCCAGTTCCTTCTAAATTAAACAGAACTTCAAAATCACTCAAGGAATGGGCAAAAGAACATTTTGATCGAATCTTCCTCTACTCTTTCAAGATGCAAACAAGAATTAAACCTCTTAGACAAACATGAAGGAACACACACTCTCACATAAGAGGAACTAAAACAAAGAGTAACTTTACGAGAGAAAATATATGAATTAGGAAAAAATCAGGATATTAAGTGGCAACAAAGAGCAGCTTGTACATGGTTAAATTTAGGTGATAATTACACCTCCTACTTCCATGAAGTTGCCTCGCAACAAAGAAAATATAACTCTATTGCATCCATTAATGTTGATGATACTCTCATTCCATACCACTCTCTTATTCTACACACTTTCACATCCTTACTACAAATCCACCCTTGGTGCCCCCCACATTCATCTCTATGACTACAATACCTCTTCTCTCTATCCTCAATGGATTGCACACTCATAAACTTTGATTCTCTCATTCATCCAATAGAAGAAGCCGAAGACAAACGAGTGGTGTTTAATCTGGTCAAAAGAAAAACTTCGGGACCCGATGGTATCCTGAGTGAATTTATCCAATCATATCGACACATCCTCAAGGATGACCTTCTAATTCTTATCAAGGCATTTGAAAACAACACACTCGAACTCCGAAAAATCAACAAAGCGTCTCTCTCTCTAATCCCTAAAGTAGATAGTCCATCATTCCTCCGTGATTTTCCTCCCTAATTAAATAATAATAAAAAATTTCGCTGACCGGCTACAACCACTAGTCCCCACCCTCATAGATAAATGCCAAACAACATTTATCAAAGAAAGATCCATCACGAAAACATTTCTAATCACACGGGAGATCTTGAGTCACTATCACAACCATAAGATCCCTATGATTATGCTCAAAATAGTCTTTGAGAAGACATTTGATAACATTTTATGGGAGTGTCTGCTCAATCTTTTCCTACCGAGGCCCCTCCCCCCCCCAACCCCCCTCCCCCCCCCCCCCAAAAAAAAAAAATAGATTTTATGGATAAGTAACCATCTAATCTCCTCTAGCTCCTCCATCAAAGTCAATGTCTACCAAGGCGACTACTTCTTTCACCAACGAGGAGTCCGCCAAGGTGATCCTCTCTCCCCACTTTTATATAACATTGCCGCCATTGATGTTCTACAAGCACTCATCCAAAAAATAACTCCCCCTACTCACAAGTGCCATCACAATGGCACCAAAAGTGTTACAATATGCGGATAATACAATTCTATTCATTGAAGCCCATCCACGTAACATTCACATCATTGGTAGCACTCTTGAGCATTTTAGTTGGATGTCCGGGCTCAAAATCAATTGGGGGAAGAGCGCCTTCGTCCCAATAGCCATCCTCCCTCACCTCCATCCGACCGTGGCTCGAATTCTTTCCTGCTCTAAAAATCTCTTCCAATTAAATATCTCGGGTTGCCCCTCTCATATAAGAAGTCTCAAAAAATTACATTCATGCCACTCATTAACAATATCCAAGGACGACTTGTCACTTGGAAAGGGAAGATTCTTTCTTATTGTGGACAATTGAAACTCATCAAATCAGTCCTAGCGTCTCTACCACATACTCTATGCAAAACTTCTTACTGCCACAAAATGTTCTAGAGGAAATTAACAAATTCATTATAGCTTTCTTTTGGCGTGGTGATCAAGTGTGTTTCGGCGGACATTGTCTCGCTAGTTGGAACAAATGTTGTCGGTTAAAGAAGAATGGTGGTCTTGGCATCCCCAAATATCCAACTACATAATCAATCTCTCTTACTATGATGGTTATGGAACATTGATCATTCACAAGACCTAGCATGGAAAGAAACGATCTCTACTCTATGCAGGGCCAACACATGACCTAGCCAATGTCCCTCCAAACCATCTATCTTATTTCATCAAGGATCTTCTCCAGTTGTCGCCCTTATACCAATCTGCCACTGCAATCAACCAATCAGGAGCACAAATTTTATGGCGATGGGGCCCAAAACCATACTATACCTCAAGAGCTTCTTATGCCTTGCTTAGTGAATCCCGCATATACATTCAATGGAAGGCCGACTCTGGAAGATGAAAGTTCCACTAAAAATTAAAATCTTTGCTTGGCTCGCATTCAACAACAAACTTCATACAGCTTAAAACCTACAGAAGCAAAGTTGGCCCTACAACCGATATTGTCTCTTATGTAACCCGTCTTTCGAAACGACCGACCATCTATTTACGACATGCATTTTCGCTACAGGTATATGGACCCATATCAGAGCCATCTGGGGTTTTAACGACCTTAATTCCCTCCACAACCCGGAAGTTCTGGCTGGAGTATCGCTGTGGCCTCAATACCTCTAGACCAAGATGGGACACCACGTGTGCGGCAATATGGTGGATGATATGGCGTGAGAGAAACAACCGCATCTTCACCTCGTGACGATGACCCCAAAAAAAATGATAATTAAGGAGGTCTTAGAACTATCCTCTCCCTGGTGTAATTATATTTGGGGTTAAAACTAAATTAGATGTTCTATTCCCATCTCTTTGTAATTATTTTGTAACGAACTTATCTAATTTAATTGAATGAATACAATGAACAAACCAGGAAAAAAAAATCTTTTGTCCTACATAATGTATGTATTTATAATAGTTAGTAAATACTTCTTGTATCTTGCCATCTTGTTAGTAAGCAAATTTCCGAGTTCTTAGTGTGTTATAACAGCTGGCGCCGGGGTTGTATTCCTTTGCCTTGACGCGCTTGTTTTGACTGCATGAGAATGAAACCATTAGAAGTTAATATTTAGCCTGAACCATATACAAATGCATGATAATTTAGTGTGTTGGAACTAATGGACATACCATATCTAGGTTTCCTAGTCGGAACTTTGTCGTTGTCTCAAATAGTCAGCATAATCCAATTAAAGTTGAAGTGACGACATGGTATGTTACTGTGTGATTATCAGCAATGCATGGAGCTGCACGAGACCTCTTCGAGTTGACGATGTTCTTGATGGAATTCTTGGTGCATATTTCTGGATATGAGTCATTTGACAGATAAATGAGAGTCAAACAAAGTTAGTCATAATAGATTACATGCAAGCACTTACCAGCAGATGTTACTTTCATCGGTGTGGTCCACTTCAGAGGGGAAGGCCTGGCACGAGAAAGTCTAGACAGGGACGGTGGCTGCTCATCTTGTAACGTCGATGGGATTAATTCCAGTGATTGAAAGTAGCCTCAACAAGCTTCTTCTGTCGTCTCGGTGAATACCCACCATTCGGCCTCTGTTGTCTCTGTTGGCTCGAAGCGATCATTGTGTATGTTGGTAAAATCCTTCAGTATGTCCTGAAATGACAACTTGCGCCCATTGCTCTCGAGAGCCCAACGCCGGTACCGAGGGTAGTTATCTTGGTCAAGTCGTCCCGTTTTAGGGTGGGAGTGTTCATAGAACCAAATCTGGCAGTGAGGTAATGAGCTAACATTAGAGTGTTACTACAGCAAAGCTAAAAACATCGAATGTGTGGAATAAATTGAATGCAATTTATCACTTACCAGTAAGCTAAAGGAGCAGCCAAGAAAACTTGGGTTACTGCCAGGGTCGAATCTCGACCGATACCCTAAATTAGGTAGGTGCCTATTAAAATAATCGAACGCGACAATCCCCCAAGACTATTCCCACAACCCATCTAGATCCTCGGCATACTCCCAGAACTGCATCGGCACATTGCCAGTGCTTATGGGGAAGAGCGTACAAGACAGCAGGAACATGGTGAGCATTGCAACCCACTGTTCGGGTATTGCAGTATATTTTTCACCATACAATTCTTGCCATAATTTGTACTGTATCTCCCGATCTGTGATGCTATTCTTGTTGGGGAAAAACGTCTGCAGAGTACTG
The DNA here is from genome assembly GCA_027726005.1 of Juncus effusus. Classification (NCBI taxonomy): domain Eukaryota; kingdom Viridiplantae; phylum Streptophyta; class Magnoliopsida; order Poales; family Juncaceae; genus Juncus; species Juncus effusus. The sequence goes on from CM050901.1 coordinate 7,217,481, forward strand.
GTTGCATCTCTCGGACGATTTGATACATCGACTACCTTTCCCGCACTCCTTAGGCTCATGATTAGGAAAATGCCGTACCCATTAGGGCGTAATGTCTTAGTTCCAATTTCAAAGGAATGAGTTGAAATATTCCAATAACTCATTGTAGGATTAGTGCCCTAGGCCAAATGTTTTGTACTAGGAAATGGATTATGTATTAAGACATTATTATTTATTCAATAAAGGTTGTTTCTTATATATCTGTGTGTATGGGTTGTGAATGTAAATCTTATATCAACCAAGAATGACACTTTGGGTTCATGTCATCAGAATACGTGATTCTGATAGTAGAACTATGAACCAACGAATGAAATTCTAAACTCTCCCTAGTGATATGTGGGATGTTTATAGAGATAAACATACTTCAGGTAAGAAGCTACATATCTACACTAGTATATTCGTAGACCGGATGATCATGTTCTGCTGATCATGGACATAGGGATGTCAAGTCTAGAATATAGGCACGTGTTAGAGAACACGTACTGGACTGACCACACTATGAGAATATGCATGGTATATGTCATTAGTGATTCTCATATGAATAGTGTGTTTGTTCCTACGACCTGAGGTCACCATGGATTCCTGTTGGCAACAGAACTCAGCCAATTTCTCGACAGCCAAGTTTTCAGATTAGGAAACCCTATTCCGTTGGCAACGGAATAGGTCCGTTGGGAATGGATAAGTGTTGTAATTAGGGTTTTAGTTATGGTAACTAAGCAATCCTTCGCCTTCCTTTCTAGTATAAATAGAGGGGCAGGCAGTCCCCTTCTATCAGATACACATTACAGAGCCTCCAAGCTGCCGTAATACAGAGAGAAAGAGAGAGAGAGAGCCTCCTGAAAGTATTTCCGGACTCGTCTAGCCGAGTTCGGTTATTCCGACGATTCGAAGTTCGACGTGGATACGAGTAGAGGTCTTCTGCTTTGAAGACTAGCGAGCGATCAGTTTCTTTACCCTAGGAGAAGCAAGGAGTTCGTTCGAGTCGAGCTTTAGGAGCACGAAGGAGAAGGAAGCAAGACAGAAGTTCGTTCAGACCAACATCCGCTTCTCTCTCCCGGATCAGGAAGATCCGAGGTATAAATTTTAATAACATAATCTAGCATTTTTATTCCCTTAACGTAGATCCTAGGGCGGGTTGAATATATAGGTTCCGCTGCGCATGTAACATACATGGCTATGGATTCCCCAACAGTGGCATCAGAGCGTTCGTTAAGGAAATAATCGTCGATTATATTTAAAATTTAGTAAATTCTAGTATAATAAATTTTAGATTTTTGAAAATATTATTTCAAAATATCACGGAAATAGTTTCTGGGAATCATAGTTTGGATATTATGATTTCCTAGAGTTTCGAAAAATAGTTTTTCGAAATCTGTTTTGGAAACGGAACTAAAACTAAAGGAAATACGAATTTCTAGCACGTCTCCGTACCCAACGGAATAGTTCCGTTGAGAACAGAGTAACGCAGGAAATTCATGAATTTTTCAGCACATGTTCCGTTCCCAACGGAATAAGGCTGAATTTTGCGGAAACCCTAATTTTTGTTATACAAGGAATTTAATATGTAAATATGGTATGAGGTTTAGATCTATGATTGTTCTGTGATGTAATCTTGTGTGTGAATGCTTGTAATTTTATTTAATATCTATGGCAACCAGTGAGTTGTCCAAAGTTGTAATTATGGCAACCTGTGAGTTGTCCAAAATTGTTTCTAGCAATAGGATAATTGTTAGGATAGATATTATATGAAGACTACGAGACAAAGATCTTGGCGCAATCTTCAGAAGATGGCATTGGATCTTCTCACACACTCAACGAAGGGTTCGTTGAAGATTACAACTACAATCTGGAGATAGATCTACGATTAGGAACCTCATGATCGCTCGTGAGGAATAGACTCATACCATATTTGACTTGTTTCTGTGATGTTTATATTTATAATTATAAAATAAAATCCTTCAGAATGTTAAGTAAGGAAGTGCCCCCCATGTCACTGTAACCCTCAGTACTCAGACAGTTTTCCACATGGGTCATGCCGGAGCTGGGTGTGTGGGGATTGTCTTTGGAAAGGGGCACGCGGGAAGCAGTAACTAGCACAGGTCATGCCTGAGCTGAGTGTGCTAGAAACTACTTTGCCGATATTCATATATGGTTAAACTTAAATGGGCAAGCAAGTCGGACTTGGGCTCAGGGCACAAGATGGGATAATACACATAGTATAAGATACTCATTCCATAAAAGGCAAGAGTTGCATATGATGCAATTGGAAAGTGTTCCTACCTAAATAGTTGAGCATTAAGGGTTGCACCGGAGCGCACTTACTGCTCAATGAAATACGGATCTTGACTCACTATGAAACTTCACTCAGTTGAATGTTTCCGAATCAATACTACTGAAGGTGTTTGATTTGAAGAAAATAGTGGGAGTACAATATAAGAAACACCAAAAATAAAACAACCCCAATGAATAAATAATAATGGCACTTTACATTTTAACTTGTAGAATAATGGGAAATAATAATAATTCAACTGGGTTGAATTTGCGATCTATCCTTGAGAAGGATAAGCTCAATGGGTCTAACTTCCTTGACTGGTTTAGAAACCTACGAATTGTTCTCAAGGCTGACAATAAACTGTATGTCATAGAAGAAGCTTACCCAGAGGAACCAGAACAGGGAGCCCCGAGGGCTGCCCGAGATGCGTATGCTAAATACGTCAAAGATGAAACGGAGATAGCTTGTCTCATGCTAGCGACCATGACCTCCGAGCTTCAGAAGCAACTGGAGGACATGGGTGCTTACGATATGATCGTAACTCTCAAGGAAATGTTCCAAGAGTAGGCTAGAGTTGAGCGCTACAAAGCGACCGTCTCTCTGACTGACACGAAGATGGTTGGAGGTTCATCTGTGAGTGCTCATGTACTCAAGATGAAGAGCTATCTTGATCAATTGGAGAGGCTTAGTTCAGCTATGCCCAGAGAATTGGCTGTTGACATAAAAAAAAAAACTCGAGTCGTTGCCTCCTAGTTTTAAGCAATTCATCATGAACTATAATATGCATCAGATGGCGAAATCTATCACCGAGTTGCATGGGATGCTTAAGAACGCACAAGAGGACATGAAGACAAATGTTGTCAAACATGTCCTAATGGTTCAGAAGAAGAAGGGTAAGAAGACTGGGAACAAGAGCAAGGGTAAAGGCAAGGTGTTCCCTAAACCTAAGATCAAGAAAGACAAGGAGGGAGTTTGCTTCCATTGCAACAAGGTTGGCCATTGGAAGAGAAATTGCAAACTCTATTAGGACGAAATCAAGAAGGGTAGTGTGACTACCGCTTCAGGTATTTTTATTATTGAAACTAATTCACTTACTCCTAAATCTTGGGTATTGGATATCGGATGTGGTACTCACATTTGTAATGATGTGCAGGGACTACAAAGGAGTAGAATATTAGCTAAGGGCGAAGTCGACCTGCGTGTGGGAAATGGAGCAAGAGTTGCTGCATTAGCCGTAGGAACTTATTTATTGACTTTGCCTAGTGGACTTGTATTAGTACTTAATAATTGTTATTTTGTACCTGCTATGAGCAGAAATATTATTTCTATTTCTAGTCTAGCTTTGGATGGTTATAAATTTATTATTGAGAATAATAATTGTTCTATTAGAAAGAGGTCTTTACGTGCTAGATCTTAAGAAAGAGAATTATAAGTCCATATATAACATTAACACTAAATGATTTAAACCGAATGACTCAAATACAACATACCTCTGGCACTGTCGCTTAGGCCATATAACTGAGAAACGCATTTCTAAACTCCACTCTCATGGACTTTTAGACTCATTTGATTTGGAATCATTTGAGACGTGCGATTCTTGTTTACTTGGCAAGATGACTAAGAAACCCTTCACAAAAGTTGGTGAAAGGGTCAATGACCCATTAGAACTCATACATACTGATGTATGTGGACCAATGAGTACACCGGCTAGAGGTGGGTATCGGTACTTCATAACTTTCACGGACGACTTCAGTATATATGGTTATGTCTACCTAATGAAGCACAACTCTGAATCCTTTGAAGTGTTCAAAGAATTTAAGAATGAAGTACAAAATCAACTTGGCAAGAAGATTAAAGCACTTCGATCTGATCGAGGAGGCGAATATCTGAGTCAAGAATTTGAGGATCATCTCAGAGAATGTGGAATAGTTTCACAACTAACTCCTCCAGGAACTCCTCAGTGGAATGGAGTGTCCGAAAGGAGGAATCGAACCTTATTGGATATGGTTCGATCGATGATGAGTCAAACGAATCTTTCAACATCTTTCTGGGGTTATACTCTTGAGACAGCTGCGTTCATACTGAACAAAATTCCATCAAAGACGGTTCAAAAGACACCATATGAGATATGGACGGGGAATAGCCCCAAGTTGTCTTTTCTTAAGATTTGGGGATGTGAGGCTTATGTCAAACGTCAAGCTTCCGATAAGCTCGGACCCAAATCTGATAAGTGTATGTTCGTGGGATATCCTAAAGAAACAAGAGGATATTACTTTTACCTCCCATCGGAAAACAAAGTATTTGTTGCCCGCAATGGTGCTTTCTTAGAAAGAGAATTTGTCTCCATGAGAAGCAGTGGGAGTAAAGTACAACTCGAAGAAATTCGAGACTCACCTACAGTTACAGAACCTGTGACGGAAGACCAAACAAGCTCTCAAAAGGTTGGCGAGCTTGAAACACAACAGACTCAACGTAGATCTAGTAGGATTCGTCATGAGCCGGAGAGATATGGATTTCTCGTGTGTAATGATGATGATGTGACATTTATAGATGATGAACCCATGTCCTACCAAGATGCTATGAAGAATCCTGACTCTCAGAAATGGTTAGAGGCCATGAGAGCCGAGATGCAATCCATGCAAGACAATAAAGTTTGGAATTTGATTGACCCATCCGAAGGCTTGAAGACCATTGGATGTAAGTGGGTCTTCAAGAAGAAGACTGACGTGGATGGAAAGGTACAAACCTACAAAGCAAGACTTGTGGCGAAAACTTTCAAACAAGTTCATTGTATTGACTATGACGAAACCTTCTCACCTGTAGCTATGCTTAAATCCATCAGAATTGTATTAGCCATAGCAGCATATTATGACTATGAAATATGGCAAATGGATATCAAAACAGCTTTCCTAAACGGAAATATGACCGAGGACGTGCATATGATGCAACCCGAGGGTTTTGTCGATCCTAAGAATTCTGGTAAGGTTTGCAAGTTTCAGAAATCCATCTATGAATTGAAGCAAGCGTCTCGAAGCTGGAACCTTCATTTTGATCAAGATCTATAGAGATAGATCTAGAAGGCTTATAGGTCTGAGTCAAAGTACATACATAGACAAGGTCATGAAATGGTTCAGAATGCAAGAATCCAAGAAAGGATTTTTTCCCTTGTCACATGGCGTTTCTCTCAGTAAGACACAATGTCCTACAAGTGAGCAGGAACGAAGACGCATGAATAAGATCCCATATGCTTCGGCTATAGGATCTATCATGTATGCCATGATATGTACTAGACCAGATGTGTCATATTCATTGAGCGCAACAAGCAGGTTTCAGTCTAATCCAGGTGAAAGTCACTGGATAGCTGTTAAAAGAATCCTTAAGTACTTACGAAGAACTAAGGACCTGTTCCTAGTCTATGGAGGTATGGAAGACGAGCTCGTTGTAAAGGGTTACACCGACGCAAGCTTCCAGACAGACTCAGACGACTTTAGATTGCAATCGGGTTATTTATTTTGCCTAAATGGAGGCGCAGTGACATGGAAGAGTTCCAAACAATGTACTGTAGCAGATTCTTCAACGGAAGCAGAGTATATAGCTGCTGCAGAAGTGGCTAAAGACTCTGTTTGGATAAAGAACTTTTTGGAGGAGCTAAGAGTAGTTCCGAGCATCTCGGAACCAGTGGATCTATATTGTGACAACAATGGAGCGATCGCACAAGCAAAGGAACCGAGATCTCACCAAAAGTCCAAGCACATACTGCGACGCTTCCATATAATCAGAGAGATCATACAAAGGGGTGATGTTAAAATGTGTAGAGTGCCATCGGACGACAATGTCGCCGATCCATTAACTAAACCACTCCTGCAAGCGAAGCATGAGGGTCATGTGAGGTCGATGGGCATAAGATGCTTAGAGTTGGCCTAGTGCAAGTGGGAGACTGTAGGATTAGTGCCCTAGGCCAAATATATTTGTACTAGGAAATAGATTATGTATTAAGACATTATTATTTATTCAATAAAGGTTGTTTCTTATATATCTGTGTGTATGGGTTGTGAATGTAAATCTTATATCAACCAAGAATGACACTTCGGGTTCATGTCATCAGAATACATGATTCTGATAGTAGAACTGTGAACCAACGAATGACATTCTAAACTCTCCCTAGTGATATGTGGGATGTTAAACATACTTCAGGTAAGAAGCTACATATCTACACTAGTATATTCGTAGACTGGATGATCATGTTCTGCTGATCATGGACATAGGGATGCCAAGTCTGGAATATAGGCACATGTTAGAGAACACGTACTGGACTGACCACACTGTGAGAATATGCATGGTATATGTCATTAATGATTCTCATATGAATAGTGTGCTTGTTCCTACGACCTGAGGTCACCATGGATTCTTGTATGAAGAACTGCATACTTTAATATGATCTTACGTCATCCGTAACGGGATGATCATTAGGGTCATCATTAGGTATGCACTGAATCATGACGAGGAATATAAGAGACCAAGATGGGATTTGTTCCTCTCGTTAAGAGGGAGAAATCTCTGGGCCCCCTGATGAACTAGGACTGAAGGAAATGCATGGCCATGCTCAAAATGGATTAACATGTGTTGTTAATATCATTTTGTATTTGTTCAGTCTAATTCTCGATCAGGAAAGAGACTTTGGTCAAACTCAAGGATGACATATTACCGTGCCTTGTGATCAAGACGTATATCGTAGAACAAAAGGAATAATCAAATGTCTATTCAAATAGGTTTATGATCGCTGATCATTTCATTTAACATGGGTAGTCATGACACCAGTCTAGAGATTACTCATGACTTACGATCTTTGGAAGATCGTTGCCACCGTTAAATGGAACCTACACGGTCACACATAGAACAACGTCTAGTCGGGAAGGAAATGCTCTTAAATGGTTATACATATGATGTATAAATAGGTGAAGGAAATAATCGATCATTGGATGATTGATTTGAATGATTGTGCAAAAATTAGCATAGTTCCGTTTGCAACAGAACAGTTCCGTTGCCAATGGAACAGTTCCGTTGGCAACAGAACTCAGCCAATTTCTCGACAGCCAAGTTTTCATATTAGGAAACCCTATTCCGTTGGCAACGGAATAGGTCCGTTGGGAACGGATAAGTGCTGTAATTAGGGTTTTAGTTATGGTAACTAAGCAATTCTTCGCCTTCCTCTCTAGTATAAATAGAGGGACAGTCCCCCTTTATCAGATACACATTACAGAGCCTCCAGGCTGCCGTAATACAGAGAGAAAGAGAGAGAGAGCCTCCTGAAAGTATTTTCGGACTCGTCTACCCGAGTCCGGTTATTCCGACGATTCGAAGTTCGACGTGGATACGAGTAGAGGTCTTCTGCTTTGAAGACTAGCGAGCGATCATTTTCTTTACCCTAGGAGAAGCAAGGAGTTCGTTCGAGTCGAGCTTTAGGAGCACGAAGGAGAAGGAAGCAAGACGGAAGTTCGTTCAGACCTACATCCGCTTCTCTCTCCCGAATCAGGAAGATCCAAGGTATAAATTTTAATAGCATAATCTCGTATCCTTATTCCCTTAACGTAGATCCTAGGGCGGGTTGAACCCGTAGGTTCCGCTGCGCATGTAACGTACATGGCTATGGATTCCCCAACACTCATCAGCTCAGTTATAAAAGCTCGTTAAACCTTAATTGGAGGCATGTCGAAGAGGTGCTTGAAGGGCAGCCTATTGATCAACTCGTGGTGCCGCGGCGTTAAACCACGGAGACACTTCCCCATGTAGAAGTTAATAAACCGGTCTGGGTGGCATCGAGTTGTTATGAGGGTACCAATGGCGGAATGGATTCCAAGCTCCTCTATGAATGTCTCATCTATGGGAGGTGGTTGAGCACTGGACAATGAAGCCTTGTTCTTGCGAGGAGGCATTGGGTCGAAAGCAGAATGGATTGTTGTACTATTTAAATTACATCGCATAAACATGCAATTTAATCCTTCTATTAACTACGCCGCCGAAGACCGCCCAGTTACCCACAACAAAACAAAACCAACCCCCCTGGTTACTGCCAGTCCCACCAAGGAAATGGCTCCAAAATTTGTGCAGGCCACAGTAGTCCTAGGTCTCCGTGCATCGTCCAAAGAGAAACAAGCTGATCGCCCACAGTCGAAGACCGTCCTATCATCCAGTGGCCCTGTCCATCCAGGGGACAACGGTCCACTGCCAAAAACAAACAACACATCTACTCCACCAAATATAGACATCGAACCTACAATCCCCCCCCCCCCCTCCCCCGCCTATCTCAGCTCCAGCTTTGTGACGATATACACTTCATGTCTCAGCACCCATGGAACCGCCAGAAATCCCCCGAGTGTAATCCTGAACCTGTTAATTCGGGTCTCTCTCGCCCCAACCGGATAACAGGTACATCAGAGACCATACCGACAGCACCGATTACTGCGACAAATAAATCGGTACCTATGCTTGATGCCATTCCAGCAACGGTGAACTCAGCCCGGATAAATCCGATTTATTTAACATGTAAGATACAATACGTTCTGTTGGTAACATAATCCTATACATAGTTTTATTAAATATTTCTGCATTACCACACGTCTCTTAAATCAACTTTTTCAGATCTGGACAACGTATTTGCACCCAATTTTGATGAAATAGACCAACATGTTAAAGTCACCGCACCATCTCCCAGCTGCGAGACCGCTACTGGCCTGTCGGCTTCAAATGCTCAGCATGTAATGCCATCAGTGCGTTACCAGCACAAGATCATTCCTGGGAGAATCAGCCACAATCATCCTCTATTCAACGAGCTAAAGGTGCAAGATTCAGGTTGGTCATTTCTTTCTTTGAAATTTTCGCTACTTCAGTCTAATACTCTTCTTGAAATACTATCTAATACGCTTTTAACCACTCAATTCATAATCATTTTTGTGGCTTACTTCTCAGCTACTGTCAAGTCCAAGTAATCATCTGCTCCATCGACACACCACACGGGTAGTGAGTCCTCAGGGTCATCTGTTCTACGAACCTCACCTGACCCACTTGCTCAAATGGTGCCACGTAGATAACTACCCCGTTCGCCCAGGACAAACTCCTGGAACGCGACACCGATTACCGCTTCGATGACACTCTCGATTACAACCAGAGAGGGAACGACTTCACGTACACGGCTCAAGGCTTAATCCCACAATACATGCAGCGTGTCATTATGTGTGGCATAAGGGATTTATATTGCGAGACAAAGAGTACGTTTTCCACCACGGTGGATACGAGGTCAGTAAGGAAGTGCATTTGGGATTTTAAAGGAGAGGAAGGTGCCTCCTAAGATAATCATCTTACTCAACATTTCAATTATCACCAGTTTATTTTCTTGCATTACGCATATGTATCTCACTAAATCTCACTCAATCAGGTAATTGACGCGCTCCTACATATACTGCATTGCTTTAATAACGACCCTGGCACTCGTTTGGAACTTTGTGCACTGCGATGACGTGGTTTATTTTTTTTCTTAATAATCTTTGTCATATTACCATTTAAAGCTATGTTATCGGTATGCCAATCATCTTCAATTAATTGATTTTGTACAGTCGTGCTTACCAAACCTGACTGTTGGTCAAATTCAGAGCCACCCTAATTACCGCATGCTTAACAGGGATTCCGTCCTTGCATGCAGGTGGTTATTCTTACCAGTAAATGCCAATCAACACCGGAATCTACTTCGCTTTGACTTTTATGAGCACAAAATCAAATGCTACAATCCACAGGTTAGCACCTAGCGGTACCGCCACATGGTTGAACTAGTAGCGGCCCTCTGACAGGGTATTTTGAAAGATATAACCGGTTGGGGTGAAATTGCTAACTGGCAATTGTCTCATGAAGCCACCCCCCAGCAGAATGTGTTCATTGAGGATTGCGGTATTTACGCGGTAAAAGTCGTCGACCACCTAGTGGTAAGGCGTAATCTTCAGTGGTACCCTGAGACTGTTAAGGGCAATCAGGGCAGGATTGTATATAACTTAATTGCGTCATCTTTCTATCCAGAGTCATTCCCGTAATAGTGCTATCTCAGGAATTAATAGGATGAGTATTTTGAAGGGAACAAAATTTAGTTTGGTGTATTTGGCCTTTTTTTTTTAAACTTGTGGGTTGTGGTGACTGTAATATTTTGTGGTGGGGTATTATATTTACCCCCTACATGGGTTGTCTTTGCTTTGTATTTCCCCTAATTATGTCATGTCATAGTGTGTCTTCTCTATGATTTGTATGAAACACTAATACCCTTATTATTAATTTCTTAAGATTTAATTAAGTTAGTAGGCCGATCCCGCATTCATGTTCTATTTGTGATTCAATTCATTTTGTATGCTAGTTATATTTTTAACAAAGATAACTTACCTACTATGTATTCATATAAGGAATCGAGATAGATAAATCCTATTTTCATTACTTCATGCAAAAAGTTGGTACTTTTTTCCCAATTAATAACTACGTTAATTATTTTAACTTACTATCTGCTTACCAATACACATTCATATCTAATTAAAGTCTACTCTGCTTAGCCCTACCCCTTCATTACTTCGTAATATGTTGGAATCTACTATGATCATGTTTTGACTTCCAACAATTTAATATCTATAAGGTTGCTATCGGACGTTTTCTGAATCCCTTTAGACCTAATATACGTACCATACTTTCATTTCTACCCAATGCCATTTTACTATGGTATTATAGGACACCACAAGCCTCTATATCAATACGCTACTAAATTACTATCTGCTTACCACTACAAATTACTGATAAAACTTTTCCATTACTTACCACCACGACATACTTACCACTACAAATCAATACAACCTTACGTTCACAATATCACATAAAAATACCATACATATAATTACTTCTTACATAACATTACATCATAAACTACTAAAAGTACCCTTACAATATCTGGACATCCTTGTCCAGATCAACAAGCCTAACCACTTACTACAAAACCATAATTCAACACGCCTTCTAAAGCACGCACCCTAGAACACTACCAACCACACTACATTCTTTCTGGTGTAATTACTACCATCCGTCATCACAAATACACGTCCCAACCAAGTACATTCAAAAGAGGGACCCAAAATCAAACCTTCTCCACATATTAACGCTCCCCCTCGCACAGTCAAATGACTGAGCAGGGTTTGCCAACCACCATCCTCTCGATCAGCCTTGCCTTGAACTCATCATTTGCGCACTGGTGAATCTGAACATAGGTTAAACTGGGATTATCCAGCCCCAAGTCCACGTTCACCCTGAAATCCAAATGTATATTAACGGCAATATTCACCCTCGTGGCGAAATAGTGGTAATCCAAAGCCGGTTTTATGAATCCCAAATTAGGTCAATCGATTAATGCATCAAGTAAAGCAACATAAACCTCAGCCTTCTCAACGTCAATGTCAACCAGCCTCCCAAACGAACTAACAAGCTCACTAGCCTCCCAAACGAACTAATCAGTTATGTTTAGCCATACCTGCAAACGTACAACTCATTAAATATTGTGCGTTCGATTACCACCAAATTGCATCAATTAAAACTATTAAAAACAAAAAACCTTCTTCAAGAACAAGCACGGCATGGTGTTAATTGAAGTCTTCTAGGCCCTGAAATTCACCCACACTCCCTCAATTTTTGATTTTGTCTCAACGGCTACAAATCGGTCACGGACATAACGCGTTGGAAATATGAGAACGTACTCAAAGTACCTACCAACACGGTACTTGTACTCACGGGGGAGACTAGTCATTGCGAACGCCACATACTTGATGACATTGTCGATGTTGAAGTCGACGGGGCATGGATCTTCAAGTTCAACGTAAGCACTTTTCTCGAACTCCAACTCGCGCTGCTTTGTTTCAAGATTTGGACAAGCAAATACCCTCGGGCCCTTACAAATCATGGAAAAGCATCAAATATTACTATAATCTACATCTTTACCATCAAAATAATCATTAAAAAAAAAAAAAACAAATAAAATTAAATGGTAACCATGCTCATATATAAGACAGTGCGATATAATATCTTAATCCGTTGGAAACCAGCTGTATATATGCTTCTCTGCTTACTGGAAGTTTTCCAGTATTTTTGCAATATTTATAAAAAGAAATTTTTGTAGAGGAACTGGCTGAAATGATTCGTGGGATGCCCATATTTATAGAGATTTCTAGCTGGGGATTTTCCCCTAAAACTGAAATCCCGCCAATTCAACACCCCCCATTCAAAATTTGAATTCATATAACACATTCATTTTACGCGGGCAGTAATTAACTCTGATTTCCAATTGATTTGACGTTTTATTTAAAGGAATAAAAGCATGACATGATAACAAGAACATTAAATTCTCCTGGCATTGAATATGTACTTTACTGAGCATGACATTTTAACTGTCAGAAGTTGCAGATAATCTTGAAATCAGCTGAATGTCAACAAAAACCAGAAACCAGGTTCTGCCCGATTACCGGTGGTTTCTGACACGTCATCTGACATCATCTAAAGGTCTGGGGGGCAATATAGGGGTTTAGTATATAACCTCTATAGTAAATACATACCTGAGCAAGCCGTGTATGCTTTTAGAGACAAAAGTTAACTCATTTATTTTGCGTTTTATGCAGATGCCCTCTTGTATGAGATATATAACAATAGTAAATCAAGGGTCATTTCAGTTTTTTTTTTCGGTTTTAATGCATAAGAAACCATTGGATAGAATAAATGTCTGGTCTTCACCAAGAATGGGTTATACTTTGGATAGCCGGAATATGGAATGTTTGGTTAGAAAGAAACCGACGGATATTCACCGACGTCCAAAGGCCGAGAAGCAATCTTCTAAAATGGTCGGCAACGAAAGTGACTAAGTGGATGAAAAACTGCTAAAGACAGCCGAGCCCAAGGAATTCTCTGGAATCTCTTCTTTTATTTTCTTCTCTTGTATCTGCTCTTTTTTTTTCTTTTCTTGTCTTTTATTTTAGTTATGTAAAACATTAATGTAATGAGCATGGGATCGCATGTGTTTACGTATCAAAAAAAAATGTCTGGTCTTCATTCTAGCATAATTTCGTTAAAGAAACCTAAATATTAATTCATGCTCTTTTCTTCTTTTATAAAGAAACCCCTCAAATATATGATTTTATCTCCATTTTATTTAGGATTTAATTAAGAATAATATGATCAAAATAAATGGCTTAATCGAAATAAATTAAATATGCCTTATTGACAAATATAAATTATGATTAGAGGATTATTTAACTGTGTTGTAAAATTAGACCATATTAAGCCTCCTCTTTTGTTTTAATCATAAAGTAATAATAGTTCAAATTATATGCAATTATAGATAGCAATTAGTAATATAAGGCAATATTTGCATAAAAGCAATTAGCCAATAGAAGGCAATATTTTGGAAAATTTCACTGCAATATTTGCATAATAGCAATTAGCCAATAGAAAATATTTTGCATAATTTCATTGCTCACATGTTGTCTGCAATCAGCCAAATAAAAGGCAATATTTTTGCATAAATTACATACAAGTGCACTAGATTTATTAAAAAAATATATAACATATGAAGATAGAATAGAGCGGTACAATCACTCTAGCCAGTCGGGGCGGTCTTTGGATTGACCAGCAAGTGGGAGCTGTAAGACAGGAAAGGGTGTGACGCAGGCTGCTTTCGGTTGGAGACATGGCTGCTTAGCCTCAGCTTAACGCCTTCTATTTCAGTTTCTTCAGGGAGCACTGACAGAAATTAAAGATAGGCAGATTGCCAATCGATGCTCCTTACCAAAACCGAAATAAGTTATATAATGAAATATATAACAGGCTAATAATCAATTTATGGTTCAATTCCTTTTTAACATGAATAGAATAAGGTGCCCTATTCAATGAAATAAAATTATATAATAAATTGTTAACCATATTAATGAACTTGAAAATAATTCCATGAGAATAAACTATTCAAACATGAATTCCATATATCATATCAGCTCGAGGTAAATTTGCATAAGTATAGATCAATTAAAATAACAAGATCAATTTAAAAATATTGATCTAGAGTTTGCAACTCTAAAGCTTGATGCAAATTGTAAAACAAACTTTATAATAATTTATGCAACTAAGAACTTTATTTTGTCTTTAGATTGTTGGTTACTACTCTAAAAATTAACCAAATAAATAATTAAATCAAGTCATAAAATAATGATACAATAAGACAAGCCTGGTGTGTAGCCGTGCGATCGAGCAGCGACTGCCCTAAAGACAGAATAACGTTCTCTTATGCAGGGAATCTCGTTTATCCATCTCCAAAGTCCTACACCACGAGGAAGTCTCGCATCCACTCCAGTAGCACAGTTACGGAACATGCCTTCATTTTAAAAAGAAATGAAGTCGTGCATCATGATTTCTCAAACCAAGTTGAAAGAATAATATTTGAGAGGAAGAATAGCAATTATTGTATCGTATATATATTATATTGTATAAGGAGGAAAACTCTTTTCATAAAAGGAGAGAAAAAGACTATGCTAAACGAATTAATTTCATTATAAACTCCTCATTAATTATCTCTTTTATTTATTTAAATGGCCATTAAAAATACAACAAATAAGTTTTAAAATTTATTAGTATTATTTAAATAAATAATATAACAAATATGTCATCTTCCTTTAATTAAACTTTAATCATGTATACCTTAGTTTCACCGAATGAATAAATTATGTAACTAATTAAAAAGAGATGAGCACAAGTGTGAGTCGTTCCATGCTACCCACGTTTCTCCCATTCTGTGCAGCCCTACGCATATCCATTATGTATTCTGCCGGTTCTCTAGAATCTTTTAAAGTCGAATCCCTTTAGTTTTGCCAATTATTGTGTTTTAGTTTGCACTATGTTTATTATGATTTCAATTGATATAAGTTTATAATTATGAGTGTATAGCACTATTTCTAAATCAAATGTTCTAATATCTAGAATAACATTATGTATTCTGCCGGTTCTCTAGAATCTTTTAAAGTCGAATCCCTTTAGTTTTGCCAATTATTGTGTTTTAGTTTGCACTATGTTTATTATGATTTCAATTGATATAAGTTTATAATTATGAATGTATAGCACTATTTCTAAATCAAATGTTCTAATATCTAGAATAACATATATTTTTAGGGAAAAGTAACTATCAATTACTTGCCGCATAAACGTCATTCATCGCATATTATATATTTATATCTATTAACTAAACTTTTATATATTATTATATCTTTTAATCTATCCACTATACCTTTTTTAATATTATAAATTTCTAAATAATAATTTACATTTTTTTATGCATATATTATATTTCTTTTGTATATGTTTATTATATGTATATAAATTTTAATAAACTTATCTTTATTCGAAAGATGGCCTGAGGAAATAAACTTGTCTTTATGTTTATTATAATTTTTTGACTATCCTAGCCCAAAATCCCGCCCTCCATATATGGTCGGTCAAATATGAAAAATATCCTTACGTATTCGGTATAAGAGTAAATAGTTTTTTTTAATTATAAGAGTAAATAGTTCTATTTCTTAATATTACAAATTTCTAAATAATAATATACATTTTTTTATGCATATATTATATTTATTTTTATATGTTTATTATATTTATATAAATTTTAATAAACTTCTCTTTATTCGAAAGATGGCCTGAGGAAATAAACTTCTCTTTATGTTTATTATAATTTTTTGACTAACCATGGCCCAAAATCCCGCCCTCCATATATGGTCGGTCAAATATTAAAAATATCCTTACGTATTCGGTATAAGAGTAAATAGTTTTTTTTTTGAATTATAAGAGTAAATAGTTCTATTTCTTAATTGAATATTTGCATGAAAATTGTTTATTTATATTATTTTAAATTCTTGTCTTTTTTCTAAAAGTAAGTTGGGAAAAATAATATAATTGAACAACATATGGATTTGTACATATAATAATTGTCAAGGTAGAGATATGTAATTTAATCAAATTAAAGAAAAAATATTCTGGAAATGGCACCACCATTTTGCGAATATAAGAACCCCAATATCAAACTTAATTGTTCGAATTAATTAAATCTCCAAATGGGCATAAATTGGGGGGTTTTCAAATCTCAAAGAAGTGATAATTGCAGAGGACTGATAGCTGGACGGCGGGACCCTTTATTCTCAGCTCAGTTCATTGAACCTGAAATGCAAGTGTGCAACTTGGAAGCTGGCTCTCGTTCTTAGTATCGTATATCGGTGCAGGCCCTAATTAATGACATTGCAAATGCAACTTGGCGGGTCCGGCCTAAAAATTGTGAAATGTTTTCCTTCAAAAAAAAATTGTGAAATGTACAAACATTATCACGTAAATTCGCGTGTGCAATTAATGAAATATGGAAATCCCCAAATTAATATTTTATTCATTATACATTTGGTTAACTAGTTAAGGATGTCAGATGAGTATTACTGAACAAAATATGATCACTCACAGAACGCCACGCAGAAAAAGACCACTGGAAACCCATAGTACATATTAGAGATATTGGGAAATATTTCAAAAACGTCCTAACTTTTCTTAATATTTGAAAAAAAAACTTATGACTTTTTAGATTCATTGAAATTTAGTCTTTACAAATTTTTTTTTTTACTTGTCATGAAGATTAAAGTTAAGGAAAATCTGAAAACATGACGGTATAATGTTTTTTCCGCTTTCAATATACTTTTTGTTTTCTATATGCTATTTTCATTATTTTACGTATATATGGTTTATTGTCTAAAAAAAACTTGAAATAGCCGGCCAAATGACTACAGGATCATCGGTCTACTGAGGTGCTCCCCGTCGGTTGTTGGAACGACGCGAGCCGGGCTCTAAAAAATTGAATCATATATATTGTTTGTTTAGATTTATGTATTGTTTATTGTTTATATATACTATTTTTTCGGGTCGTACTGCATGACAGACAAGTCCGTCATGCAGCATCAGATCCCTAAAATTAACATTTCATCAAAAACAAACTTGAGAGCACATACCTCACATCACTTTTTTTTATATTTTATTTTATTCAATTGAAAATAACAAATAAAGAAGAAAGGTTAATATTTTGCAAGCTTCTAAAGAACATTCACTCAAAAATCCCCCATCCGTTACAATTCGGAAAAAAATAGTCACTCATCCGTCCTTGCTTAGGCGAACTATGTCAGGCCGAAACTAGTTAGTTCTCTTGATTTATCGGTTGTTTTTTTCTCGGAAAGATGGATAAAGCCCCTTGCAAGCTCGCTCTAGATAATCCACTAATTAGTATTCGGTGGGAACCCTCTTCATCAATAGTATGGTAGAGGTAAACATGTCGGAGGTTCGAACTGATGCAAACATGCTTGAATATTTCATAATTATATTTTTAGAAAAAATTTGTTGTGAGCTACATTTTATGCATTTAATGCATAAATATTCCATCTGTAGTTTTGCTAAAGAGGATACATGAGAAATGATCTATGTTGCACGGACACGGGTGTCGTGTCCGACACGACACTGACATGGCAACACGGCCATTTTAGAAAAAACATCGGACACGACACGTTATATATACATATTATTTTATTATTATTTTAATATAATTAATTATGATAATGAAAAGATTCGAGAGGATAACAATAAGAAAGATTATTTTTTTCTATGAAAATGCACAAAGAAAAGAAAAGAAAAGATATCGTCTCTAGTACCTGGTTCTCATAAGTTATGACTGTTAGAAAAAAATATATAAAAAATGTTGTTAGTAAAATAAAAAGAATATATTTTTGGAAAAAATGAGAAAACATATATACTTATATAAAAAATATTGATTTAAATTGGACTTTTATATACTGGACTGTGTCCGAAAAGTGTCCAGTCGTGTCCAAACCCTATCCAGCCGTGTCCGAACCGTGTCCTAGCCGTGTCCTGCTTCTCATAAGTTATGGCTATTAGAAAAAAATATATAAAAAATATTGTTAGTAAAATAAAAAGAATATATTTTTAGAAAAAATGAGAAAACATATTTACTTATATAAAAAATATTGATTTAAATTGGACTTTTATATACTGGATTGTGTCCGAAAAGTGTCCAGTCGTATCCAAATCCTATCTAGCCGTGTCCGAACCGTGTCCTGGCCGTGTCTCGCCGTGTCTTGGCCGTGTCCAAAAATTAATTAATATTAAAATATTCGGACACACCACGTGACGTGTCCAACACGTGTCCGAGCCGTGTCCGTGACGTGTCCGTGTCCGACACGGGTACGGCCAATTTTTTGAAGTGTCCACGCAACATAGGAAATGATAAACATGGACAAGCATCTAAGCCCTTATTTTTACGAATTTGTTATGTTATTTTCTAAAACTTTTCTGTATGTATGTTATGTAAATGTTTTATCTTATATTAAACATAAATATTATTTTACTTTATAAAATGTCATTTTCTACCTGTAAGTTTAATTTGTTTTAATTCATATCCTAATTAGTAGAGTTTATTGCATGTGGATCAAGATGTAATGGCTTCAAATCCCGACAAAGACAATCTTATTTAATACATATTTAGTAAAGTTTTCAACCCATCAAACGTGGGATGAATATAAAAAAAAATAATCTTTTTTGATGTATTATAATATCTATTCCATTTAATTTTATCTTAAGACTTGAATAAACAAATAAAACAAATTTTACAAGTGATACTTTCATCCAAAAAATACACATCGATGAGTTATAACTAACTTCCGCACGGGTAAAGAAATCAATTTATACAGAGTAAAAGATATAAAAACGTTAGGGGCTTTAGAAAAACATTCAGAACAGTTAGGGGCTTTTTTAAAACATGCATAAAACAAATTTCTTTCCATCCACCTTTCGCTTTCTTGTGAAATATCAGTGGTCACCACCAATCACAGTGCATCATTTTCCTTAGGCTCTCCGAACGGGCCCCTTTCCTTTCTATTCACGTGCCACGCACGCGGTGTCCATCCTTCATTGCCCTTCATACACACATAACACAACAAGCAAATATATATACGCCACTAATTAAACCGCAAGAGAAAAAGAAAGTCTCAAGTCTTCATTCCAAAGAGAGAAAAACAAAAGATAGAAAGAACGAAGATTGAGAGAGAGAGAGAGAGAGGAACAAGAGATGGATTAATGGTGCAATCATCAAACAATGGGGTGGTGTTGCTGGTTGGAGTGGTGGTTCTGGCAGCGACATTACTTCTTCTTCCATTGATTCTCCCTCCTTTACCTCCTCCACCAGCTCTCTTCATGTTAATCCCCGTTGTGCTCATCCTTTTGCTCGCCTATCTTGCTTTCACGCCCTCTAACTCCATTGATGCTTCTTCCACCTTCCCCCAATGAGAGCGAAAAAAAGAAAGAATGAAAGAGGAATCAAAAGCTAGCTCGGCATTTTATCATCGATCCAATTACTCAAAAATGTTTCTTTATGTGGTTGATTTTACACAATTAAATACAATTATACAAGATCGTTGAAGAAAAAACAAAAAGGAAAAGAAAAGCAAGCAATCTCTCATACAAGCCAAGGAAAATTCCGGAAAAAAAAAAAGAATAAATAGACATATATATAGGGAAAAAATGAAAAATTGAAGTTTTATTGGTCGCAATTGGGGGGCTGAGGTGAAGTGAGGCAATAGAGAACTAGGCCTGCTATTAAAACTGCTGCTCCTGCAACAAAACCTCTTGGAAGAGTTGATGCGACTCCAATGTATGGTAAAGGGAGCGTGAAGGCGTAGATTGATAGAGGAACTGGCCAAAAAAGAGAGATTCATTTAATTTAGGTGTTAGTTTTTATTTATTTGTTTATTTGGTAATTGAAGTAATTGTGTTGGATAGGGAGGTGGGTTAGTTTTGTTAGGAGGGGAGTTTTGGTAGGTTTAGAAAAAATTGTATAGAGGAAATTGATGAAAAAGAAGATTCTTTTTTTTCTTTGCAAGAATTGATAGAACATGTGGTGTGTTCAATGCTCATGCTGTCAATTTTATGTTTACTTCAATTTTCTTATTTTCTATTTTTTATTTGAGAAAATATATATGCCAAAAGCTTGAATTCATGCTTTTTATTATTTGTTGTCAATTAGATTTCAATATCTGATGTGTATCTTGTCATGTATATTTAATTAACTAGGTATATACCATTAATTTTCTTAAAAAATATTTTTGGGTGGAAAATCTAAATCTTTAATTTTTGCATTACATTCCTTAGGTGTTACTTCTTTTAGACTTCATGTTATCTTTTTCTTTATATAAAGAACATTCAAAAGGGGTTGATAAAGCAAAAGTACTTTTTTGATACATAGAATAATAGCTTTCTAGAAATTTGAAGATAATGAAATGAGACATTCTTTTGCGACATGTTTTTCACTAATTTTGCACCTATCAATTACCAAACAGCACCAAAAAGCATGCCTAGCTAATGATTCATGTAAATGAACAAGAAAGACGGGACTAAAAGGAGGTGCAGTTGGTGGGTAGATATTGGTAGAAAATGTTTTAATAGAACAAAAAAATGTGGTAGTATTAATGAAAATAAAAACAATATTTTTATTTTTAGAAATGACTGCAAATATGTCATTTAACATAAAAAAAATTCTGTTCTATTTTCTGCTCATATGGCTACTCCTAGTTGGTGATACAAATTACAAAGTCATAATTGTAGGTTTAGGCTGCTAAATAAATAGGTCACCTTGTAATAAAAGCATCTTACTAAAAGGATTTAGATGCGGGTCCCCTTCCCACTTATATATTTTGAAAACCAACTTACCATATATGCATGTTTCACTTACTATTTGTCAATAAAAGCATCTTGCTTATATATTTGTCAATTAAATATAGGAAAATAATCAAGACGACCATAATTTCCATTGGGAGAACTCTTGCATCATATTCATATTCATAACAAATATGTGACAAATCACTGGATTGTGGGCTCACATATTTCAAAATGATTTTGAAATTTACATTATGCCTATTTGTCTATATAATGTACATGTAGTTTAGGATGCATTAATTTTCTTTAGTTGGTCCTGATTTTTTATATGAATATGGTCCTGATTTTTTTTTTTTTTTTGACAATAGTCCCTTTTGGTCCAGACTACTACTGACAATTTTTTAATCTGGTCCTAGATTTTATTCAAAAATATAGAAACTGGCCAATATATTGTCAAGTTGGGCTGAGAAAGATGGACTTTATAGCCAGATTCAGATTAATCTGGACCAGTTCATCTCCTTTCAATTTTCAAACTTACCACTTCTAATTTAATAATGTACCCTAATTATCTTTTTGTTAGAAAATCGTACCGCATTTTTGCAAGTTGGTACGTTGATCTGGACTTTTATTGTGAAAGAAAGATGTAATGAATGAACAAGTAATTATCAGTTTTAACCTAATTTCATATAAATTTAATTAATCTGGCAAATTACAAATTTATCCCTAAATTAAAAGAGTAGCTTAAAAGCAATGTTTGTTATGTAATTTTAACTCACACAAGATTTGTTTAAATTTTGGTACTAGTTTATTGTTTCTGTTTATTTAAATAATAAGTTATGACTATAAATAATAATAATAATAATAATAATAATAATAATAATAATAATAATAATAACCTGAAAACGTGGAGGCGAGACAAGATACAACAGCAGAAGAAATCTGAAGTAAATGCAATAATGATATATTAAACGCCATGTTAACTATCACAAACAACAACGGTAAAACTGGCGCCCCGTCACATCCTACCACATGTCGCAATTCGATTGGTTTAAAGTTTAAACAATGAAATGGACAAATCCAGTTCAGCATAAAATTGGAGGGAAAATGTTATATAAATACAAACCTGTAGATAATGATGTGAGATTAAGAAAGCAGCCTGCGCCATTTTTGAGGTAAGTTGGAAGGAGATTAAACGGAACGCCCCATAATTTTGATAAAAATGGCAATAATAAACACATGAATATTGCCTGTGTGATATAATATGGATTATTGGATGATTTTGGAATTATGGAATTTGAAATAATTTGTGCTGGGAAAATTAATGTGTTTAATTTTGGTACCTGGTATGCGGAGCCAAATGAGTTGACAACAAACAGATCAACTGATCCTCCCTGCATAAAAATAATATAGTAAATTAATATTTGACAAATTAAGAAAAATAATTTTCTTAAAAACTGCAGGAAATAAAATGCCGGTATGTATATTTTATACCTTTAACTTTTTCTTAGCATCCAAGAATATTATTTCCTGCAAGAATAAAATGTAGTTAACTAAAACTGAATAACATTACATAACATGAGATTATTTATTCATTTCATAATTTAATATATTCAGTACCTTTAAAACTGTATCAGCAGCTTGTAACAGAAACGAAATAATCATTAAAATTGGCCAAAAAATTCCCACACTTTTTAATGAAGCATTTGGTCCAGATCCACTGTAATAATAAATATTATGAAAAGAAATTAGCGAATATAATTACATCATATGTTAACAACATTGACTGATATTTTGTAATGTGTATTTTCAATTATCTTAATTACCTTGCAACAGTTATTACGACGCCAGCTGTCACAAGAAAGCATCCGAATATTTGATTAAATCTATATCGCCTCCTCAAAAATACAGCTGATAAAATAAGTTGCCAAACTAGGAAAGTCTTCATACATGAATTACATAACAAAATTATTAGCAAATATATTGATTAATTAATTTATTAATCTAAACAAATCTTATTATACCTGAGAGAGTATTGGTATTGAAGCTCCAGACAGAACAGCTGCACCAACAAAATATTATTTATTTATTTATTTATTTATTTACTCACCACTATTTTAATTTAACAGAAAAAATATTATTTAATAATAATAATGTAATAATAACAATTTTTATTTACGAACTTGCGGCAGCCATGCCTGAAGCAGCAGCTAAAGCTTCTAGAAGGCCTACAGCTATTAATGGAGTTTTTGGTATTGTTAGCATTTCGTTTGTTACTATACCAGCTCTGTAACGACCATATAATATGGAGAAATACACTACCACATACCTGAAACAGAAACAAAAGAAATATATGATTAATAATTATTAAAACTTGGTCAACTGAACAATTTTTATCTAAAGCCTGTTGAGGTTTTAATATGAAGCCCATTTCAAGTTAAAAGGGATAAAGCCCAATAATGGGTCCAAATAGGGGAAGAATATGTTCCTAATTTTCTTTTACTCTTCTTTTTTGTGGCAAAGTTGTTACATTATAACACAACTAAACAAAGAAAAAGTGTTGACAAAATTGATGGGCTAATATTAAATATAAAGAGTTGAGGAGCCTAAATTGAACTCTCAACACAATAGTTGACTTATCATTGGAGCAGGCCAATTATCATTCTAATTATACCAAAACAAAAGTTGTTGCTTGGAAGCCGCATAAAATAATTCTGGACCTTAATCTTTTCTACGAATTTATTACGACCCCAACGCAGCCCAATCAACATCGTGATATATAAGCACACGTTTATATAGATTAACAGTGAATCTATTTGTGTATAATCCTGTGGCTACTATGTTATTCTCTATATCTTGCACCCTAACATCTTCATTATATTGGTCGCATATAAACACATAGTGGATACTGTTCATGATATTACAGTGGGACCGCATAAATAGTTTGCCGTGCTAATAGTTTTGGCGCTATATCACGTGCACAAATAGTAGTTGAATCACAAGTGGAATTTGAAAATTTTCTTCAATTTTTTTGTAATAAATTTAAAATCAATATTAATTTTCATAATTTTATTATATTATAAAATTAGCTGAATAGTTTGTGGTATTCATAAAATATATTCTTCTTATTCCCTTAAAAAAATATGTTTTTCTTTTAAAAAATATTTTAACTATTTCGCGTATGTTGCCATTTGTGGGTTCACCTTATAATTTCGCGTTTTTTAATGAAAAATACTATCATTAACTTTCCGTCTCTGGATCGTAAACCTTTCTTAAACATTTAAAAAAAAACGCAAATAATAGAAAAAACAGCATCTAATCCCAAAAAACCAAAAAAAAGAGAGACGACAACAAATTCAAAATTGCAAAAATCAAGATCTAAAATGGAAATTAATAGGATTAAAATTACCCGAAAGTGGCGAACTGAGCGAGGAAGAAAGGATATTCTTTAAGCGGAACAAGGGCGAGCTTATACAGCACGCGATTCGCCGTGCCGAGCAGAACCGTAGCCGTCGCTGCGACGGCTATCTGCGCCGCGTGTCCCCTCCTCTCCGCCGCCGCCACGTCATCACACGATCTCCTCATGGCGCTGCAGCACTTGACCTCCTCCGTCAATCGTCGTGGTTGCAGACTCCGCCTGATCGGCCGTGGAGGAAGCGACTGGACGGCTCCATTGCGCCAGATGGATCTTGTGAGATGGTATGAGATGATCGAGCGGTTGATTGAGCTGTTTTTGTGCAGCAATTGAGTGATCGGAGAGCTGCAAGGTCTGTAATGGCATGTCGCCATTAGAGAGAAAGAGAGAAGGTGCTGATTCGTGATGCTTAGTTCCTGATTGGATTGAAATTTTTGAATAAATTTAGGTGGGGATGGAGAAGGAGAGAATTGTTTAATGTGATTTTGCAACCTCGGCAAGGTTGGAGGAGCAAATTGGCACTGGTAACTAGACAGTGGGCTTCTCTTTTGTTGGCTTACGAGCCTTCCTTTAAGTTGTGAATTTTGCACATTAGGCCCTAAGTTTTACTTTATGGGAACTGATACGATATGGCGGGGTTCTTCATCAAGCAGCACAATCCAAAAAGAGCGGGATACAGAGGCAATAAATAATATATAAAATTAGAAAAAATAGTATATAAGATTTATTTTTTGTAAATAGTATACAGAAATAATAAATAGTATATATGTAAATTAATAAAAATAGTATATAAAAAAAATAGTATATTAAAATGCAGAGAAAATAGTATATATAAATTTTTGTCGCGCTTTCAGATTTTCCTTACACTATATTCAACTGCAAAGTTGTACATGTGCTTTTGAATATTGATCATTGTGATTTGTGAGCAAGTGCAAGTAACAAAATTGATAATGTGACATGAATATGAAAGTTACAAGGGTATATGTGCATAATAACAGAGAAAACAACTGAACCGTTTCACCTTGGCTCTCTCTGTGAAACTATATATACAGCGAGTAATCTGTGTAAAATGTTTCATTCATACTATTATGGAGTCAGTGAACCGCTACACAAGAAGAAACATAAAGAAGCAGCCAGAACCAGAAACATTAAGAAGCGGTCATGGATGCAATCATGCGAGTTACATTCCTATATGTCTTATACTAATGTTTATTCTGTGTAGTGTGTTACTATTTTAATGCTTGGTGATTCAGTGCACGAATCATTTGAAGATTGAAGACAGAGGATTTTGACTACATGGATAAGCGCCGGCCTTTCTTTATAGGGAAATGGCCTGATTACCGACTAAACAGAGATTGTTACCTATATTGCACGAATACGGATGTATCCGATACGATACGGATACGGCGATACGGAAAATCTCAAAAATATAGAATACGAATATGACAATTTATATATTATTTTATTATTTATTAATTATATTTTATAAATTTAATTAATTTATATATATTTAGATATTAGAATTTGATGCAGGAGATACTAAAAACTTGTTATTATAAAAATATCTTGAGTCAGAATATTTGTTTGTTATAGTTAATTAAATAATTAGATGTCTTAATCTTATTTTATTGATTTTATATATGTAATCATATGTTTTAACTTTTAAGAATATATTTTCTTACGCTGGAAGTATCTGATACAGATACGGGAAGTATCTGTGAAGTATCCGGTCTTATTTTAAAATAAAATATTAGGATACGCCACGTGGTGTGTCCGCTACAGTATCCTAGTATGCGATACGGGTATAAGTATCCGATACGATACGGTTGGATTTTTGAAGTATCCGCGCAACATAGATTGTTACTAGAAGATAAAAACTATTTATTTTGAATATATATTAAAAAATATATAAATATGTGTATATATAATTATAAAAATATAAATTTTCTTATATAATGTGTGTTTTACATGATTTTTTTTCCCGTATGTGTATACTGATAGAAGAAAAAACGATATTATTTAGAAAAACAAACTCTCTAACTTTATTTTATTGATTAATGAATTATCTCTATTACACAATTTCTCTTCTATATTTTGATAATACAACATTACCATGTTTATATAGCATACATGGTGACCTTTTATTTTCTCTAATACATTGAACCTAGACTAAAACTCCCAATCTACCCACTAAATAGCATTAACTCTCATCAATGCCCACCAACTCGATTATACCCTCTAATTCTAACCCCCACTAATGACCATACAAATTATTATATTTAAAATAACATTAAATAATAAATACTAATATTAAGTTTAATATTTCAACATCCCCTCTTAAACTTAATATTTTATTCCGTCACGCATCCAAGGAGATTCTTGAGCTTCTCGAAAAGTTCCACCGTAAGAGGTTTGGTGAAGATGTCGGCTACTTGTTCTTTACTCGTCACATGAGTCAACTCCACTTCGTCATTTTTCACATACTCTCGAATAAAATGAAATCACACATCAATATGTTTACTCCTCTTATGATGAAGGGGATTCTTCGCTAACGCAATTGCCGACTTGTTATCAACACAAATTTTCGTTGCTCCAACTTGAATTAAATGCATCTCGCCTAACAATCTTCTTAGCCATATTGCATGACACACACATGATGATGCCGCCATGTATTCCGCCTCACATGTCAATAGTGTCACAATTGGTTGTTTCTTGGAAAGCCATGTAAAAGCCGTATCACCCATATAAAACACAAAACCCAAAGTACTCTTTCTATCATCCATATCTCCTCCCCAATCACTATCGGAATATCCATGGAGAGTAAAATTATTAGTATGAGAATATGATAATCCATGAGATAATGTACCTCGGATGTAACGAAGAATTTGTTTTATCGCCTTCCAATGTGTCGATTTAGGTTCCTCCATGTACCGGCTTACCAAGCCGACACCATACAAAATATCCGGCCTTGTGCACGTAAGATATCGTAAGCTCCCAACTAAACTTTTGTACATCCTTGCATCAACCGCCTTGCCTTCATCAAAATGGGATAATTTCACACCACTTTCTACCATTTTCGAAGAATTTTCTTTGCGTAAGCTTCTTGTGAAACAAAAATATCATCCTTGCCTTGCTTTCACTTCAAGACCGAGAAAATAGGACATAAGTCCCAAATCGGTCATTTCAAATTCCCTTGTCATAACTTTCTTAAAATCATCAACCATATGACGATTATTACCTGTACAAATCAAATCATCCACATATAAAGCCACAAATAAAATTTCTTCTTTTTGTACCTTCACATATAACGCGTGCTCGTATGGACATTGTACAAATCCGTACTCCTTAAAATACACGTCAATTCTTGTATTCCATGCTCTAGGTGCTTGCTTCAATCCATACAATGTCTTCTTTAATCTCAACACTTTATCTTCGTTTCCCGATTTCACCTAACCGGGAGGTTACTCGATATATACCTCTTCTTCAAGAATGCCATTCAAAAATGCCAATTTCACATCCATTTGATAAATATCCCATTTGGATTGAGCCGCCAACGAAATGAGAAGTCGCACCGTCTCCATTCGAGCCACCGGAGCAAATACCTCGTCATAATCCATGCCTTCTTGTTGCTTGTAACATTTCGCCACGAGTCTCGCTTTGTATCGCTCCACTTCTCCTTGCGCGTTTATCTTTTTCTTTAAAACTCACTTCACACTAATTGGTTTATGACTCAAGATACGAGTTCCCAAGTTTCATTCTTCACAATTGAATGCATCTCTTCATTCATCGCGGCCCGCCGCTTATTATCATTAATCGCTTGCGATTCGAATCTTGGGCCTTGATTGACAAGAAATTAGGTCCATTTTATGTGTATTAAACCCAGTCCTAGTTCATCAGGGGGCCCAGAGATATCTCCCTCTTAACGAGAGGAACAAATCTCATCTTGGTCACTCACATTCCTCGTCATGATTCAGTGCATACCTAATGATGACCATAATTATCATCCCATTACGGATGACGTAGGATCATATTAAGGTATGTCGTTCCACATACAGGAATCCATGGTGACCTCAGGTCGTAGGAACAAACACACTATTCATATGAGAATCACTAATGACATATACCATGCATATTTTCATAGTGTGGTCAGTCCAGTACGTGTTCTCTAACACGTACCTATATTCCAGACTTGACATCTCTATATCCATGATCAGATAACATGATCATCCAGCCTGCGAATATACTAGTATGGATACGTAGCTTCTTACCTGAAGTATGTCTATCTCTATAAACATCCTACATATCACTAGGGACAATTTAGAATGTCATTCATTAGTTCACAGTTCTACTATCAGAATCACGTATTCTGATGACGTGAACCCGAAGTGTCATTCTTGGTTGATATAAGATTTACATTCACAACCCATACACACAGATATATAAGAAATAACTTTTATTGAATAAATAATAATGTCTTAATACATAATTCATTTCCTAGTACAAATACATTTGGCCTAGGGCATTAATCCTACAATTTTCACAAATAACTACTTAACAACTATTACTTAAATATTAAGTTTATTATTATTTTAACAATATATAAGTTAATATATTATACTAGGGTTGCTTCCGCCAAAAGACATACCAAATGCAACTCACTTATCGCCTCGTACAAATCACGCAAACTCTTCTCTCTTGGGTTTTGCCTCATCATGTCATCGGGTAAAGATTAGAACGGGTTTGTTGGTGAAGATGGTGGCAATGTCGGATTCATTGGCGCCATGACTTCTTCCTCCTCATCTTCTTCTACATGCGAAATCGCCATTTGCGTATTCCAACACCACATGCTTTCTTCATCTACTTGCACATCACGACTAATATATATCTTCTTACTAATCGGATCATAAAGTTTGTACGCCTTGGATTTACTATCATAATCGACGAAGATAAGTTTCACACTTTTGTCATCAAGCTTGACACGTTTTTGATCCGGAATATGGGCATAAGCAACACTTCCGAACACCTTGAAATGAGACACTGAGGGTTTTCGACCATACCAAGTCTCATGCGGAGCCATATCTTCCACGCTTGCCATTGGACATCGGTTTCGCAAATAAACCACACAATTTACCGCTTCCGCCCAAAACTCCTTAGGTAAGTTCTTGCTTTTGAGCATACTCCGAACCATGTCGAGAATGGTCCAGTTCATCCGTTCCGCCACACTATTTTGTTGAGGTGAGTAAGGTACCGTCAAATTACGTCATATTCCATTCTCTTCACAAAATGAATCAAAAGCGGATGACATAAATTCACCGTCTCGATCCGATCTCAACGCCTTGATAGAATTGCCACTTTCTTTCTCGACAAGCGCCTTGAATTTCTTGAAAACACCAAAAGCCTCGGATTTTTCTTTGAGAAAATAAACCCATATTTTTCGTGAGAAATCATCAATGAAAGTAATAAAATAACGCTGTTCAACCAATGACATCGGCTTGATGGGCTCACAAATATCGGTGTGTACCAACTCTAGCGGTGTGCTTGCACGATAGCTTGATTCTTTTGGAAAACTACTTCGGGGGTGTTTGCCGAACACACAACCTTCACAAAATTTGTCGGGGTAGTCAATACGCGGTAAACCATCCACCATCCCTTTACTCGCCAATTGTTTGAGTCCTCCAAAATTCAGATGCCCGAACCGAAGATGCCATAGCCAAGATTCGTCACCCACACACGCCTTTAAACACGTCGCTCGAACATTCTTTATGTTCAATAAGAACATTCGATTTTTCGCCATCTCCACATGAGCAAGCAACTTATTATTATTATCGCGTAAGTCGAGGCTTTTATCCATCATGTAAACGGAATAACCCTTCTCCAATAATTGCTCGAGACTCAAAATATTACTTCTCATATCTGGAACATAATACACGTTAGAGATACACCGTTGACTACCATCTTTCATTTGAACCAAAATTTTTCCTTCACCTTTCACCTTCACTTTTGACGCATCACCAAAAGATACATTTCCGTTCACATTCTCATCCATCTCAACAAACATACTCTTGTAACCGCATATGTGATTACTCGCGTCCGTGTCCAAATACCATATGTAAATTTTCTCCGGATCGACCTCTTTGCACGCCAATAACACGACATCTTTACTTTCATTTTCTCAATTCGCGAAATTCACTTTCTCCTCAACCTTCTTATTTCGACACTCAAATGCATAATGACCGAATTTGTCACAATTATAGAATTTTACATCTTTTTTACACTCCGTCGCATAGTGACCATACTTGTCACATTTGTAACATCTTTTATCGGCTTTGTTAAATCCACCTCGTCTACCTCGTCCACGACCGCCATGAAAATTAGAAGCTCGTTCTTCCCACTTTTTCTCTTCATTTTCTCCTTCACGACCGCGACTATAGCCACGACCACGCCCTCGATCACGCAATTGTTGACCTCTATTTTTCTTGTCACTAGATATCGACACCTTCGCTTGGAGTGCTTCCTCCAACTTCTCTTGCTTCTTTTTCTTTTTTCTCGCCTCGTGAGCTTCCAACGGGCCCGTCAACTCATCCACCGTCACTTCGTCCAAATCTTTTGACTCCTCAATTGCGCACACAATATTTTCGAATTCGTCGGTCAAAAATCGAAAAATTTTCTCCACAATTCGCCCGTCACTTAGAGTCTCACCTTTACTCTTGATTTGATTGGCAACGGTAATAACTCTCGTAACATAGTCAGAAACTCCCTCCGACTCCTTCATCTTCATCGCCTCGAATTCTCCTCGAAGCGTTTGTAGGCGAACTTGCTTCACTCGCTCGGCTCCTTTGTAAGCCGTTTGGAGAATTTTTCATACCTCCTTTGAATTTTGTGCACCTGCTATTTGTTCGAAAGGGGATTCATCGACTGCTTGGTAGAGGTAATAGAGCGCATTCTTATGCTTTTTACGACTTTCCTTCAACGATTTCAATGCTACGTCTTTCATTGGAGTTGGATTCAGTTCGTCATAACCGGTCTCCACTATTTCCCAATTCTCGTAGTTTGTCTTCGTAAGAAAACTGTCCATAGAAAATCCATAAAATAGACAGGTGTCAAAAATATTGGGCTGGATTGATAGAAAATGGGATATCACAAATCATAAGTTCTATATATTAGAAAGGACTAGATATTACCTCGTTCCGCTTCGGCTTAGCATAATCAATATTTTTGAATTTGTTTTGGAAAACATGGTGATTTAATCTCAAATTTTAATTTTTTAGTTCAATGTACAATACTTCTAATATTTTCAAAGTTTCATTTGAAATTATTTTAAAATATTAGAATAGTTGATAAAATGCTTATTATAGTTTATGTTTTTTAACATGTATTTTATGATACTTTGATGTGAAATATGTAATTTAAAAAAAAATTGGGATACAATTGAAAATATAATTTATTAAGACATTACTAATTATGAGAGGATGGAAAGAAAAATTTATGGTCATTTAACTTGTTAAATTTGAATGTTTCTATATGAAAAATATGTAAATGGAAAAATGGCAAAATAATTGAACCCATCCGGGTTTGAATTTGCAACCTTTAAGTTGGAAGCCAATATCAACTACCACCTGTGCCGCCAAGTGATTTTTAGCGTTTCTTATTATTCCAATATTAAATCGATGCGTGGCAAGTGATAAGATTGCAAAAATTCAAAACAAATGAGGGGAGACAAGGTTCGAAGCCGCCTCTCTCTCGTGGAGCGCGAGAGATTGACCACCAGGCAACTCGAACTCTTATTTATTTAGCTCTCACAAAATATACAAGGACAAAATCAGATGCTGTTAGTAAAATTACGGTAATGCCCTCATAAGTCAGAGTCGAACACATCTTCATTGAGGGTATTTTGGGAATTTCATCTGCTCAGATTGAAGAAAAAATCGCAAGAAGCCGGATTTGAACTCGCAACCTCTCGGGTCAGAGCCAGAGATTGTTCCACTAGGCCAGAGTCTTTGTGATACGTTTCAACTAATTAAATATAAATAACAGTATAAATAGTAGTTGTTTAGGCCAGTTTTACTACTACTATTCTAATTCTAATTCTAATTCTAATATTCTAATTCTAATTCTAATGTCCTTCAAAATTAGATATAATATTTTTGTTGACTTCTATATCTCCTTCACTTGGTACTTGGTAGTGGTACAAATAAATAATACAAAAACAATAGAAATCAAAATGAAATAATGAAACAAAAACAAAAAAGGAAAATACATAGAAATAAACATTTATGAATGGTTTTTTATGGATGACCATTGACCAAAATAATTTTGGAGGAATGAGCAGGAAGCCAATGATTATTTAAAGCTTTTAATTTGGATTTAGAATCTCAGGAAGCCAATGATTATTTAAAGCTTTTAATTTGGATTTAGAATCTAATTCTTTTGTTTCTCATTAATCAAGGCTGACATCTCTCCCTGGAAGAATCTATTCTAATTTTGTTGGCACCATATTGGATTTTCTTTTCTTTTACTTCATTTCCCGGGCCAATTCTTTTGGCAAATTATTTCTAATTTTATTATAATGAACGTCTAAATTTAGCTTAATACAAATTGCAGGCTCTCAGGTTTAACCTGAGGTCTACTGTCAAAAAAAAATTCTTTTGTTTCTCTAAAATACAAAAAAATATATATATATATTCTCTTTTTTCCTTATTCTTTTGGTCTTAGTTTTATTGTCTTCACCCTTTTCTATGGTTTAGACATTAGATAAAATATTTGAGTCCCCTAACTTATTAGGCATTTGACTGGCCTCAAATGCACTACACCGGCTATGCAACTTTGTGAACGAGAAGAAAAAATATTTGTGTTTTGATATGTGAATTTTTTCTTCATATTCAATTTTTATTAATATTTAACTTTTAATTTTAAATGATAAATAATTGAGTGAAATTGGTCCAATATGAACATATTGAATTTCATATGAAGATAAATATAATATTTGATTAAGAATCACTAATTTTTTTAGGAAGAGAAAAAAATATTTACAATTTGATATTAAACTCTTCTTCTATTTACATTAATATTTGAACTTGTTGACAAATGATAAGCAATTGCATGGATCGGTCCAGTAACGATCCTGCGAATGAGAACAGTCCGTCATTAATTTAAATTTATATAACCTTCTAAAAGTGCTTAAAATTTGGTAAAAAATAAATAACATAAATATATACAGAAAATAAAATTCTTACATAATAAATGGTGAATCAATGATTCAAAATTTTCAGACACCCCATCATTTAACGAGTAAATCAAGATGATACCGCACAATGAGAATGCCCAAATATGAGTGAAAAATAGAGGGATGGACTACAAAGAAATAAATCCTTAAAATATAAATAGTAAACTAATGGTTCAATTTTTGCCACATTATAGTACAATTGGAAGATTTGGTATAATGAGAATGACAAGATACTTAAAAACAAATGTTTGTTGTTTAAAACAATGAATAAATTCAAATAAATTTATATATACAGGTTTCCACAAGATAAATGTAATATTTAATTAAGAATAATTTTTTGAAGAAGATAAGAAATATGACTTCTGTTTTGATAAGTAAATCAACCTTCTTCTATTTATATTAATATTTGAACCCTTTTTTTTTGTATGTTCAACTCAATGGGTGGAGAGATTTTGCTGAATATATGCTAAATTGCGTTTGCCGGAATTGAACCCATAAATTTTTGTTACACATACAAATACTTTAACCAACTAGGATTAATATTTTGAACTTTGTATCATAAATAAATAAGTAGGTGAAATTGGTCAAACATAAACCCACGGAATGACAATTCCAGTTATTACTATAATATGATGCAATATTCTAAAAATGAATTAAAAAAAAAATTCGATTTGAAAGACTTTATTAAATATGTGTTATATGATTGCGTTTGCGGGGACTTAAACCCATAAGCTATTGCTATAAATGCAAATGCTTTAACCAACTAGGCTATTGATCATTTACTAAAAATGATCAAAATTGGAAGAAAAATAAGAACACATAAATGTTTATAAAGAAATAAAAGTCTTTAAGAAATTAATGATTCAAAATTAGGTACATTTAATCATCAAACAAATATTAAAGGTCGGTTTAATTCAAATGATTGCATTTCATGGTTTTCTTTTCAATGCGTTGAGAGCGTAACAAATGTCTGATTGGAGATATTTCACAATGTATTAGTAAGTTCAAGTCACTCTATATAATCAGTCACATCTTTTGTTCAATTCCCATGAGCAAATTTATTCAAATTCATAAAACACACATCAAATCGATTTACAATTTCTCGAATTTTTCTACACAATGGCATTTACAATTAAACAATAATGGCATTTACAACTTGTTCGATTTGGCGAGTAGCACAACTGAGCCTGATGTGGCAATTGGTATGACAACATCATCTGGTATGGATTTCATGCCAGGAATTATTCTTTTGGCGACAAGAGCTAAAATTGGGGCTCCAAATACATACAAAAGAATATTGATCGCGCCTTGCCCCATTGAGAAATTCTCTAATTTGATCGTCTCGTTGATTATCTTCCCACACTCATCCTTGCTCAGCTCAGTACCTTTTTTATATTTCTGTGTATAAGAAGCACAAGAAAAGGTAAAACGGCTTTAGTTAGATTTCAGTTTTTATCATACACTAATTGATGTTTAGAAAATATTTAAGAAATGTGAAGTTTGTTACAGTGAATATTTTCTGCAGCTCTTCTTTCGATTGTAATTTGTACTGCATTTCTCCCCTTTTCTCACTAAGCTTTCTGAAAAAAATATAGAGAAATATAAAGATACTATTTTTTTCTTCCAATATTTACTAGATAAATTAATACAAATTGGAATTAAACGCACTGGGTGATTTTAAAAATTGCATGGTAGAAATCATCAAAGTTGACAATTCCTTTTGCAAAATCGACATCGTACACCTCATCTATTATCTTTTGTAGATCTTCAGTTAATTTGTTTTGTTGCTCTTCTGTTGGCTCGGCTGAAATTTCGAAAATATAATATTTAAGTTGATAAATATACTTTTTATTCAGATCATAATATGCTAAATTGCTGAGAAATAATAGCTATATGACTTACCCTTCTTCAATTTGTTCATGGCCTGCCCCATTTTTTGTAATTTATGGAGGAAATGGCAATCTGTTGATATATAATAAGAAAAAGCATAACTCGTTGCGCTAGTGTAAAGCAAAGTTGATGGGCCTAAGAAAAGGCAAGCATATTTCAAGAGTTAACCTTGTACCAACAAATTTTAGATTCTACCATTTATGTTTTTTAAAAGAATTCTGATCATCACCATATTATACTAAACATATATAAAAGCTGGCCGTATTTTTTGACACGTGTCACGCAAATATCCAGCATGAATAATGGCTCGGTTCAACAGAGCAAGTCCATTATCCAGCCCAAGTCAATTACAAATAACTCATTAAATGCCTTCAGAAAGTGAGTATATAAACATCTCATTTTACGTAAAATTTATGAAGGTGGGACTAAAGTATAATAACCGGAAGAAAAACACAGGCAAACACGGCAGATATTTTGAATGAACCTGTTTCATGTACTCGAAAATTAGTACAAAGTATGGTTTACATGAACCGATTCCAAGCGTAAAGTATTTGAGTGGATTTTAAAATTATTAACGGTTTCTGCGAATACACCATCGGAAAAATATGCAGCGGGTCAAAAGTATTTACCACTTAGACGGCTACACGAAAATATACAGAGAAGAAGTCACAAACAATCCATGGGAGACTGAATATATAAGATATGAAACTGGAGATCTCCAATTTTTGTTTTACACTTTCTCTCTGCTTTGTAAGAGCAATTCATTCCGTCCCTCTCTCACTCTCTTTGCAAATTTTTATATAGACCCCTCAAAACATAGTAAACATCAAATAATTTTTCAGAACTTCCTTTTTTTATTTAATAAGAATAAGTTATTACTCATTTAAGGGGTAATATCACGTATACCCTTCCAAAAAGCAGAAATATCAAATTTATCCCTCCAAAATCGTAAATATCAAATTTACCCTCCTAAAGTTCAATTTATATCAAATTTACCCATACTCCAAAAAACTGTTACTTGGTCTGTTAATACCTGACTTATCTTAAGTAAATTTACCATATTACCCTTTTTCTTTTCCTTCTCTTCCAATTTGTCCACCTCCCACTCTCTGCCATGAAGGCAAGAATGCAGGTCTCACTCTCTTTCTCTCTCTCTCTAGCTTTGACTACTATCGCCTCCATTTCACCGGCCACTAAGTGAGAACTATTTGCAATAACGAACCAAAACTCTTTTTTTATGCTCTATCTTCTATATTTTTTTTTACATTTCATTCTTTTTAAATGGCGGCTCAAATTAGGAAAAGAGTTCATGCACTTTATCCCCTCTTGGTCAGCCCCAGATGGAAGCTCTTTTATCCCCTCTTCGAGCATTTCATCACAATTCTGTTTTTTTTTCGAAAGATTTTATCACCATTCTGTTTTTTCATGGAGGAATTTCATAAGAATTGTGAAAGTGATGTGCTAATAAATGTTTATGATAAAAAAGGGAGGTCATCGTAATTGTAGAGAGGTTTCAGGAGAGAGAGAGAGAGAGAGAGAGAGAGAGGTAGGTGCGTTAGAGAGAGAGATGAGTTCTTGCCATTTTGGGTTAAAGATAGAGGAGAGATGGGAAGAAAGAAAAGAAAAGAGTAATAAGGTAATTTTTTGATTATACATGGGATTCTAACGGATTGTTTTGGAGTATAGGTAAATTTGATATAAATAGAACTTTAGGAGGATAAATTTGATATTTATGATTTTGGAGAGGTAAATTTGATATTTCTGGTTTTTGGAAGGGTATAGGTGATATTATCCCCTCATTTAAATGTTTCACTCATTTTTGTTGCACATTTCTATACCAACCCTTCAAAAAATAAAATCTCAAAATTATTTCTCAAAAGTGATGATCAAATTTTCTTTTCCAAATAATATTTTAAAAAATAACAAAGATTTGATATTATTATAATAAAATGCTACAAGAGTGTTTTATTTTTTTTATTTAATTTTTGTTAAAATTATCTTATTTTAATTATTTATTATAACAATGACAAAAGTGATATAATGCAACTCGAAGCGGAGCGAGGGGACATCCTAGTATATTATAATTTATAGTACTAACAAATACAGAAAACTGTAAACATTTCATAGACAAAATATAACAAATAAAGAACCACAGTGAATTACATCATCAAAAAGATAAATAAAGAATGAACTAAAGTTATTACACTACAAAACTAGCAAAGCACTCATATCCTGGTCGTAAATTAAAAAAAAAATTCCTTAAATCCAAAATTGCTTCAATTTTTTGTGTTATTTTCAGATTTTACCGAGTGGAGACTCATTGCTATAGTCATCCACTAACCAAAGCCCATAGTCCTTAAACCTTTTAATTTTCTTCTCAAACCCAACTATATAATTATTGTGTATAATTACATGCATGCCCTTGGTTTCTTTGACCCACGTTTTATTCCTAAAATACAATCCTCCCGTCGGAAAAGCAGCTTGAGGCAACAAATACATATCAACCTACATTATATCATTCAATTTTAGATAATAATTTAATATAATCACCAAACTAGCATTAGTATAATATGATTAGAAAAGAGATAAACCTGACTGGCTGTTTTATTAAGGGCCCAATTAAAGGCAGGCTGGTCATTGGCTTTTTGTTTCTTAGACCAAGGTTGTTCTTGCATTTCTTGAATCCATTTATTTAACACCAACTTGGCCCCACTTGACGGTCTCAGATAAATCATGCAGCTACATATATACGGCCTTCCTTTCTTGCCAGGTGGCGGTAAACCATGTCCATGATCTAACGGCTTCACCTAAAACATAGAAAATTTCAGACTAATTTACAAAATTGAGGGTAAATTGGGGTAAAATGAGAGTTAAAGCTTAAAGGTAAATTTACAGTTGCCATGTCATCAGTGAAGTAAATGTCGTGGGTCCCAGTGAGATAAGGAAACGGGTCGGCCATCCACACCATGTCCACGTCATTGTACATTACGTTGAAACCTAGATCCAAGATCTGAAGAAGGTGACGTGGCCTTCTGGAAGTGAAATTGAAGAAACCCTTTAGGCAAAAGATCAAACAGTTAGCGTGCAAGAAGTTAAATTAAACTGAAATTGAATGAATTTTGCAATTTGGGGATTGAATTGATTGGATTTACTAACCTGAGATCCGAACTTGTGAGCGATTTGAGAATCTGGCACAGGCGGGACCAAAACGGCATGGCCAGGCCATCGTTCGTTTACCGCATAAAGAGTCGCATAATCTTCTGCGACAACTAGGACTTGTTCATGGTGTCTCTGCCTGGCAACACTGATCAGCCAATTGTTCAGAAACGGGAGGTACGGGTAACTGACCGCACAAACAATCACCGTTCCGTTCCCGTTCTCCGCGACGAATTTCGCTGCGTTCAAGAGGGTGTAGTCGTTCCATTTGGAATTTGGGGAAGTGGGTTCACTTCGAGGTATGATCTGCAGAAGGAAGAGGGTTAAGAGGACAAGGCAGGAGAGGATTAAGGTGGGTCGAAGGTAGGGAAGTAATGGGCGGAGGAGGGATGAACGGCGGCGAGGGTGTAAAGACATGTTGAATTTTAATGCTCTTTTTGGCGAGGTTCGTTGTTGGTCGTTTATATCTGGGTTTTTTTTTTCTTTTTGCTATATTTGGATTGGAGATTATGGCATTAACTGATTTTTGCTATTTTTTAGTGAATTGGTGGCGGTGGTGGGAGATCGCCGGAGGCGAACTAGAACGATCTGAGAGCAGTGTGATGGACAGTGAGGGCATTGATTGGATGTTTGCAGAAAAGCCCATTCATTCATGGGGAAAATCACGTATACTCTTCTTAAAAACTCAAAATACCAAATTTACCCACCCAAAACTGAAAATATCAATTTCACCCTTATAAATTGCAAAACGTATCAAAAATATTCAGAAGTTAAATTCCACTGTTTAAATTAGGTAATTAACTGATGCAGTTAAATTACTATTTTATCCTTAAATAAATCAACCACCCTTCCGTCTTTAGAAGGATGTTCAAAGTTCAACAAACTCCACCTGATAAAACTTCCATTCCCAATTATCCAAAGTCCAAACATACCCTGGAACTCGTAAAGAAAATTCATTTTATTTATGTTTTTCTGGATAAACTCTCTTTATCCAAACATACAAGCAAACTCCTAATGCATATATCCACGGAGGCATGGCCATGGATAGAGTTTCTTTTATGACCTTCCAATAAATTAGAGTTACTTGTTATAACTGAATTCATGCAAGCGAATCATTTTTAATTGAGATTAGAGTGAAAGGAAATGCGCAGTCGAAATAGACACAACGGAATAAAAATTTTACCCGCTTCGTAATCAAGGATCCGTGTATATCAATCAAATCATAAAATAAATCTTATTTATATCTTGGATTCGGCTAATCCGGTTAATAGGGCTTCGTGATTCTTCTCCGAACGATCTCCATGCGTCTCTTCACGGATCTGATCACGAAAGGCATTACGACTCTGACACCACCCTCTACACGTATCCACACGCGAACTACTCTCGTTGGAGGAGAAACCGAGATTACTAGATCTGTTTTCTCTTTCTCAAAAGGCTGTTAGGTATTATGAATCTTCTAACCTAATCAGACGACCCTTCATCTATTTATAGTATCTCATGCTTATACCTCTTCACATTCCTTTTGATTATCTGTGTCCAACTGAGTTAGTTCTGTTTGTGTGCGACCTGTAGGTTCATTTAATATTGGTAGTAAATTTCAAGTTTATAAATCATAAGTAGCCTCTAGTATGATGTTATGATTACCCAGATTAAATAAATGATACGTGATCATAACCTAAACATCAATTATGTATTTAGTCTCTTTGTTAAGCAATATTTATATTGATCATAAAGCATAATTTTATGTCATCCTTAATATGATCAATTCTCTTTCCTGATTTGTAATTAGACTGAATAAATTAAAAGATATTAACAACACGTGTTAATTCTTTCGTACACGGCCGTGTGTTTTTCCTTCAGTCTCAATTTATCAGGGCCCAGAGATATCTTTCTCGTATCCGAGAGTAACAAATTATATCTTGATCATTTACATGCCAACTCATGGTTTACTAAATACCCGATCATAGCTTTTATAATTATCCGGTTAAAGACAACGTTTGACTATGTCAAAGTATGAAGATATATATGCAGGAATCTATGATGACCTCAAGTCAAATGACTACTTATACATTAGATGACAAGAAAACACTAATGACATATACCATGTATATTCTCATAGTGGGTCG
The DNA here is from genome assembly GCA_027726005.1 of Juncus effusus. Taxonomy (NCBI): domain Eukaryota; kingdom Viridiplantae; phylum Streptophyta; class Magnoliopsida; order Poales; family Juncaceae; genus Juncus; species Juncus effusus. The sequence continues at coordinate 7,258,391 of CM050901.1, forward strand.
ATTCAATATAGGTTCTCTAATATATATTTATGTTAATGAATTGATATCTAATATCCATGATCAGTAAAAAATGATCATCACCCAACTAACATACTAGTATATATATATATATAAATTGAGATTTTCAAATATGTTTGTTTTACAAACATCTCATATATGACTAGGGATAATTTAGAATTGCATTCACTTTGCTTTATGGTTCTACTATCAGAATCACATATTCTTATGACGTATAATGGACATACATATTCATGGTTAATTAATAATCTAACAACCTTTATGTAGGGTTTCGGACGTGCATAACGTAGTGGAAAACAAAATTTTTGTCCAAAACCAATCTAAGGATCTGTGCGTATCGGTTAAATCAAAGAAATAAAACTTAAAGATACCTTCCGAATTACGCTTAATCCGTGACGCTCAAACCATGTGTGCTGTCCAAGTGCCTTTAAACCGGTTACCGTCTTAACCGATTTTTCCGTCCATCAAGACCGTCTAGGTTGGATCATTCGGAAGCCATCTACCGCACACACAATCGGTCTCCACCGAAACTCTCAACAACCAGTTTTCATCTTCCGCCGAAAGTACGAACGCCTCTACTGGTATCCACACGAATAAACTTCTTAAAATGGAAAGAAGAACAATATATATGCTAATATCTTGTTCTCCTATTGCATAAGAAAACTCTTTTTCTTCTTATTATTTTTATCTCACAAAAGATGTATAATTTCTCTCATATAATAACACTCTTTCGTTTTTGTCATACAAAAAGAAATGAATAATTTCTCTCTTTTGTCACACAAAAAAGAATGGACTATTATGAGAGAGAGAGAGAGAGAGAGAGAGAGAGAGAATAATGTTGTATAGAATTTTAGAACCTTCTATATCCTTATATAGAGGTTAAGAGTTGTCTCTCAATACATAAAGAGATGTGTATGACATCTTTCATTCTTATCCACATGTCATCATCTAGACTCTTCTAGATTATTTGATCTTTTGTGCTCATAGTCTTTATATACATATATATCACATCTTATCACATATGATGACAATATATTTTGTGACAGAGCTATGCAATTGATCATATAAGTCGCTAGGATTTTCTGCGCCCGTTTCAGTTTATTCTTTGTGTGTGACCCTGTAGGTTCACTTAATATTGGCAATAGACTTGACAGTCTATAAATCATGACCGAACTCTAGCAAGCCATCATGATTACCCAATTTAAGTGAATATCGGTGGTCCTATTTACCTAATCAACAATCACATATCTAGTCCCTTTGTCACGCGATATCTATATCGATCATAAGGCATGTAATACACCATCCTTATATAAATCGATTAATATTTCTTGATCCCAAATGAAACTGAACAAAAACAAATGATATTAATAATTCTTATTAATTCATTTGAGTATGGCCATACATTTCTTCAGTTCAATTCATCAAGATGCCTAAAGATATCTCTCTCATTTATGAGAGGAACAAATCCTGTCTTGATTGCACTCATCCCTCTACATGATTCATTATATACCTATTCATAACAGTTATGACTACCCGGTTAAAGGCAGTGTTGGATTATATTAAAGTATAAAATTACTCATGTTGGGAACCGAAATAATCTCAGGTCAAAGGACTATAAATATTTTATGTTACAAGAATCGCTAATGACGTAAAACATATAGCATTCTTATTGCGAGTCAGTCCAGTATATGGTCTCTAACATATATCTACGTTAATGACTTGATAACTCTTTATCCATGATCAGTAAAACATGATAACCAGTAAACTAATATACTTGTGTACATTTATAGCTTGTTCACAAATATATATTTATTTGTCTCCGTAAGTATATTTGTCTCCACAAATCTCCAATAAATGACCAGGGACGATTTAGAATAGCATTCATAACACTTTATAATTTTACTATCAAAGTCACGCACTTTGATGACATAAAGCTGAATTACATATTCATGGTCTATTTTAATTATATTAAAATAACCTACACGCACATATTATATGAAATATCTTAGAATAAATATAATGTTTTTTATTCAATCCGTAAACCTAGGTCACGAACATTTTGGCCTAGGGCATAACACCATTACTTTACACCCAATTATTATATGAAAAAGTTTATGAGATAAAACATCTAATACAAAAATATAATGTCTGATAAATAATTCGTTTACCACCCGACAAAATAGTTTGGCTTAGAACATTATTACTTTCATAGAGAGTATAGTTTCTTTATTTTTTTTAGGACAGTCCTTATTTTTTCATAAATAACTAATAAACAGTATAAGTTACACTTCATACCTAAAACAAACAACAAAATAAAATGTACATAAAATATGAATATAAATAACCCTGGTTTGTTGCCTTTGTGGCCATAGTACTCTCTCTCTCTCCCTCCCTCCAGAAAACGGCTGATAATGTCTGGCCAACCTAGCCCTTTGGTATTTATATGCTAGAGTGGGGTATTGTAAGTTGGGAAAGCAATCCTTGCTAAATCTACCTAGATCCTCCAAAATCTACCCCTTGATCCTATTTCCTAAACCCATGATTTGGTGCCCATATTTTCTAAAACATGGATACATTCCATATATCTGAGCATGCCATATATAAGAACGTGTGTTGGAGTCTTTCCAATTATGGTGTTTCGCCAAAACTGTAGATGGCGCGGCCGTAGTGCTCTAAACCGTGGTCAAAGTTGTCACTATTACTCTCCTTCACTTTTGACTTCCTTCCTTGTGCTCCATACATACTCCAATTGCTTCATTTAGCTTCTTTCATGTAATAGGCAACAGACATCAGCAGTACCTTGTTTCTGGCCAAAATAAATAGAAAAATGCATAATAATACTTAAAATATGCCGAATAAAAGCTACAAGATTAGCCGAATGTTTGGTCGATCAAACCCTCCAAGTTTGAGCCTTGCTAGTCCTCAAGCAAGTTAAGCGGTTCCCAAATCAAGTTGGCTATACAACCCCTACCAACGATTGGGATACTCGGTATATGATATCAAAGTGATCTGTTTCCTAGTCTGCGTGTAAGGTGATGGTGAATGCCCGCAGTCTCCCATTGTAGTGGTGGAAAGGAACTCTTACACTTGTGTTTGGTGTGTTGGATTTCAGACGTACATAAACGCAGCGAAAAACAAAATTTTGTCCAAAACCAATTCGAGAATCCATGCGTATCGGTTAAATCAAAGAAATAAAACTTAAAGATACTTTTCGGATTACGCTTAATCCGTGATGCTCAAACCATGTGTACCACTAAGCGTCTTTCAATCGGTTATCGTCCAAACCGATTTTTCGTCCGTCAAGACCCCCGATGATGCGGAAATCAGCTACCGCGCACACAATCGGTCTCCACCGAAACTCTCCACAATCCGTATTTATCTTCTTAGGCCAAATAGATCACAAGCGCCGAAAGTACGAACGCCTCTACCGGTATCCACACGAACAAACTTCTTAAAACGGGAAGAAGAACATTATATATGTTAGTAGCTTGTTCTTCTCCTGCACAAGAAAACTATTTTCTTCTTCTTATTTATCTCACAAAAGATGTATATTTCCTTTCATATAATCACACTCTTTAATTTTGTCATATAAAAAGGAAGCACCCTTTCATTATTTTGTCATACAAAAGAGAATGATATTTTCTATCTTTTGTCACACAAAAGAGAATGAGAAATAATGAGAGAAAAAGAATTATGTTGTCCAGAATTTTGGGCCACTCTATATTCTTATATAAGGGTGAAGAGTTGTCCCTCACACATCAAGAGATGTGTATGGCATCTTTCATCCTTATTCATATGCCAACATCTAGATAACTTGATCTTTTATGTCCATAGTTTTTATATACATATGTATCACATCTTATCACATAAGATGACAATATATTTTGTGACCATAGTCTTTATATACATATGTATCACATCTTATCACATAAGATGACAATATTTTTTGTGACATTACTATGCAACTCATCATATAACTCGCTAGGATTTTATGTACCCATTTCAGTTTGTTTTTTGTGTGTGACCATGTAGGTTCACTTAATGTTAGCAATAGACTTGTCAGTCTATAAATCATGAGCGGGCTCTAGCAAGCCATCATGACTATCCAAATTAAGTGAATATCGGTGATCCGATTTACCTAATAAACAATCACATATTTAGTCCCTTTGTCACACGATATCTATGTCGATCATAAGACATGTAATACGTCATCCTTATATTAATCGATTAATATTTCTTGATCCCGAATTAAACTGAACAAAACAAATGACATTAATAACTCTTATTAATTCATTTGAGCATGGCCATGTATTTCTTCAGTACGATTCATCAAGAGGCCTAAAGATATCTCTCTCATTTAATGAGAGGAACAAATCTCATCTTGATTGCTCTCATCTCTCTCCATGATTCATTATATACTTAATCATAATCATTATGACCACCTGATTAAAGACAACGTTAGATTATGTTAAAGTATAAAATTACTCATATTGGGAACATAGACAATCTCAGAAAGGACTATAAATACTTTATGTTACAAGAATCACTAACGACGTAAAACATGTAGCATTCTTATGACGGGTCAGTCCAGTATATGGTCTCTAACATATATCTACGGTAATGACTTGATAACTATTTATCCATGATCAGTAAAACATGATCATTAGTCAACTAAAATACTTGTGTACATTTATAGCTTGTCTACAAATATATATTTATTTATCTCCGCAAGTATGTTTGTCTCCACAAATATCCTATAAATGACCAGGGACGATTTAGAACAGCATTCATGATACTTTATAGTTTTACTATCAAAGTCACGCACTTTGATGATATAAAGCTGAATTGTATATTCATGGTCTATTTTAATTATATTAAAATAACCTAACGCGCATATTATATGAAATACCTTAGAATAAATATTATGTTTGTTATTACAATCCATCATCTTGGTCACAAATATTTTAGTCTAAGGCATAATACCATCACAGTGGCGTCCAGTGAATATATCACATCTACTGTATAGGGTCGAACTCGCGCCGCAACCCAGAGTGGAAAAATCGGTACAATTTTCTAACTCCTTATCCTTATAGTGGTGAACTCCTCGTCGATATTCTCCTCTGTCGGCTTAGACCACGAGACCTCGGCACGCGAACCCAATCAATAGTAATCCATAACCTCTCATGAAGAATTCATTGTTCTCGTGTTCCATTCACTAGGCCTTTTATGAACTCATATTCCATGACATGTCGAGTGACTCACGAATACCTCGTTTTCATAAACTGCAAACCGCTGCATTAATATCTCTACGGCTAGTTACGTAATGAGCGGCTCACATTTTCATTGTTGGTCACTGACTATTGCCACAATCTCTTCCATAGTGCTCTCTAGCGACTACAATACACCACTGCTCGAAGTGGAGCTCCAAACTGAGTGTGCTCTCCTTAACATAACTTTTCCTAGAACCGAGGCACAACCGTCCTTACCACTTGCTAGTTTGGGTCACTAAAATTGGGGTACAAAAAGTCTAGGTTAGCATACACAATTTTTTTTACGGTTGAATTGATCAAGAACGAAAATATGCATGCTGAAATTGGCGTCGTCGGCTACATCTCTAGATTCGCTAACTCTTTCTCTTACTTCTCGGCCTTCAAAAGTGGCCTAGATAAACCTCCAACTAACTACTCACCTAGTCCTCATGCATCTGCTGGACCACAATGTCTTCCTTTCTACTTGTGATTTTCGAGCAGAGTGCGCAATTCTCTTCACATGAGTTGTTGATTTTCAGTTTTCTCCTTTCTTCCAGCCGTGACTTATAACTTGGGTCTCCTCTTGCCAAATCTACAAACCACCAGCTCATGCCTTTTACCTAATTCTGAGCTTCCAGATGAGTGGCATGTGAGCTGATCAGTAAAGAACTACAACACATGATCAATTCCACCCATTTTATTGTATAGCCTGAAACTTTTGGGATACGAACCGCAAGTACATCGGTTCCTTTGATAACCTCCTCCAAAATTGTGCCATTACTCATTTTTCAGCTCTGGCGAGTTTAGGATTATACATAACTTATTATTAAAGAATGGTGACTAGAGGTATTTCATATAGATAATTACCGCCGATCTTGTATCTTATTTTCATGCACTTTATGAAATTTTCGTTACTAGGTTTTCAATATCCAATTGCGTCCCCAGCAATGGTGCCATAAAAGGGTGATGCTGAGATTGAAATCCTATTCAATTTTCCCAGTAAACAAGGTGCGCACGCTCTCTCATGATCTACGATGTAGCACTTGGGATATCGATCCATAAAGGGGTGATGGTGGATATTGGACTAGTAACTGGCTTAGAAATTAAAATCTAATCAAAATGGTTGGGTTGATTGTATGAAAATAAAAGAAACTCTTACGACTGCGTATAGAATTGATCACACGCGTGGAAGAATGTTGGTTGTTTTTTCTTGAATCGAGAGTTCTAAGGCTCAGTGCTTTTACTTAGGTCCTCTTGTTGGTCTGTTTTGGGTCTTTACTTTCAGTTTCTGGTTTGGCTAGTGTGGGAGACACATCCTTCTTTTGTGAAACTAGCTTTCGTAGTGAGTCACGGTGTCCACACCTCTGTGATGTCCGACCAAGATGCAAATCCTTTAAGTTCCTTGATGCTCCTGGTTCCCTAAGAACTTCTCATCTAATTCCATGCCTCGTCACTAAACCAGCCAAAAAGGACCTTGACTCCGACACCATTAAGGGCACTAACAAGGTCGTGTCATAGGTACTTCTTAAGTAAGGTAAGTAGTTCTTGCGATTGAAAATGAGAAAAATGATGGTAAAAGTGATCAATTAAAGGACTTGTTATGTTTAAGCGAGTTAGTAGTTCCTGCAATGAAGATGGGAAAAAAGATGGTAATTTTAGGTTTGGAGAGAATAATAATAATAATGATGATAATATTAAGTTGGATGAAATGATTAGGGCCCACTTGTCAGATTTTTCAAACCTAGTTGAGCAGAGGAATGATCTGGATTTAACTGGGAGATTTAGGAAAATGTGGAAGTATTAATGTATATTTTAATGGAGACATTATGTTATGTTTTATGTTTTATGGCTTATAACTAATTTGTAAATCACTCTCTTTATATCTGGTAATAACTCTTCGACAAATATGAGAAGCATTTGCCTATAACAATTCTTTTTTTTTTTTTTTACTGTCAATATAAATATGATAAGCATTTGCCTGTAATCCCTACAGACACTTTGCATTTGTTGACTTGACCAATAGATATGAATATCCCATTAATATATACACCAACAATATTGTTTCATAACCCTAAACACTTCTATCATTTTTTAATTACCTTGGTTAAGAAGAAGAAAGAAATTAAGGGAGAGAATGAGCAAAATGAAGAGCTATTATTGTGATGCTTGCGAGAGATATATGCCATGTCCCACATGGGATGAGTTTGAAGTTCATACAAGCACTCATGAATGGATGATGAGAGTACCGACAGTGAGAGTGAGGAAGATGTGGAAGAGGGAGAAGAGGAAGATGTGGAAGAGGAAGAAGATGAGGATGAATACAAGGAAGAAGAAGAAGAAGAAGAAGAAGAAAAGGATTTTGAGAATTTTGAGGAGATCAAGATTTTGAGGAGGAAGACGATGAGAATTAGTATAGTAGTAGTATTAGTAGGAAGAACCACTGAGTAAAGAAGGTTCAACATTTTCCCGCGAGAGGATAACGAGAATTACCCATAAGTCAGCTTAGGGCATTGTGTAGAGATTTATAAGGAAACCAATAAAAATGAACCTGGCGAATGAGGTAGTGGATCATTTACTGATACTGGCGAAAAAAGTATGAGGAGTTTTGCACTGTGGAGAGTTTTGTAAGAAAAAAGTACAAAATATTTCAATCTAATGGTTGCAATAGTTATTATAATTTTAATTTATTTTTATTAAATTAATTATAATCATGATATAATAGATAAATATATGGTATCTGAGCAACCTATAAGGTATCAAAATCATTTAAATTAATTATAATCATGATATAAGAGATTGTGGCAATAGTCAAGTTATAACTAATAAAGTGAAGTAATAAAACTATATCAATCATGTACACTAGAAATTTGATAAAAAAAATGAAACTATTGACAATAGAAAATTAAGCTCATATAAGTCATTCGAACTGTTATGGCCGTTCCTTGTGCTCTGTATGAATATTTCATATTCGTCATGCATTAGATCAGAAACCTCAAGTTATGGCCGTTCATTGTGCTCTGTATGAATATTTCAGATTCTTAGTCTCTTTTATCAGTTTTTTTTTTTTTTTTTTTGAAAGAAATTTTATCAGTTTTGTTACTCTCTAGGATTTAACTTTTACGGTTTCTTCTATTAGAGATGAAATTTTGCTTGAATTGATAATTCTCCCTAGACTAAAAAAATTAGGAATTTTTGTGGGGAAATTTATGATGAACTTATAGAGAAGTTGATATCTCGATGCCTACTGCTATAAAAATTGGACCTATCAGAGTCTATATCAAGCATTTCATCACACCTGCTTAAATTCTTGATTATAGATGATTGCGAGTGTTCTTCTGTAGTGATTAGTGTTAACACGCCAAGGCTTTTAACGATTTGAGCTCGAGAGAGAGAGGAGAAGACATCACCTCTAGAAAAGATAATTCAGATTTGAAATATCGGGTTTGGATGCTACTATGACCTGAGGTTTTAAATCTGGAAATGCCATGCTATGTCATCAAGCTTTAGTTTCTCGGTAATAATTTAAACAAAAAAGAGATTATACAGAAATGAGATTATAGTATACAGAAATGAGATTTGAATTCCTGGTTATATAGAAACTTGATATTTCAAATTAAACACAAATTGCAGATTCATTTTCTTTCCCTTCTCTATTCACACCCCAACACACATAACAACGCTAACTCTAATTTCTTTGCCTTTTATAAGCCCCAAAGAAACCCTAACCCTAATCAATCGGCTCAGGCCCTTTGATCCCTTTCATGGAGGGAGGTTCCAAGCAAGATGAGATGAATCCGAAGTTTCTCCCTGGATTGGCGTGCTCGCTCTTATCCACATAATATCTTTTATGGAGGCAAAAGAAGCAGTTCAGACATGCATGCTCGCTCAAAATTGGTGTGATTTGTGGGCTCACTCACGCTTTCTAAGGTTTGACCATCAAAATTTCGGATCTGACAAGTCATTCCAAGTGATTCTATTATGTTTCCTTTTTTTTGCGAAAAAATTCTCCCATTGATACATTCTGGCTTGGATGGAGGGGGAGCACTCTTATAATAAGACCATTGATGTGTGGATCTGTCATGTATTAGATAAGAAACCTCGAGTTATGACCTTTCTTTGTAGTCAGTTTGAACAATATAGTTTTCCAGCCTCTTTTTCCCCTTGTGTTACTCTGGAGGATTTAACTTTAGGTTTCATCTCTTAGAGATGAAAGTTTGCCTGGATTGATAAATCTCTCTAGTCTAAAAAAAAACTAACATTTTCTTGTGGGACAATTGATTGATTTGTTGTAAGACAATGCTTTGCTATGAGCTTGGTTTGCTGTATGTTAATGCAAAGTACACTAAGTTATCCAATAGTCTTTGTGCCGTAGTGAGACCTCTGCTATGGTGATTGCTTGGCCGTTGAGGGAGAGTTCTCCCTTGAAGGACATAAGAGAAGTAGAGGGAGAGAAGAGAGGTCAGGAGTTTTGTTGTTGCCTTTCAATTTAAAAATCGCCCAAACTTGTCTTCTAGCGAAAGAGCAAAATAGCCATTATTGTCAGCTTTACATCTCCACTTTTGTAGAACGTTGTTGGAATAAAATATAATGAGATATCTTGATTCGCAAGTAGAAATAATGAGATATCTTGACTCTTAGAGCAACTAGAAATAATGCAACTAGGAATAATGAGATATCTTGACTCGCAAGTAGGTGAAATAAGTCTGTGAGCATTAGCACATGATGATGACCGGAGATAGGATTTAACAACCACAAATCTTTCTGAGTGTTTCAATGGTATATTAAAAGGCGCATGGGGACTCCCGATTCGGGCCCTAGTAACTCAAATATATGTTCGTCTTAATATTTTATTTTGTAATCGACGAACAGAAGGGGCCGAGACGGGGATTGAACTCTGCATTAAGGTGGAGAAAGCAGTTTTTACAGCTAGAGAACGTGCTCGGAATTTGAATGTTATGCGGCACTCTGAGGATTTATTTCAGGTGAAATAACACGATGTTTATCGACAACAAGAGGAAATGCCCACATTTAGTGGTTGTGTATGGTTACTGCCGTCAAAATTTGTATGCTTGTTGTTCTGATTTTTACCGTGTGGAGATGTACAAATGCATGTATGAATAAGTCTTTCCGATCATTCCGGATCGACGTCACTGGCCAAGCGTCAGTGGCCCAAAGGTTCTTCCTCCAAAAGTAGCTAGGATAGCAGGGCGTCCAGCTAAAAAAACGTGAGAGGACTGAGATGGACCCCGATGGAAGGCAGTCCCAACAATGTTCATTTTGCAACCACAACGGACATACAAGACGCACTTGCCAACATCTGTAGTTTGCGAATCGTCACAATTGAATTTAGGATTTTGTTATCTGTTATGTTTGATTTGAATTCAAACATAGTTTGGAATGATTATTTTGTGACATTTTGTTTTGTAATGATGCATTATATTCTATTTTCTAATTTGTAATTATGGAATAATTCATTTTCTTTATGTTGAAAGTACCTTCTCATACAGACTAGCAAACTACCAAAATGGAGCAAAGAAAAAAATAAACAAGAAACTAAAACAATCTTCACTATCCAAACTGTAATAACATGATGAACACCAATATGCTCACTCGACATTAACATCATTCACACAACAATATATTTCCAGAAATTAACATCATTCAAACACCCAATCATGCCTGAATTCTCAATGCAAATCCAGAAGTCATTTAAATTATAATTATTTGAACCATCTTGAACAGGTGGTTGCGAATAAACATAATCTTGAACAGGTGATTGTGACTACATCAAATCAAGAAAAGTAGGTGGTTTCGGCACATGGTGAGAAGACTCCGCGCGTGTATCCTGACGTGATGAAGTAGCTCCATGCTCATACATGGATGTGTGACCTGATCCGAATTCGAATGGCATGGCTAGGCCATACGAACCTCGATTCATCCGAATATTGTTGTTGTAGTCAAATGACGGTGGGAGTGGTGTTGGTGCACACACTGTCTGAGGAATCTACGAAGGATGGGGATGCCGAGAATTTCGTGAAGGTCGCGCATTGCAACGATTATCTCGATTGCTACGAGGGGGGTCATCAAAATCGGGATTGAGAGGCAATGAGGAAAATTCCGACCGTGTTTGTTCAAATACTTGAGCAAGTTCAGCACAATTTGGATCTGAATCGGACATTTTATCTTAGACCGCTCTCATCCCTATCAAATTTCTACGCACAATATTTTTCTGTAGTTGAAAAATTAACATGTCAAATAAAAAATGAATTGTATAAAAGGAAAATAATAATTTTAGAGATATGTTTATACCAGAATCCGTTCATTAGCCACCCTAGGCTGATAAGTAACAAGCGGCATATTTGATTTTTTTTGTAATCCAACGCTGCGTTATTTGCCAATACCAAGTCAGGTACAAGTTTCTGGTATAATTTACACCTGAGACCTCGTCATACTCATTAACAACACATCTGGTTCTGTCATCCCACATAGATAAGTACTCAGCAATCTCATGCTTTCTTAGTTTTCTAGATGGAATTCGATGAGGTGCAACGGGTATGTGCTGATTGACTCCAAACTGCAACATAACTCGATCTGGAAGATGCATCTCAATAATATTAAAGCAAAAAAGCGGTACCACCGCCCTCCACACATCAGATCCTTGGAAGCATGCATGTGGTACTTGCAACAATTCTTCTTGCGAATACGGATCCCAAGTGACCTACACGTAATTATAAAATGTGCATGTAGTAAATTTAAAGTTATTGAAGTATAAAAGTTTAGTGAAACGTAAAATTGCAAAACTTACTTGGGTGTACGCCATATCGTAAAAATCTTCAGCAAAAGAAGGCGTTGTCGTACCCGCATTATTATTTTTATATGTGAATGTGCTCCTAGTATAACGACACATGAGCGGCAGTTTCTCAGTATGTAAGTCTTCAAACACTCTGTCTGGTCGTCCCGGTGCTGGATGAAAAAATGACCATACTTGCAAAATATATAAAATTCAACTTTTTATAAAAATAATACTATTACAATATTGGGAATGATAATAATAATAATAATAATAATAATAATAATAATAATAATAATAATAATAATAATAATAATAATAAAATACTTATTATTATTATTATTATTATTATTATTATTATTATTATTATTATCTAGATTGTATTTGTAGATGAATCAGCTAACATTATACAACCTAAAAAGAACATGATATACACCCTAGCATGATGATCGAAAATCTCTGGTGTTGGTTTTGGCCTTCGTGCACTTTCATATAATTGTCTTGTAGCCATTGGAGGGCGATGCGGGGCTCTGATTCGCTCCATACGGGTGGAACTTTACCTAATAAATTTATAAATTGTTCTTGTGTTGGTTTCTCTCCAATGACTGGTAATTCGTCTACAGGTAATCCTGTCAGGATAGAAATGTCACGGAGAGTGATAGTCATCTCTCCGTATCTAAAATGAAACGAGTTTGTTTCCAGGCACCCTCTCTCGATTAATTAGGGGGGTGTACATGGGCCGGGTTATGCGGATTTAGGACGAAATTATAACCCAACACAACTATAACGGGTTTAGATTTTCTCAACCCAAACCCAACCCATAATAGTTATGAAAACAATTAGCCCGATGATTTTTTTGTTGGGCGGGTTGGGCGGATTAAACCGGGTATTAGGGTTTAATAAGTGAATGTTATACAAATATATATTAACCATATATAATTCAAGATTTTAACATGTCAATAAACAAAAAATTATAAAAAATAAATTTTATAATTCATAGGTATACATGTCAAGGGTTTGTGAGAAATAGAAACTTGAGATATTCACCACTTAATAGGTATTTGCACAAGCTATTTAATATTTTAAGTTTATAATTGGAAAGTAATAATTATGAATTATGAAAATAAAAACTAAAAATATAAAATAACATATAAACTTGGAGTAGAAAGAGAAATAAAGAATTAAAAAATATAAGATGACAACCATATAAATCAACCATTCTTTCCATTTCTTTAAGTGTTGGGTATAAGCAATATTATTTGAAGATACGCTAGATCGGTGAACATCTTGAGCATATAGAACATGAGCATCTACCAGTCCTTGGTGATCAAAATCGTTTCGTCGACATCTGCAAAATATCAGCAATTTTACAAATAAATAATATAAAACAATCATTCATTTAAGTCACTTAATATAAAATATTAATTAAAAATGATATAAAACAAATATTCAAATAAAAGTGAGAGTGAGAGAGATGTTATTTGTTGAAAAATGAATGAAGAAGGCGAGAGAGGAAATGAATGAAAATGAATGAAGAAGGAGAGAGAAGAGATGAATGAAAATGAATGAAGAATGTCATATTTAAGCTGATATTAGTGGTAGGTGAGAATAGTTAAAGGAGTAGCATGATTGAATTTTGATCTGACTGCGCGTGTAAAAAAAATAAAAAGAAAAAAAAACTCAAACCGCACTTCTAAAGTGCGGTTTGAGCAAAAAAGAAAAAAAAATGCTCAAACCACACTTCTAAAGTGCAGTTTGAGCCAAAAAAGAAAAGAAATTTTTATTCCAAACCACACTTTATAAATGCGGTTTGAATAAGAATATTTTTTTGTGGTTGTGTTTGATTTTAAAATAGAACCGCACTTGTGAAGGTTTTTAATCCAACCACACTTCTGAAGTGCGAAAGTGCTATCGGATAGAATTTATTTTTGAATGTGTATTTTTCGAAAATTTGATTTTTATTCGTGTATAAACAGTAGATTCTACCTCAACTTTAACTTTGCGTGGAATCACCACAATATCATTAAGTAATAGCGCTTCCATTCGTGGCACTAAAAAAAATTTGGAAAATTATCATAACTAAATTTATTCAATTAATATTAAGTGATGAACTATTATGATGATTGTTACTTAATACCATTGTTTTTTAGTGTTAATCTAGAAAATTCTCTCTTTTATAACCCGAACCGAACCGGATAAATCAAATAGTGGAAGTTTTCAAACCGGACCGGACCGAATAAACCGAATTGACCGAAATTAACCGGTTCGGTTCGGTACCCGAATAAACCGAACCGAATGAACACCCCTAGGTAAGTATCTATATATAATATCCCGATTAGGTATATATTCAACTTTTTCAATATAATTCGCCATAATATCATTTTAAAACATAATCTTAATTATTTTAAAAACAAGGTACAGCGAAGCATGATTAGAGATTTGTTCATGCATGGTGCCTAAACAACATAATTCAAGCGATTGCCCCTTATCTGTCCTGCGTTTTATGGATGTTATAATAACAGAAACTTGGAGATCTAACTCAGCAAAGGCTAAATTCGATTTTGATCAGGCATCTTTCTTCTATCATTTGTATATATATTTTTTCTAATAAATAACATTTTTTAAATTATGCAATCTTTGTGTTTTTAGCATTCTCTGTGGCCAGACCTTGCTATTATATACAACATGCGCAATCCATACAATTCGACGGTAAAGCTCACATAGTAGGTATGCGCCTTGTTTTGTTGGACTTGATTTGTTATGTGTTTTGTATGTGATTCAACAAATTGATATGTTTTTTTGGTATGTTTTTGTGTTGAATTGGTATGCTTTGGATGTATCTGTATGGCGTTTGGCACCAGTTGTTATTTTTATGTTTGAACAGATTGATATGTTTTAACAATTGGTATGTAGTTTGTAATATTTTTTGATTTAATTGATATGTTTGGACATAAGATATGATGTTTATAATGTCTTTTGAACATGATTGGTATATGTTTGTGATAAATTTGCATGGTATTCTCTTATATTTGTTTGGAAATATTGGTAAGTTTGCAAGTTTTTGGAATGATTGATATATTTTTTTTTTACTTGTGTTCTACCTAAATTTGAAAGTACTACATCCTTTTTAAAGGAAATCACATTTTCTTTAAACATCTTTATACACCAAAAAATCCTAAAAAGTGTCAAAGCCTGATTGGTCCAAAACATGCTGATCAGTAGCACTGAAAGAACGAAAAAATTGATTAGTCGTGCGACCCTGAAAATTTGAAAGAACATCTTTTGTACTGTTTTTTATATTAATTTATATTGTTTCTAAAAACGTGGTGAAAGGTTGCGCTCTGCGCGACTCGCACAAAGTGCGAATTAAGCATGACCCTGCGTGGAGTTGGACAGATATTTGGAGGACTTCTGGCTAGCTGAGCGCTGAAATAGTAAAAAATTCACAAAAAGTCCTGAATTTTTTTTTTATACAACAAAAAATCCTGAAAACAAAGAACATTTTTTTGTATTGAACTTTTCTTTAATCTATATATTTTTTTAAAAATGCGCTGAAAAGTCACGCTTTGTACGACTTGCACGAAGCACGAGTAGTCGAGCAAATGAAGTGCGACACTAATAAAGAAACGAAAGAATATCATGAGAAATTTGAAGAAAATATGACAATATTATAGCATCCCATTATGTCGTGAGAAATTTGAAAGGTGGAGATTTTGGGAGCTCCAAATCTGGGATTGAAAATTTGGGAGAGAGTGAGAGAAATTGGGCAGAATTGGGCATCTCCAGCTGGGAGCTCTTCAGATGGAACTCCTAATTCATCTACATGTGGCAGCTTCTAATCGCTCGGGAGTGATATAAGCCGGAGCTTGTTAGCCGGATCGTAATTAATAGTACTGATTGGTATACCTCATATCTGTACCTATAGATTCAAATTATTATTAAAACTAGATGCTACCTCGCTTCGCTTCGATAAAATTACGCATCAGTAAAAATGAAATGAAAAAAAACGTAATATTAATTTAATTTTAGAAGAATATTGACTATTGTGGTGTTTTATTAATTCACAGAAGTATTACGATGGTTTACTGTCTCATTTTAATTAAAAGAATATAATTGACTATGTAAATTACTTTTCCTAATGAGATATTTTATCAACAAAACTAATATAATATTTTACATTTATATACAACAGTGAATAATGTACACTCTCATCTGAGATTTTTGTGGAATCTATGTGAGAGGATATTTCTATTCTCTCTTGTCCTGAGAGATGTATGAAACTATAATGTTGAGGAAACTATGACAATTTTTTTTTTTTTATTTGTAAAACAGACGGTCACCTGATGAATTACAATGTTTTGAGATAACATAAAATAAAAATGATAAAAATACAAGAAGTTGCAAAAAAAAAGAGAAGGCATCCAATCCGTTACTGTCAGAAAGAGAACCAATCAGCAGTGCTTTATTCAAGAGTCAACCTCTGATGAGGTCCATCTCAGAAGTGCATCTCTTGGTCAGTTTACGTGCATGAAGATCCGCCGGTTCCGTTCAAGCCAAATACTCCAAGTTCCGGCAATCCAAAGGGTATCCCAAGTCCGCCTTTTTTCATTGGTAAGGCGAGATCGATTAAGAAACCAAAGGATACTCATCGAGCAATTAGTGTCGGTCGGCAATTGCAAGTATAGGAGAATTCTATTCCAGTACCATCTCGCATACTCGTAATGAACAAAGAGGTGGTGGTCTCTCGTTTCATTGTCAGAATTACACATAACACATCTAATTGTAGCCGACCACCCTCTCTTAGCTAGATTGTCGGCCGTGAGA
This sequence comes from Juncus effusus, assembly GCA_027726005.1. Lineage (NCBI taxonomy): Eukaryota > Viridiplantae > Streptophyta > Magnoliopsida > Poales > Juncaceae > Juncus > Juncus effusus. Next base: position 7,275,272 of record CM050901.1, read on the forward strand.
ATTTTATTTTGAAACGCGATCCAAGCAAATAGTTTGACCCTTGGGGGACATTTGATTTTCCATAATGCCTTTTGCCAATAACATCGAATACTCGGTTCCCGTAGGAAATTGTACGCCGACTTGGATGAGAATTTCCCATCCTTTGACCATCTCCAAACGATTTTATTCGTGTGCGGATCGAACATAGTGGATGCATCATACATTACCAACATAGAGTTAAGATTTTTCGAAAAGAAAGAAGTGTAGGTGGGTGAAAGTTCAAGGAGCGAGTTGGCATCGGTGACTCCTTGCGTTAGTCGCATGGCCGTTGTCCATAGGCCTTGTTTATCTTCGTCAAGCCTCCATACCCATTTGAGTAAAAGGGCGTTATTTTGCATAGTGAGATCAGTTATGCCGAGTCCGCCATATTTTTTAGGCATGGAGACTTTGATCCAATTCACTAGACAATGGCCGCCCGAGCAAGTCGTTTCACCTTTCCAAAAGAAGGCTCGAATGACCCACGTAAGTTCATTAATTATATCTACTGGAATTTTGAACGCTTGCATAAAATAGATTGGTAAGGCAACTAGATTCGATTTGATAAGTGTCATCCTCCCGCCATAGGAGAGGAGCTTGCTCTTCCATGAAGCTATTCTACCTTGGACCTTTTGTATGAGAGGGAGGTAGGTTATATTTGTTGGCCGCGATAGGGTTAGAGGGAGGCCAAGATATTTGAGAGGTAGATGTTGCCGACGACATCGAAGAATGTTTGAGATTGTTGCGATGTGTCGGTCCGGTATCGCAAGCGGCACAAACCCGCTTTTGGTCCAATTTACTTTGAGACCGGATGCTTCTCCAAAAAGATCAAGGGCTAGAGAGATGATAATAAGGTTTGTGGGATGTGCTTCCATGAAGATGATAGTAGCATCCGCATATTGCAATGTTTGAGGCGCTATAATTGCCGCATTGGTAAGTAGCGACCTTAGGTTATATAGAATTTGTTGAAGAGCGTCGGAGACGAGATTAAAGAGAAGGGGAGAGAGGGGGTCACCTTGGCGAAGTCCTCTTTGGTGAGGGAAGAACGAGCCATGGATTCTGTTTACCTTTATGTTCGAACTAGAATAGATAAGAATGTTGTAAATCCATTCATTCCATCGATCCGGGAACCCTCGGCTACGGGCCAAGAGACGGTGTCGAAGGCTTTTTTGAAATCTACCTTCAACATTATGGCCGGAATCTTTCGTTTGTGATAGAAGTTGAGTATTTCTCTAGTGGCAAGAAATGTCTCTATAATAGACCGCTTTTTAATGAAGGCGGTTTGGTTCGGGTGGATAAGGCGGGGGATAGCGCCTTGTAGCCTATCCGCCAATAATTTGGTGATGATTTTGATCGGAGCGGAGATGACGCTAATAGGCCGGAAGTCGTCTAGACTCGTAGCCTCCTCCTTTTTCGCAATAAGCATAATGGATGCCGTGCTAATGTGTCGTAGGTCAAGTCGGTTGTCAAAGAAGTCGGCTAAGAGTATGAAGAGGTCATTTTTAATGGTGGTCCAATTAGATTGGAAGAACTCCGACGGAAAACCATCGGGACCGGACGATTTGCCTCTTTGGAGGGAGGATACAACATGTTTGACATCTATTTCCGAGAAGGGTAGAATGAGATCTTGAAGGAAGGAGATTTCCATAGAAGGGGGATAGAGAAGAGTGGAGATGAAAAATGGAGGAGGTGGTGGCCTTGTGCCGAGAATGAATTTATAGTGCGTAGTGAAAGCCGAGCAAATTTGGTTTGGATCGGTGATTATTATTCCGTTGTGAAGGATGGACGGAATGAAATTTTCTTGACGTCGAGCGCTAGCCATTGCATGAAAGTAGCGTGTGTTCTTGTCTCCAAGTTGCAATCACGTACAAGATGATCGTTGTTGTCATCGATCTTCTTGTATGTTAGATATTTCATGAATTTTTTCTCTCAAAGAAATGCGATGATTAAATTCTTGAGTCGTAAGATGCCTTGATTCTTCTAGTCTATCATAGTGTTGCGTCACATCTTTGCACTCTTGGAGGGTTTCATTTGTTCTAGCAAATTTAACTCTGACCCATTGTTTTAATTTAAGAAGTCTAGCTTTAGATTTGAGCAAGAAAGAATGTGCCGAGTTGTGCCCTGAAGGAGTGTTGATCCAAATGATTTGAGTTATCTCTTCAGCCTCAATGAATTTTAGCCAAAACTGGTCATATTTGTGGGGCTTTCTCGGAGGCCTCCCTATTTTATTGAGAGTAAATTTGAGAGGCGAGTGATCGGAAGTTGTCGTCGGTAAATCAACTAGAGAGAAGAGCGTATTGAGAGAGATAAAGTGTTGAGAGAGAAAACATCGATCAAGCTTGGAGAAAGTCGGTGAAGGTCGCTTACTAGACCAAGTATAAGTCCGACCGGTCAGAGGAACTTCTAATAATTCAAGCTCATTGATTAGATGATTGAATTCATTGATATGTTCCAATAGATGATTATCTCCCGCTGATTCCTCGGGTGATCTAATGATGTTAAAATCTCCGAGAGCTATCCATGGGAGAGAGGAGTGGCCAAAGATTTCATGAAGTGAGTCAAAGAATGATGATTTGAGAGTATCATCCGTCGGTCCATAGATGTTGGAGAGGATAAATTTAAAGCCTTGTTTAGAGGAGAGAATGACATTAAGAGAGAAGTCATTAGAAAATGAGTGAATAAGCGAGAAGGCATTGCTCCAAGCAATGAGCAAACCGCCTCTCGTACCGTTTGCCTCTTTAAAGGCACAATTCTTGAATTTAGAGGTACACACACGTCTCATATGAAAGAAAGTGAGACTCTCCCACTTTGTTTCTTGCATACAAATAATATTGCATTTAGCGTCTCTAACGGAATCCTTAATAGTCTTACATTTTTCGGAGTTATTTAATCCCCTTACATTCCAACACAAAATAGAGAGAGAATTAAAAAGCGTAGACATAAACCTAACAAAACAACAACAAGAGAGAAGAGAGAAGAACAACAAGCATGAGAGCTTCATTCAAAAGCATGGTAGCTTCCGACGCTATCCTCACCATAGTCAACTTGGTCTAAGCTCGGTTCCTTTTCTTCTTCTAGAATAGCATTGTTATCTGCTACTAATAGGTTATCAATCAAAGCAACATTAGTAGATAAATATTGATTGTGTAGTGCAGTGTTAAGTTTAATGCAAGGCTTAAATTTACATTTAGTAATTTTCCCTACAATAATAGAATTTGTATCTTTGGTATGACAAGTTCTTGACGGACCAGCTATGTTGGGTGTTGGCTTTTCTACATTATGGGCCCCACAGGCCAAACATACTTTAGTATGAATTTCATTTTGTAAGTCAGTAGGGTTCTTTTATTCAGTGTCTAGTGCATGGATAATTTCATTGCATTTCTTAGTGTTTTTAATATTTTTCATACCCTTTTTCCTGGACTTTTTCAAAGGACTAGTTACTGTGGATCCATCGTGAAATTTGGGTTTTTTGGGCTGCCGCTTAGATTTTCTTAAACCCATCAGTAGCTTAGAAGATGAGAGGGAGATAGAATGAGTGAGAATATTATTTTGTCCCTTAAGGCCTTTTTTCTTTAGTTTATTTTTTTTGCATTTATTAGAGAACGGCCCATTTGTATTTTTTGTTGGCCCAATATCCGGCCCAGAAGGTACGGAAAAAGGAATTCCTGTTTCATTTGTAGAGCCCATCGCAGCTTCTGGAATCCTTTCCATTTGGTCTCCAGCTGGTGCACGAGTCTCCACGCGTGCCTCATCTTTTTCATGAACTTCTTTTTGCTGCTCCATTTTGTCTAGTTTCGCTTCCTTCAGAGTTCGTATCTCCTTCTGGACCTTCTGAACCGCTGCAGCGGTACCATCTGAACCCTGGTCAATCGGACGTAGAATCAGCGGCACAGCACCCAACACCTGTCTTTCGGTGGCAGTACTGTTGACCGTTGTTGGGACAAATTTTCCTTGGACTTGGTTCACCGGAATAGAGCATGAACCGGTTATCAAGGGAGGCTGATCAGTTCCAGATTTTTTGTGTTGGTTGACGGCTGTAGAGTTTTAGGATTCTGAATGTATACAATATGTTATATGTGTAATTGATATGTCATGTGTTTTGTTATTTTCTCATTTTATAAGGGCTTAAAATATATTTTTATATTTTGGAGGGTGCACATGAAATTTGTCCATCGTAAATTATATGCATTTATTAAGCAATAGATGATAATTTCTAATTCTCTCATTTTAGAACGGCTTAAATTATATTATTATATTTTGGAGGGTACACATGTAATTTTTTTAATCATAAATCATATCCATTTATTAGGCCACAAATTTCAAAATTTTGAAGGTGTGGACTGACAAGTACTCTCATCCATTCATTGTTCCCGTTTTGTATCTAAAAAAACTTTAGTCCCACAAAATTTGAATAAAACAAAAGAGAGCTCTTTATATGCCTATCCTACACTTCTTTGATAAGCAATAATAGCTTGGGCTTTTAATAAATGAGAACTCATAGAAACTTTAGGTGGGTTGTTTGTGCTGGTTTTTTATTAGGCCCATTTATTCTTTTTTTCTTGATGAAGTGAACACGTGTGGTGACATGAGAATTGGAATGTTTTTAGTAGTATAGTATATATAATATAATATAATGAATAAATTCCGACATGTATAATACATAATTAAAATCATAATGTTTATTTCAATGTAAAAAATTACACACAAGTTCAAAATATAATAGATACTAATGAAATCATTATAATTAAATTTTAGATATTATTTAATTTATCATAGTATTCATGATAATTATCAGAACTTTTATTGTTTCTACTAAATTTAATCTAAAACTACCTGACAAAAATAAAAGCAAACAAGAGCTAATATAATTTTTTTTTTCTGATTTAACAAATAAAAAATAAAATTATTAAAGACACATAAATGGTAGCAAATCTTCCGATTTTGGGTACTATTTGAGTGTGCCAATCGTTAACTCCTATTTTAGAAAGTCGTCCATATTGGGAACTCTGTTCTGAATTATTCAAAATCTAAAATAGGTATTATTATTATTATTATAAATATGCATGAGTTAAACTTCATTTTTGTTCTTCCATTAATTTTATAATTTAACATACTTTTTTCATTTTTATTTAAAAAGAACACTTTTTAAACAATATCTAATTCCCGATTCGATTTGATTTGATTCGACTCTGTCGTTTCTGATCTGATTCATCTGATTGTCATTCTATGGGGCATCAAATGACTCCGATCTCGATTCTGATTTTTAGAATTATGATTATAAACAAAAATAAGAATCAATAAAAATGATGAACAGTACAAAAATATAATTTATTTAATATCAAATCTTGATGCCTATAAAAAAGGGACTTTTGTAGGGGTGGGCATCCGGTCGGTTCGGTTCAAACCGAACCGAATAAAGGTAAACCAATTTAAACCGAACCGTATAAGATTCAAACCGAACCGAACCGAATAAATAATAGAACCAGTATAGAACCGAACCGAATAAAAAATTAAATATTCTTTAAATTAAAATTTCTTATTAACAAAAATCAATGGTTTAAATTGCGATACAGCGGTCCACAGCGTTTGAGCTTTTTTTGTAGCGGATCGCGGTAGCGGGCGCTATTGCGCCGCTACGACCTCATAGCAGGGAAATGCCATTTTGTATAGTTATAACAAAATTTTCAATATAAAAATCAAAATCAAAACCACCATAAATAAAGATATTACAATAATCCATAATTAAACATGCACCACATAAAATTCATTGTCCGTATTTATACATGCGACATAAAATAAACATATGAAAACTTAATTATCTAAAATAAACACACAAATACTTAATTATCCAAAATAAATATTAATACTTAAACTAATTATTTACTTTTCGGATGAAAAGAAATTAGCATTCATTATTTCATCATTTTCGGATGAACATGATGAATCAACTTCATCATTTTAGAAATGTAGGGTTTGAGTTTATCATTTTTTTTGTTTTTATCTTTTTTTTTGCCTTCGTTTGCCTATGGAGAAAGAAATGTGTTTTATTTTTTTTGGGTTTGAGTTTATTTACTATTGGGTTTGGATTTAATTACTTATTGGATTGGGTTTGGATTAATGAATTTCGGGTCTAAATAGAAAAACACTATCCAAATAGCGCTATAGCACCGGGTTTTTTCGCTATTTCAATCGCAATAGCGCCGCTATAGTGCATGTAGCGGCGAAAACGCTATTGTTGCTATAATTTCATCGCGAGTTGCGTTTATGGGTAATTTCCGTAATTGCGCCGCTATTTAAAACACTGACAAAAAATATTTTAAATTAAATTAACAGTGCAAATAATTTATTAAACAATAATTAGCTTATTTTAAATATGATTTTTTATTTTAATATTCAAAATTTTAAAAAAACTAAAAAAAATAAACAATAAATAACATAATTCGGTTCGGTTCGGTTTATTCGGTTTTTCCAAATTAAAACCGAACCGAACCGATTAAACCGAATAATTCAGTTCGGTTCGGTTTATTCGGTTCGGTTCTAAATCGGTTCTATATTTATTCGGTTCGGTTCGGTTTTATTCGGTTCGCTCTTATTCGGTTCAGTTCGGTTTGAACCGAACCGACCGAATGCCCACCCTTATGAGCAATGATCATCTCTCAACCAACTTTACCTTATTATTTATTCAGCCCTTGAAAATTTATTAAACTATTATTTGGTACATCCAACTTACTATATTAAAACTATACCTACAAAAAACATCCAACATAAAACAAGATTGTGCAACAGAATATTTATAAAATTATTTATAACAACAAAACAACTAATCTGAACATAATAACTACATGCACATGGAGAAGAACTGAAGTCTATGGGGAAAAAAAACGTAAAGTGTAATACTATTGTATAAAGATTCTAAAGCTCGCATGAATCAGTCCTGGCAATGGAATGAATAGCTAGAACTCGTCTCATTTTTCGGAAGCTACAAAACACAACTCAAAATTAGACACAAACATAAACGCAAATTAATCAATCAATCAATCAATTTAGTTAATTAATATACCTGTGTGGCCATTGCAAGAGGCTCGGAAACAAGACTCGTCCAAAAGAACGGATCAGACGAAGGATCCATTGCATTATTCCAGCTCGTTCTCAACGGAGCCGACAGAAGATTAGTCAACGAATAACCCATATTATTATTATTATTATTATTATTACTATCATTATTATTATTACTAAACTGGGCCCCACTCGTCAGATTACCACTCTCATCCTTGCCCTCAGGCATTTTAGCCACCTTATCCACAAACTTCTTATACGAATCCGACTTTGACAAAACATCACACAATGAAATGTTTGAACTTGGATTTGGTTTTGAGGAGAGAGAGGGGAGCTTGAACGGCTCGTCGGCCGAAATGGACGATTCCAGTGATTTTATCTCGCTCGTCAGATCCTCTCCAGTCGGGTTTGAACTGGAGGCGTCCAGTTGGCGCTGTTTTTTTGGCTGCCACCATTTGATGTAGTTTGAGAGGTCGATTTTTCTGTCGATTAAAGATTCCTTACTGGAACCTGTTAAAATAAAATACCGAGTAAGTATGTTACGTTTGTGTTGTGAGATTTTTTTTTTATGGTAATTTAAAGTTTTGTTTAGATATAGAATTTTGAAAATTTAGGATGATTACAGTTCATGTTGTTGTATTCATTTCCCAAAAGGTGTCCAAGAGACGGGTCCCATCGATTATTCTGCGTCTGTCTGAAAAGTTAGTGTCAAAAAAAATTAATAAAATGGTATATTGGATAATTTAATAATGTATCAAGAGAGTAAGTTTCAATGTATCCCAAAATTGAATAAAAAATAAAGTGGAATAAATGTATTGGAAACAAAAAACATTAAAATAAAACAAAACATACCTAGGAAGGCTGCGATATTTAGGAAAACCTCTTGAGAAAGCACTGCTTTTTCTGTAAATAACCCAAAATTATATCATATTTACAAAAAAGGACAAAAATAAAAATAAAAATTATAACACAAAAAATGTTGGCTTATTTATTAATACGAATGCCTTCTCAGAGAGACTAAGTAATCCTCCTTTGAAACCATCTGCATCTCTTCAAGATCTCTTGCATAATCACTCACCTAAATTAAAAAAAATAAAAAATAAATAAAATTGGGCATTATGGCATTAGATGAATTTGTTGGATGTTTTTGTACATAGAATTAAAAAAATAAAAATAATAAAAAAATTACAGGGAAATTTATGAGCGTGCCAGCTCCCCAATATTTTAAAGCAGCAAGATCATATGCTCTTGCCGCAGCCTCTTCATCATCATATGCACCTGAATTTATAAATTTATAACTTTAATATATTTGATTTAAATGTTAACTAATCAACTGAGAAATATCTAGTTATTATTATGATAAAAAATGTTTTAGTACCTAAGTATACTGAATCAAGGCGATCGAGTCAGTTTCCAGAAGTTCCATCAAAAGGAAAAAAAATAAATGTCAGATTGGAAATAAAAAGCAGGTTTTAATTGAATTCAACATGCAAATATTAATAAAGTATGGAGATAATTATAAATATATTATGTACCTTGTTTTCCTTTCTTATTTTGATTCTGGTTCCAAGTGCTTTTATCCCAAAGGTGCGCCTCGTATCGACCCGTCCATCTATGTCTGTATTTAGAATAGAAGAAATAATTAGATCTCAAAAGATAATTAAATCTCAAATAGATTACATATGTTCTGATTCTTCTATCCAAGCAGAAAAAAAGCTAATTTCAAAATCAAAATTTCTGATCCAACAAAAAGATCATATTCTTAATATTCCGTTTGCAATCATCAACACACCGTTCCGATTCATTCACACAACAACTTCGCATACCTAGTGACGCCTCTATAGATCGAGCTCCTCTTCCCGGCGACGCACGGCGGCATGCGGCTGATGCGCTCTTTCGCCGTGCAAACCCGCTCCTTCCTCGCCTTCCTCGGCCCGGGCACGTACGCCTGGTCCGCCCCTCTCCGCGCTCCCTCACCCGCCGCCTCTGACTCCCTCTTCGGAAGCATCGCCAAATCCGAAGAACTCGCCATTGTTGTTGAAGTTCGGAAGTTTGAATTGAGAAGAGCGCTCGGTAGTTTAGTAAGTGAGAATTTGGACAAGAGCGGGCCCAGTGGCAGAGACACGTCGAGACATGAGTGTTTCAGTGCAGTGAGTATCCGAGGCTTGTTGTTGTTTATATCTACTCCAGTTTTGCGTAACTGGAGACTGGAGAGATGAATAAATAGTTTTTTTCTTTATTGGGCCTAGCGATTAAAACTTGAGAGGTTCTCCATAAGTTTAGGCTTTTTGGATTTTGGGTCATGGACTTTTTTTAAAGAGTTATGGAAAAACTTTAATTTAGAGAATAAGTCATGTACCCAACATTTTCACTTAGTTAATGAGCTTGTCCGGTCGTTGATCGAAAGTACAAATTTTCATTTTTTTTTAGTATGTTCGTCTGTTAATGCTTAAGAACCTATTAAATATGATTAAATTTCAGTTTCGTCCAATCATTTGATGAAATTTGGTGAAATAGCTAATTTTCTTTAACGCCTACGGGCTTATAACAAAAAAAAAAATTCAGTTTCGTCCATGGTTGGACAAAATTGTATTTTTAAGTTTGATTATCACTAAATTAAGTATGTTGCTGCTTCAAATTAATTTCTCATAATTTCGTCAAGTGACTGGGTGAAATTTTCTGATTCGGTTAGTGAGTGCGCGAAAGTACTATCATATGGAGTGGAGTTGAATAAGATAGGGTAGGGGACGCAACGTGAGTAGGGCATAGAGCTATATAGGGCGAGCTAGCAACGAAACGTTTTGATCAGTGATTCACCAGCTTTGACATGAAAGTATCCCACCTTATTGATGAGTCGTTGCCACGGTTTTGCAATCAGGAGATGTATTTTTTGTAATTAAATTTGGTCAAGGCTATTTTCCTAGTTTAAAAAAGTCTGGGTCTTGAGATTTGAAATTCTGGATTTTAATTGGACAAAACCGGGAATCTAAAACCTGGTTTTTAATCGAGTAAACCAGGATTACATATCCGTTCTTCCTATCTCTTTCTCGCCAGAAGCAGATATAGCGCGAGACCACACACCTGTTGAATTTCCCTTCTTATCTACTCCGCTCACAGTTCAGTTCAGTTTCAGCTCAACAATGGCGTCGTCCGCTCTTCTTCCCCACCCCTCTCCCTCTCTCGCTCCATCTCCGATTCTCTCCTCTTCCAAGCTCGCCAATTCATCTCTACTCGCTTCGCCTCGCTATTTTTTCCCTTCTCTGACGCTTCACTGCCGTTCGTTCGTCGGAGTTAAACACCTGCCGGTTCGAGCCGTGGCGGCGCCGGCGGCCGCGGTGGACGAGGAGGAGGAAGAGGAGGATGATGGGTTTGTTAAGAAGGGGCCGGCTTATACTCCGCCTACCAAGCCCAAGACTGGCAAGGCTGCTCTGCCCACTAAGAGAGACAGGGTGATTGTTCATTCTTTGTTTTTATCTTTGTTTTTTCATTAGTTGCACGTAATGTTACTGAAAGTATGTATTCCAGTTTAGAACTATGAGAAGATACAAAAATAAAGAATATAATGAGAATATTCATATCTCACTTGAGTAATAAACGGTCTAATTCCACAATGAAAGGATGAAATCATGCGTTAAATTGATTTTTTCTTTTTTAAATTTTAGACTCGATCGAAGAGATTTTTGGAGGTGCAGAAACTAAGGGACTGGAAGAAGAACTACGATGTGACATCAGCAGTGATGCTCATGAAAGAAATGGCGGGCACAAGATTTGTGGAGTCAGCTGAGGCCCATTTCAGACTTAAACTCGACCCTAAATACAGTGACCAACAACTCAGGGCTTCAGTATGTTTTTCATACTTCAATTTGTTTGTGAATATTTGTATATGAAATAATTGAAGTTGTGACTTTTTTTAATTTTTTTAATTTTGGATTCTTTTTGTAGGTGAATTTGCCAAAGGGAACAGGGCAGAAAGTTAGAGTGGCTGTCCTTGCACAAGGTTTGGTTTTTTTAGTGATTTATTTATGTCTCTCAATTTTTAGAGCTAATTTAATCACCGTTGCAAAATGTATTGGAAATGTGATTATAATTGTAAGTTTGTTATTGGTTCAACTATGATCCTATGTATGCATTTCTTATATATTAAAAACATGTAATGTTATTATATCCCTTATGTTTTTTCACCAGCAAATATTGTTTTTACACATGCCATGTGGGATAAAATTTCAAAACTTCACCTTATTTATCCAATTCCATTTTTTCTTTCGTATTTTAAACTCAAATTATTAATTAATTTATTTATTTATTTGAGTATTGAAGGTGACAAGCTAGACGAGGCAGAGAAAGCAGGCGCAGATATTTTTGGTGCAGACGAATTCATTGAAAAGTTAAAAGAAGGTTTCATGGATTTTGACAAATTAATTGCTACTCCTGATATGATGCCTAAGGTAACAAAAATAAATAAATAAAAAATATGTATTCTATTCTTAATTTTGTTCTTTGCGCAGCTAGAATAGAATATTTGACATATTTTTATTATTTTTTAACAGGTGGCAAGTTTGGGCAGACTTTTAGGTCCGCGTGGTCTCATGCCAAACCCTAAAGCTGGAACTGTTACTCTTGACATTACTCAAGTAATTTTATTTTACTATTAAATATTAATTTTTTTTATTATATAACACTAATCTAATATGTAATATTTGGATTGTAATTTTGTTTAATTCAGGCAATAAATGAGTTTAAGAAAGGCAAGGTAGAATACCGTGTAGACAAGACTGGAATTGTACACGTACTTTTCGGCAAAGTCAACTTTGCTGACCAAGACCTTGTTGAAAACTTGATTACAATAGTGGTAAGAATAAAAAATTATAAAGTGATTTATAAGATTGAATAATATTTATGATATTTGTGATATTAATTTCAGAGATCAATAGAGAAAAATAAGCCTAAAGGTGTGAAAGGAGTTTATTGGAGGAGTGCTTATATTTGCTCCACAATGGGACCTTCAATTAGGTTGAACTTAAAGCAGATGATTGATTATGAGCTGCCAGCTTAAATTCAAATAAAATGTTTTGTTAGAAATGAAAAAAATGTTTAAATTGAGAGATAGTTAAGCTCCAGTGCGAATTTTTTGAGTTTCCGTTCCCTGTATGTATTTGTTTATCAGTTCTTTTTTGTTTTTAAATGATGATTTTTTTTTCTATAAAACTTCCAAAAATAGACTGAAATGTTTGAAATTGGGTAGTTGATTGATATGAACCAAATATTGAAATTTTAATAGTTGAGAAATGTAGAAGAGGGATCAAAATTTTATAAATTGAAATATTTTAATGCTACCTAACAACCACCTATTTTTTCCCAGGGTCTTTGAATATATTTCTTAAGATAGTAGTACGTTCATGCTTACACCATTTTGCCAATCTGGTGACTCACCATTTTACTGGATTACTCTAGTTGGAAGAAAAACATGCTGTTTGTCATTGTTAAGAATAAGATGGCAAATATTTCTAATGGACAAAATGTACTATATTAACTGGAGAGAAACCTAAGCACTAACCTAAAAGTTGCCCACCACTAACCACCATGAGCAATCAAGTATCAACCTTAATTAAAAGTTCAAAATATTCCACCAGTATATGCTGCCACTTAGACTGAACAGTGGGCCCGTTGAGAATCTAATTAAAGTCGAACTGCAAAATTCTTGGTGAATATTTGGTAAGAGATCCCAATCTCACCCCTCATGAAACTGGTTCATGATGGACCAAGCAACCAGGAGATACCTCGTCTGGAAATTCATGACGTGTTGTGATATCATTTTACGGTCTATGATGTTACGCATATCGAATAGTGATACACAATTTTAGAAAAAAAATCAGAATATGATTCGAGAATTTCATAAATCATTTTATTAATTATATTTTATTATAAATATCTTAATCTTGTTTCAACAATTTTATACTCATATAATATTTTTTAAGAATATATATTTTTCCGTTAGAGATATCTGGAGCGAATAAAAAAAAATCTGCAAATTATATATTATTATTATGAAATAAAATATTAAGATATGTCATATGACATGTCAGATACGTTATCTGAATATCCTATACGGGCATCCGACGCGATATGATTTAATTTCTAAATCCGCGTAACATTGTGCAAAAATTACGACGTCGTTGCTGGTCCATACATTAAATACAACACACCAAGTACTCTCTGAATTAATTCAACGATGCTCTCCTGCCTTCTCACCATCAAAGATTCAATTCAAACACACTGAAGAGAAAAAAAAACACACAAAAAAACACAGATCCTCTTTCCCAACCGGCGCGCACTCCACTCCAATGGCCGCCGCCGCCGCCTCCTCCTTCTCCCCCCACCTCCCCTCCACTCCCGTCCACCGCCCTCACATCCTCCCCGCCCCCCTCCGCTCTCCCCTCTCCGTCCGCCACTTCCCCTCCCTGACCATCCGCCTCCGCCTCCCTCCCGTCCCCTCCCTTTCCAACGGCACCAACAACACCGGTGGAGGCGACAACGGTAATGGAAGTGGAAACTTCGGAGGAGGCAACGGAGGAGGAAGTGAGGGTGGTGATGATGAAGGGGATGGGAACAGGAATGCGGCGTTGCTGGCGCTGGCGGATCTGGGCAGGACGGTGGACACCTTGCCGGAGGATCTGAAGGAGGCCGTGAAGGACGGGAGGATTACGGGCGAGATTGTTAAACGGTTCGTTGACCTGGAGAAGTCGCCGTTGTTCAGGTGGCTGATGAGTTTCGGAGGGTTTAAGGAGAGATTGCTGGCTGATGATCTGTTCTTGGCAAAGGTCGGGATGGAATGTGGCGTTGGGATCTTTACCAAGGTATGAATTTGGTTTTGATTTGGTTGGTTGAATTGTTTGATTTGATTTTGTAGTTTATGTGTTGAATTTGTGTACAAGGTATGAGATTTTTTGGTTAAATGTGTTTGATTTGTTTAATTTTGATTGTTTAGACAGCGGCTGAGTATGAAAGGAGAAGAGAGAACTTTGTCAAAGAGCTCGATTTTGTAATTGCTGATGTGGTATGATTTCACCCTCTTCTTTTGTTCTTAATCAAGCTTCACTTTTTATTAAGTGATTTATTTCATTGTGTTGTAAACTTGTAATATAATCAGATTTATACGCTACATATCCATTGTACGACTTGTCAGAAAGCTAAAACCATAAACCCGAAAACCTAGTTTTACTTTAATTCTCCAGTAAGATGAAAAGTGTATCAATTTTGTTAATAGCTGTCTGTTTTAGCTGTAATGTTAATTTCAATCACTAATAATCAATAAGAAATTTATTGTTTAACTAATAAAAAAGGATAAATTATTTAGGTGATGGCTATAGTTGCAGATTTTATGCTAGTTTGGCTTCCTGCTCCAACTGTATCTCTAAAACCGGCTCTAGCATTTAATGCTGGCCCAATTGCAAAATTCTTCCATAATTGCCCTGATAATGCCTTTCAGGTAAAATTGCAATATAGTTTTTTCAATTATATTTAATTTATACGTATCTATATTTAGAATTAAATAAGTTTTACAGTAGTTTTGAGTTTGAGAATCAATTTTGTTTGTAGGTTGCTTTAGCTGGAAGATCGTACTCATTTTTGCAGAGGCTAGGTGCTATTGTGGTAAAATATCTATATTTTTATTGTTATATTTTATCATAAAATAAAGCTTTTATTTTATTCATCGTTTTTGGTAATAATCTCTTTTTCATTTATATAATTTCAGCGTAACGGATCAAAGCTTTTTGTAGTTGGAACCAGTGCTTCTCTGGTATTTTTATCTTAAGCAAATTAATATTTTTTTCTTCTCAGCTTTGTTAGAATGATCATTAAAAGATAATTTTTTTTTTCTGTATTTAGATTGGAACTGGAGCAACAAATGCACTAATAAAGGCAAGAAAATCAGTTGATAAAGAATTTTCTGGCGAAACTGAAGACATTCCAATTGTACAAACTAGTGTTGCGTATGGTGTATACATGGCCATTTCTAGCAATTTGAGGTAAAAAAATATATCATTTTTAACTTTATTAAAAAGTTTATTTTTTTATATTAAATTGATTTAAGATTTATTTGTGTAATTTAACAGGTACCAGGTTTTGGCTGGGGTGATTGAACAGAGAATGCTTGAGCCACTTTTGCATAAACATAAATTAATGCTTAGTGCTTTATGCTTTGCTGTGCGTACTGGAAATACATTCTTAGGGTCCTTATTGTAAGTTTTCCTTTTACTTAATTTAAATTTTTTATCTTTCCTATATATTTGTTTTACACATTATTTTGCTGAAATATTTTCTTTTTTGTACAGGTGGGTTGATTATGCAAAGTGGATCGGGATCCAATAGAGCTGATGAACTCCATTTCATTTAATAATTAGGTTTTAGTTTTAGAGTTTCAGCAGCAAAATTGTCAAATTATTTTCCATGGTTTTAAGTTGATATTTTTTTCTTAAGGGATTTAGATGATTTTTTCAGAGATTATTTGCTGGGTAATTTGTCGATTTGACAGAAACTTCGATTTGATATTTCTGTTTTAGTGTTGTGGTTTTTATTGTTAATTTGGTAATAAGTATCAGAACATTACTTTTTTTCTGTTGGAAGAATGAATTCATGTGATTTTTGAATTACTTTATCTGACTTATTACAGGATAATGAGCTAATATGCAAAGCAAGAAGAAACAAGCAAAAAATAAAAAAAGCCCATGTATTCATATCCCAATCTTTTCTATGCTTGCTGCAGACTAATTGGGATTCTAAGTACGCAATTTCTGTAAAATATGATGAAGTAAAATAATCTCACTCGTGTGTAACGATAGGTCCAATGATACAATTTTGATAACCTTGCAGCAATAAATCAGCTTTCTAGGATTATCATCAAAAAGTTTATTGGATACAAACATACTTCCACCTTCAGCAAACATCTACATACAACTATCAAAAAGACAATTCATATATAATCCATCTTAAAATCCAAAATAAAAAGAAAACTATATTCTTTAAATAAACTAGTCAACAACAAACCACCCCCTTCTCCCCCGCTCTACATCATGTATCCACACTTCACCCTCAAAAAACACAGCCACATAAACTCAAATGACCCGCTACACAGACCACACACCCACCCAACAACCTCACCTAGACAGCCCATCAAAACTCTCCCTAATTCCACATGAAAAATCTCTGATCTGTTTGTTTATTGCTGATGACTCTTCCTCAAATTCCAATGCAGTCCCTCATGAATACTCCTCAGAATATCCGTGGTCGAGTCCACCAAACACGCCGTAGGAACAGACCAGGGCGCCATGCTGCAAATCAAGGCGTCCCGTCCCAGGGGGCGAGCTATTTCCCGTCCTTGCCGTCGAACGAGGCCCACGCCTGCCCGCAACTGTTGAACGACACCTGCACGTGGGAGGGTCACGTATTCGGTCACGATCAAGGGGCGGAAGGACAGGGAGTCTAAACACACGCTTCCATTTTTTGTAAAATAAAATAAAGTAAAAATATCATTCATGTATAATTATAGTTCAAATATTACAATTTCGATAACTTTCGAGCAATAAATCAGCTTTTCAGGATATCATACATTCAACTTATGCAATATCTATATACAACTATTAAAAACGATAAGTCATACATAATCCAACTTAAAATTGACAAAACAAAAAACTTTATGACTAGTCAACAACAACAAAACACTTTCTTCTCTCCCCCGCTCTAAAGCGAGTCATTAAATTATACCGCAAACTCCACAAATCCCGCCCACACCCTCACCCAGAAGGCCCGTCGAAACTCTGACTCTTCCTCAGATTCCAATGCAACCCCTCATGAATACTCCTCAGAAAATCCGTGGTCGAATCAACCAAACACGCGGTCGGGACCGGCCAGGGAGCCATGCTGCAAATCAAGGCGTCCCCAGGGGCGAGCTGCTTGCGATCCTTGCCGTCGAACGAGGCCCATGCCTGCCCGCGGCTGTTGAACGGAACTTGGACTCGGAGGGTGACGTATTCGGGGAGGATTAAGGGACGGAAGGAAAGAGAGTGCGGGCAGATGGGTGTGAAGAGGATCGCTGGGACCTGTGAATAAGGGGAAATGTTAGGGGTGATTTCGTGAAATGGATTAATTGGAATGCGTGTAGCTGGTGAATATTTTTACGAAGTGTATGAAACTAGAAAAGGTGTCAGATGTTTCGTTTACACCATAAAATGTTACACTTACCACTTTATTTTGGGGTGTTTGTTGATTTGAAAATGGTTTTGCCCGAGTTGTGTTGTGGTGGTAAGTGAATCGTGTTGTAGTGGTAAAAGAAAGTACGGAAAAAGATCTTACCTTACCACAGCATGATATTTTCCTCACTGTTTAGTGAGTATTTATAAGTACTGTTCCAAATATGTTTTGGCGGTAAACGAAACATCATGTGATGGTAAGGTAAGAGCTTTTCTAGTACTAACAAATATGGTCGTGAAGGAACTTTTTTAAGGAACTCAGGACAAGATGGGGTTATATTTTTACGAAATGTTTGAAACATCATGCGTACAGTTATTCTATACCCATCACAAAACATAACAAATAGAGCCGTTAAGGCACTCCTTTCACTCATTCAGGACAGGACAGCGTTATAAACATTTCCCATTTCAATTTCACAAACGATTTTCACAAAATAAAACCAAAAAATAATTCCCAATTCCTACCTGTGGATGAACCATGGATCCGCCAGCAGCCAACGAATACGCCGTGCTGCCGGACGTCGTCGAAATAATCAAGCCGTCGCCCTGGACGCAGGTCACGAATGAGCTGTCGCAGTAGCACTCCAGGTAGGTCAGATAGGACGAAATCCCTCTGTCGATTGTGACCTCGTTTAGTACGAGAATGGGTTCCTCGAGTTCCAGCTCGTCCTTCGCGGCCTCTCTGATGACCTGGCATAGTTAGTTAGAAAGGATGTAGTTTGTGTTAGTTGGGAATTGGGTTTTGTGGTTCAAATTGTGTTGCAGCTAGAATATTTAATAGTGATGGTATATGGCTTGTAATGGTTAATATTTAATGTGAGCATTTTGTATGTCGGAATAATTGGGATGGACAAGTAGATCTTTACTCTCACAAGTTTTATAGTCGTTCGACACATCTTTTAGAAATATAGAAATTAAAATATGTAAATAAATTATGGCATTTTTTCGGAGAAATTATTAGGTGATATATGTTTATACATTAAATGAGTTTGTAACATCTGCTAATAGCATGATTGTTAAGGTGGGTATTAGTGGATAGGGTTAGCTAGTATAAATAGCGTATTCAATTCAAAGTATGTAATTTGTAAGATCAAAAGAGAGATTAACAGAATCAATTTTATTTTTAATTCCTTTACCTGGCACTGGAGACGGCTCCTGAGAGTTATGCTGAACGGGCTTTTGAGGACGTTGCTTAAACACTCTCTGTATTGCTCGCTCGCTGGAAAAAAAAGTAAAAATAAATAAAAAAATTTAAGTAATTTAAGTGGTGATGGTGTATTTTTTAGATTTAATTTAAATAATATTTTGGTAATGAAAGAAGAGTACGAAAGGGAGTCATGAAGCCCAGAGAGCCGAGTGCGAACGCAACGACCGGAGGCACTGGTCCTTTAAACATTGAAGCAGCCTATAAAATGAGAAAACTAATTATGCTTTATTATTAATTGTGTACAACTTAGGGTTAGAGAAACAAATATTACTCTTAGAACAACTAATAATAAAATAATGTAATTTCTTTTTTGTATTTTTGTGGGTACCCATAAAACTGTTCCGTCGCCGCCAAGTGTCACCACAAGATCAACTTTCGTGTGTAGGAGTTTTATTTCCTCATCTGTATTAATATTAGATGTCAATATATATAATATTAACTAAATATTAAATTAAGAAATTAATAAAATTACCATCTTGCCAAGTTTGGATAAAATCAAAATATGTATCGTTTGTCACGAGTTCTTTCCTCATGAGAGGCTCCATGAAAACATTTATTTTCTGACGCTGTTTTAACCATCTGCATTAATTAACTAATTAACGTAAACTATTAAAAAATATATATTATATTCATAAACCTAATTAAATTAAACTAGTCAGATAAATAAGTAAAGACTAACTAAACCAATTAATTAATTAATTACATTACCTGACCATTTCAGACGAGATAGCACGCACCGAATTTGAGTTCGGTTTGGTAACAATAAGCACTGTCTGTGGCTGAGTTTCCCATTTTAGCAAAATCTAACATTTTCAAAAAATTAAATTAACTTACATATTCAATTAAGAAAATTCAAGAGGATATTTTAGAATAAATTATTTTTTATTACCTGTTTATTACTGCGCTCAGCTGTAGTAATATCTCCTTTTTCAAAGGATACAAAATCATGCTTATGTTGTCCATTTTGGTCTCCATTAAATCCCCAAGACAGCCTAAACGATGCCTAAATAAATCATAATTAAATCAATTAATTAATGTTTTAAATTATTTATTAACAGAAATAACCAACAAACCTTGCAATATACTATTCAAAAAACATTGATCTCAAAGTTTCATTTACACCCTTATAAAGTGAGAAATAATAAATGTCTATACATAAATGAAGGTAAAAAAAGGATAATTTCTTTTTCACTTCTCAAAGGGTATAAATGACATTTTCGCTTTTGCAGGGACCTTAATGAAATTATTCCATATTTCCACTGACCTTTCGTGTGACCATCTTATAAGCGGAGTTTGAAATAGGGTTTGGAATTTCATCGCCAAGAATTTGATGATGCGAACAAATCCCATGATTCCCACAACATTCGATTTTTTCCTCACTTGATAACAAATCATCCAATTTGAGCTGATCAATTGAGTTTTCTATCTTTCCATTCATGCAACACGGACATCCTATTATAAAGTCACTTAATTATTTATTTATTTATTTATAATCAGGTATTTATGTGTTTATTCATGAGAGTATGATTAGTGATTATTTACCGTCGATTTTATGCTGAATATTTCGCGCTTTTTCTAGTTCGTATTTACGTTTCCACTCAGCTGCTTCAGCTTGAGCTGTAGCTTTTCCTTCTGCAACTCTTCTCAAAGCCTTCGCAACAGCTTAATGTAATTCAAATCCAAAAATTAACCATTTTTAGTATTACATCATTCAAAAAAAGAAGGAATTGTTCTGACATTTTCAGTATTAAATCATTTTGATAAAATTCATACTTCTCATGGCCTCAGAGAATTCAACGAGATGAGCATCCGTAGTTTTAATGGGGGTTTGAGGGAGAAATTCGTAAATTGCTTTTATTGACTCTGATGAGCTGCCAACTGAATCCGAACTTTCATTTTCCATTGGTCCGTTTGAAGACCCGTTGGATTTCTCAGCCTGAAAAGAAAAACATCAAATCATCAAAAGAAATTCAAATTTGCAGCAGTTATAACAAATCCAGCAAAAATTAGAAAATTGGGTCATCATATTTTCTAATCGAACAAAGCTCCATGCTATACAGACTTCAATTCCACTAAACTAGCACCAAAATAATTAAAAAAAAGTGCCGTTTTTTCAAATTCAACAAAAAAGAACCAAAACCCATCAACAATTTTGAAGAAACATAATCAAATCGGGACAAAAGAACTTCAATTCAAATGAAGTAGAATAATCCCACTACCTGTGGTCAAAATCAAATTGCTGAATTACCTGCTGCATCAGTTCCTCCGGAGATGCTAATGTTGGCGAAATCACAGAAAGGCCCAGCCTCGATCCCAAATTCCTTCTCTCCTTTTTCTCCATTTACCTCTCTCTCTATAGTTAAGAGAGGAGAATAGTAGTTGTGACTTGAGAGAGAGAGAAGAGAAGAAAACGTAATGCTCAGTAAGTATAGAATCGGGTCTGTTATTTGTTGCCTCTCTCAAACTTGATTTTACAAAATTAACATTGTGGGTCCCGCTGTCATAGATTCAGAAAATCATACACCGAGTCCTTGTAGTTTTTCAACGCGTGGCGGAGTTTACATGGGAGAGAAAAATACGGTCGAGATATATCAGGATTTACTGATGGATAATGAGAAAGGTCGAATGTGGGACCCACATGTCAGTGTGTAAAGAGTGATATATAACGGTGAAGGAAATAAATGGTTGTTTGGGAGGAGGAAATAAAAGGGTGTTTGTAGCGAGGGAGGTGGAAGCTGCTGAGCCAAGGTCTCATGTAAGAAATGATATTTTACTGCATACACCTGTTCCATGTTTAAATATGAGAATAGTAGTCGACAAGATATAGATATATATATGAGTATCGCTAAATAGCATACGTAAGCAAAATGAACGGTCCAAATAATTACAAGTATCATCAAAAATTCAAATTTCAACCGTACGGATGGAATATATATGTTTTGAATATATTGCAGATTAATTTTCACAATAATTGGAATATTATATCATTGCCATCATGTATCATCAAAATATATATAATTGGAATATATATATAGTGATGAATTTTTATTTTGCTTATTTAGCATCTCCCTATATATATATATGGGAGATGCTAAATAGCATACGTAAGCAAAATGAAAATTTTGCTTACGGTCCAAAAAATTACACGTATCATCAAGGTTCCAAATAGCGTTTAACGGTGTGTTGCGTTTAGGATTTTCATGTAGCGAATTGTCTATAGCGCAGATATTGCGGAAATATATTTTTATAGCGGATAATATGTATAAATATTTTTTTCCTATATACCACTACGTAATATATATCACTACAAAATCTAAAAGAAGAAATATGCAACACTAAAATATGATTAATATTAAAATATTAACAATAAAAGTTTGAAATTTTCTTGCCAAAAGTTACATGTCCAAAATCAAAAGATGATTAATATTAAAATATTAAAATACAACATATCTATCCATTAAAAAAAAATCCATTAAAAAAATCCATTAAAAACGCTATTCAGACCACTACACCGCAACACACACACGCAACACTGCTATTGCGGACCGCTTCATCGCTAAATCATCGAAAAACGCTACACCGCAACAAAACCATTGCGCACAGCGTTTAGCTTCCAGAAACCACTATAGCGCCGCTATTTGCAACACTGATATATATATATATATATATATATATATATATATATAGATCTCTTTTAAGTTTTATCTCAAACATGATACTAGACTATGAGATTATTTGCAAGCAACGATATATATATATTAATTTATTTTACTATTCCATTACTTCTTAAATTCTTGTCCTATGTGCCTATTGTGTAGGAGCAGAATAGAGCGGTTTCATAGGATAAAGTGGAATAAAAAAATTTATTCCGCCGAACATGAATTGAAAAATATGGAATAAATTGTATTAAGTGATGAAAAAAATATTATATGGTAGAGATGGAATATGCGGTAGAGTGGAATAAACTTATTTCTTTCTTTCTTTCTTTCTAAATAAAAATATTAATTTATTTTACTATAAATTTATTTCATTAATTCAACGATTTTGCTGAATACGTTTGGATTAAAATAGAATAGTCGACTATTCCTTATTCTCCGGCTCCACTATTTCATGTGTTGCTAAACCAGCCCAACAAAAGGATGTTGTAACGTCACATACATTTCTCCTTTCGAAGCTCACACAAAACACATTTCTTGATCAAGTTATTTGCATGAGCTCTATCATTTGGCATGATTTATATAAGAGAAATATGAATTAAGACATTTTGTATTAGTTACAACAACAATCATTATACACTAATGTTAGGAGATAAGTTTCCTTACATTTTCTGTGAATTAAAATATTAGAGGAAA
Source organism: Juncus effusus (assembly GCA_027726005.1). Classification (NCBI taxonomy): domain Eukaryota; kingdom Viridiplantae; phylum Streptophyta; class Magnoliopsida; order Poales; family Juncaceae; genus Juncus; species Juncus effusus. The sequence continues at coordinate 7,298,149 of CM050901.1, forward strand.
CCATTTCATTCATCTTAATATTTGTTCTAAATGATAAATCACAGCTATATCAACACGAGCAAACAAGAGATTTATATATAGTGACTTCTCACAATGCTAATTGCAATCCTTACATCATTAAGCCCGAGCGAATAAGTGTCAATGCCTCCCTATGACGGACTATGTAATCCAATGACACTCATTTGGGTTCGGTAGCGATACCGATTGCCTAAATACAAATCCCGGAATGGGCCCCAAAATCCCTTCTCCATTTTTGCCATGCTACTATCTCTTATAACACGAGAAGTGATCGTATCGAGATGCATATAACTTAACTCTTCGACCGTCCTCCCTTTTCCATCAGCTATAGACTCAATCATTGTGTCATCGCAAAGCGAAAGAATTCTTAGTACGTCTTGTCTAGGGTGGTTTTGAGAAACATGTAGGTTTTATAAAAATTAAAATCATATTATTATATCATCTATAATAAAAAATTATACTTTTTAATAAAAAAAAGTATTCTTTTCTTAAGATAATGATTACAGAGTAGATGGTGCCAGTCAGTGTGTTAGTCAGTAGTGATGATCATAGCCATTTGTGTTGTTTTTCAAGTTGATTTTTGAAATAATTTTAAAATTTAGTATTTTGTTCTTGATTTATCTTTTCAGCTGTTGTGTTGATTCATTTGATGATGATTTATCATTTCATATGCTATTCTATCATGCATCTATCTATAGGTGTCATTTGTTTTTCTCCTGTCTTTGTCCCCCCCCCCCAAAAAAAACAAAAATAGGCATAATTAGGAGACAAATAAATAAGTCAATTTAGTCTGAAATTAACGCTAATTGGTATTCATTAGGCCAAATTCAGCTTTATTAATCTTAATTTTGGCCAAAATTCAGCTTAACTAGCCTTAGGTAGACTAAATTCAACGGTTCTAAAACATAATTATCCCCAATTAAGTCACTTCAGTTCATAAAAATCAGCCTCGCTTAAACATTTGGTAAAAATTCAGTAAAAGTTCAGTCAAAATTGAGTAAAAATTCAATAATTTAGTAAAGCGCAAAAAAAAAAATTCACAACATGGAGAAGGGAGTCATGCGATCTGTCACCTAATCTGGTCTGGATTGCGAGAGAGTGAGAGAGAGATCTGTTGCGAGAAGTGTCTTAAATAGCCGCTATAACGGCATTATAGCTGAGAATAGCCATAAAACACAATTCGCAATGGAAAAATAACAAATATAACGTTTTGGCTGCTACAGGCGATATAACGGTGAATAGCGGAAAAAAGCGACCTTATAATATTATTTGGACAGTATTTTTTTTTTTTTAATATAGACCAGAAATTTCGTGCTATCCGAACCTAAATCCAATAAGTAAATAAACACAAACCAACCTAATAAGGAAATAAAACTCACCCCTTCATTTTCATTTTTCTCTAGAAGCTAAACGAAGCAAAAAAAACCGATAAAAATAAAAACAAAAAATCCTACCTTTCGACCACTCTCTTCTCTCACCGGCGACAAACGGTGGCGGCGGGACGGCGACTGGATGGTATACCTACTCTTCCCCTTCCTTCTTCAAGTAAAGTTCTCTTTTCTTCTCCTTCTTCCTTATCTTATCTTTTTAGTTTTATTTTTTCTTGATAAGATTTACTATTATTCAAACAAAAAGAAGGTCCAAGAAGGAATATCTAGAGTTAGTGTTTTGAAATATATAACGGCTATATATAATATCGATACACAAGACAAAATTACGGGCGAGTTTGATATATATGAAAGAGGCCTACATTCTTTTGGGAAGGAAATGGCAATTCGGCAAAGAAATAAAAAGAATTTCGATCCGGTAATTTTTAAATCCTAAATTAATACGTGATGCTAACAAATGTACATATTTTTTATAATATCATGGCTAAATGATGGGACAATCATAATACAAATGCACCCTATTTGCGAAGCTTGGCGAAAAAAATATTGTTGACATGTAGCTCATCTACTTGTGAAAGAAATTGGAGTTCGTTTAAACAAGTAATAACAAAAAAAATATTTCAATTTTCTAACTTGTACCAATTAATATATTATATCATTTAAATTTTATTTGACTCATTTTTTATTGCGAAGATTTTCCGTGTCGTCGTATTTGTATCATATCGAATACGATACCCATATCCATATCCATACAATATAGATGGAAACAAAGGTGAAAAGAAGGATGGGATTTGGGGAAAAAAGGTCCGTTTTATAAGAATACAAAAATTGTAAGCAAAAGTTGAATTTTGCTTATATATGTTTTCTAGCTTATCAATGTTATCTTTAAGAAAATGGATATATTTGCCTGTTCAAGCATTTAATGAATGACAAAGTGCAAATATACATGTGAGATCGTCTCTGGTCAACGAGGAAAAAGTCGCCACGTTGAACTTTCACTAGTTCTCCACATTACAGGAATAAAAGTTAAGTTAAATTTCATTTTGACCTCTTTTTATTTCACAGTCCTGAAATTAAATTTCATTTTGACCTTTATTTTCATATAATCTTAGTTTTATAATAATCATAAGAGCTTTTGACTAACGAGATTATATTTAATGATAAAACTTTAATTACTTTTTACATATTCTTTTACATTAATTTTTGCATGTGTCTTCCTGGACCTACACAAATTTCATTTGTGGGACCTAAGTTGACAAGATAAGAGGACTATATATATAAAATAGTATGTGAAAAAGTTTTACTCGATTCAGAATGTTTGAACATAGAAGTTCAACCTCAGCATTGAACGGAAAAAAGTAGAAACAGATCAAAGAAAGTTGAAGTTTATATTGTCTTTTACTTTGATGATGTTGTTCGAAAAAATTGTTCTAATATTGGGAAACAATAATTATTTCGAACTCGGGCCATCTTTCGAAGAAAAAAAAACAATAATTATTTCGGCTGCCAAAAAAGTTTCGTCGCCATTCGCCAATTACTAAAATATAATGATATAATATTTGTTGTGTACTTTCATATTTTAAAAAGATGCATTTAAACTCATAGCAATACATTAAAGAACCGGTTGATAAATTCATCAAAATTCTGCTGTGTTTCAAAAAAAATTCATTAATAAAAATTGTCATTTGTCAGATGAAAAAAAAGGGAGCTGATACTGTGCTGTAGCGACCTAGTAGTGACGGTATATAAAAGTGATACAAACTATATAAACTGAAAATAAATAGTATATAAAAATCCATTTTTTTAAAAACAGTATATACATGAAAAAACGAAAACTATATATAGAAAACACAAACAGTATATAAAATCCATTTTTTTTAGATGCTGTAAAACAGTATATACGTAAAAAACGAAAACAATAGTATATAAAAAACAAAAAACATATAGAAATGTAGGGATGTTCATTCAGTCGGTTCGGTCCAAACCAAACGGAATAAGACCAAACCGAATTTAACCGAACCGAACTAGACTTGAACTGAATAAAAATAGAACCGAATTTTGAACCGAACCGAATAAACTGGATTTTAATTCAGTTTTTTCGGTTTGAACCGAATTAACAATAAATCTAAATAATGTTACATCAAAATTAATATTTTTAGACTAGACAATGATCATACTAATTAATATTAATATGCATAATCAAGAAATTAAGATTAAATCAATATAAATGAGTAATTTGACATATAATTCGGTCGGTTCGGTTTATTCGATTTTTCGGAAACCAAAACAGAACCGAATAACACAAAATTTTAAACCGAACCGAACCGAATTGACCGAACAACCGAACCGGGTTAGCCGAATAACACAAAATTTTGAACCGAACCGAACTGAATTGACCGAACAACCGAACCGAATTAACCGAAATTGGCCGGTTCGGTTCGGTAACCGAATAAACTGAACCGAATGAACACCCCTATAGAAATGCGGAAGAGACAGTATATAAATGAAACAGTCACTACAGAGTTACTATAGTACACCCGTCGTGATTTCCACTTTTCCATATATATATATATATATATATATATATATATATATATATATATATATATATATATATATATATACTGTTAGATAGATCTCCACAGTCAACACTAATCTTTATCCATGATTCCAAATTTAGCTAGCACATTCGGCCGGCCAAAAAAGAAATAGTTGGTCGCCGCGTTCGAGGCCACTTTTTCATTTCTTCACTCAGTCATTCTCCTTTTGTTCATCTAACTAGAGATAACAAGACTTAGTTATGACATGAAGTATTGATAGTAGTGGAAATCTGTGTTTGTAGAGTTGTGTTTATAGAATGGAGAGGATGTAGACGAATTGAGCCGGTCCTCCAAGAATACTGCGACTCAGTTGATCTTCTTTTCCAAAATTTCAACTAGGCGACGACTACTGAGATTCTACTTGGTAGTAGTGGAGTTCATGATCGAATATTATATTGGAGTAAACCAATTTGTCAAGACTTTTCCAAGTTTGAATTTCATTTGAATAAGAATTGAGGATAGGCCTTTTTAGGTCTGTATTAAAATTTCATTGAATAAAGTTTGAAAGTTACGACTCCGAAGGTTGTCAGTCGGTTGATGATTCATTGCCACCTCAAGGTAATTCATGAATAAGCAATAGTATGTATGTCATTTTGTGAAAACAATTGAAAATACACCTACTAAACACACGTATCTTTTTTTCAAAATATAAAATTTGTTTATTAAGTTTTTTTTAACTTTCCAACAAAAATTAAGATAAAAAATATCAATATTAATCAATATATTTGGAGTTTTGATTTAAATCAAAATTTTTTAATAAAATAATGTTATAAACAAATAAAAGTTTATATTTATATACTTTTATATACGAAATTATTATATACATATTGTGTAAGATAATCTTAATTATACATCATGATTAGATGAATTGATGAACTACCACCGTCTCCATTTTATTTGACAAAATATCTAACCGAATTGAAAAACATTTGTTCCGAATTATACACGAACGTATTATTCGCGTATCATGAATAGCTAACTATGGCAAGGTCCATGACCATTGTGTTGGATCATTAATCCAATGTTGGACTTATATGTAAAATATTTGTGTATAATATTACTGTCAAATATGCTTATAATAAAGTGATCAAATTTAGTTAATTATATTAAGTATTAATGTGTCAAACTAGGGTGTGGCCTTTGATGTGTAGAATTGTGGGTGGTGTATTTCTATTTTTATAATGGGCTGAAATAGAAAAGTCCACATTAAGAGCCAAAATGTGTCTCTTCATGAAAGGGTGTCTATATGGCTATATAAGCAATTTGGTCCCCAATACACATGAACTAAGTCATTCTCTCATCTACCCCATTAAGAAGAGAGAGGAAGAGACCAAAAGAGAAAAGAAAATAAAGGAATCTCAATTGGCGTTCATGAAGTATTTGGAAAACCCTATTTTCATATTTCGGTGTTCTTCACTTGGAATAAAATCATAAGCCTTCATCTTCTAATCCGGTATTCAAGCATGGACAAGAGATACGCTTCCGCTATCAAGTTACAGTTTGATTCACATAGTTTCGATCGGGATTTTGACGGTACCGGACGGTATCGTCGCCACAATAAGTGGTATCAGAGCGGGGCTATGGTGAATCACGGAATTAGGGTTTAATTTATTTCACTTTTAGAATTTTAAATGATAAATTGAACAAACAATTCATGCTAAAGGGTCATCAGATATTTCTGGGGTTTTATGCAATTTTGTTGTTCTCTTACTTCTCTGTTGGAGCACAATTTAATTTCAAATTGAGATTGGGTGAAACAATGAAATTGCTTGAATGAATAAAGTGGGTAAATTTCTGATAAGATGAGGATGATCGTGTGGATTGGACAAGTTTTAAGGACGCCACCACTTAGGGTTTAACGTCAGTACATGGAAACCGTCGCCGGAGATTCTCCAGTCAGATCGTCACTGGCGCGAATGACACTGTCTTCAGGCGAACAGATGCGTCGAGAGTATGAATAGGTGCGAAGCCGAGCACAGCGTCGAAGAGAACCGACTCTCAAAAGAGGCATCTCGTTGAAGAGATGCATCGGGCAGGCACGAGTCTCATGAAGAGGCGCTAATAGGTGGAGAGTCGTGGCTTCTGGATTGAGGCAACTCTTGGAGGAGACGGTAAATGGATTCTTGGATTTTTAAGTTAATTAAAAAATTGGGAAATAAAAACCGAATTAGGAATTAAGGTATGAAATCCATAATTCAAATTCCAATTTTTTCAGAAAATAAAGCAATTTTGGGCCGTGCCAATTCATATTAAAATGAAAATAGCTGTTGGGCCATTGGGTTGATTAAAAAAAAATAATAATAAATAAATAAATAAAGGAATAATTTTTTAGGCCCCAAAGAAAGGAAATAACAGTAAAGTTAAATAAAATAAAATATTTTATTTATATTTTGAATTAAACCCAACAAGTTTTATTTTCCCAATGAGGAAAATATTTAAGGAAATAAGGTATTATTATTAGGCCCAACATAATTAAGTTTTAGGAAAATAAGAATATGAATTTTGGTGGGTTTTATGTTATAAATAAAACAAAAGGTTTTAAGTAATATCTTAGATATGTTTTATTTCTAATTAAACCCATTAGACATTTATTAATCGTAAAGTTTATGATAACTTATTCAGGCAATATTAGATATATTTCGATACTGGCCTGTATCAGAATTATTTTCACATTAATTGTGAAATTTGAAGTATAAAATGAGTTTAAAGGGTCGATTTTATAACTCGACCATAAGGCCTTGTAAATATAAATGGACTATAATTATATATATTTACAAATAAGTCCTAAATATAAATTAATTTGCGATATTAAAATACAAGGTAATATGTGCAAATTGATATAAAGAGCTTCTATGTAAAATTAGGCATAAAATATTTTATATTTACAAGGAAGCCTCAAGGATCATTTTGTAACAATCTTGAGGAAAATGCCCATATATAAAGTTGTAAATTCAACTTTAAAGTATTATTTGAAGTTCAAATAAAGGTATATAAGGTATATATTTTGAAATTAATTCGTTTTAGCATCATGTCGCCGAAGTGACCTCTCATGTTGAGATTAATTACATTTTGGAATATAAAAGGTCGTGTCTACATTATTATATAAATATTGATCGGCCCAAAGGAAGACAATATTTATTTTAATAATACGTGCATATGAGTAGTATCAAGTATGTGATAATTATTTGGTTTTACGTGTGACATATTTAATCGGCCCAAAGGAAGGTAAATTTGTTGACATGTTACTTTATTATCAAAGCTTGATAATTACACCGATGTCAATCAGAAGTTAATATTATTGTCCAAAGAAGAAATATTAATGTCTTGTGATGGGTTTTATCTTTATTGAATTTATTATTATTTGGTTGTTTGGGTGAGCTTATAGTAATAAAATATAGTTCTCCCTTCATAATAGTAAATATCGTAACTAAATTTATTGCTAGTATAAATTCAGTTCTAGATGAATGGTATAAAAGAAAACTTTCAATAGTTCTCAAGGTTAATGATCTTGACATTGTGATAAGAGTGACTTTCCATTAACATATAAATATAAGAGTACATCTAATTAAATGATGGAGATTGAGAAATGTGGGAGAAGTCATATCGCTTGTGTATAACGATCAATAAAAAATATCATTCCATAGACATTCAGGACATAATTTCGGAATATAACTACGGTTAAAAAGTTATTTAAGAATATTGAAAATAAGTTTGTCAAAATTGAAAAGGTTAAATTTTGTATCACCTTGACAAATTTGATTTCAATAAGGAATAAAGTCAAAAGAATGTAGGAATCAGAATAAGATAGCTGCATAATTGTCGTCATTAAAGAAATAAGGTTTGTTTCTAATTTGGTTTGTTTGTTGGTTAATTTAATTTTATAAATAGACTTATATCTCTTCTCCAATTATTGCCCAACACTCAAAATTTTACTCCTTATATCCCAGACATAATGCACGTTTGAGATACACCGTTGGCAACTCAAAAATTGTAGATCCATTCATTAAAGTCGTCACTCAAAAGGTTATATAAGCTAGCAACGCGTATAGGTGCAATTTTAATTAAGAATATTCAGTTCTAGTAGGAGTTCATGTTTGTATGTATATAACATAGACAAATGATATAGACATATGTCATAGATATATGATATGGTTATCAAGTTTTCTAGTATATTCGGATTTCAGGTTATTTCTGCAGAAATAAAATTCAGGTTATCATATACTCTGATTTTAATAAAGTTCGTCTCATTAAGGGAGATTGGTTTATCTCATTAAGGTTTTAAGGGAGACGGTTTTGTCTCATTAGGAAATGAGGTTTGATTTCACTAAGGAGGACCAGTTGGAAATAGACATGTTAAGATCACATTGCATGAAATTTCTGTGCTACACATCCACATCATGATTTATGTCATTCATTATATCGAGTATGTGACCAATGAAGGTTTAGTTACACTAAATGTGACGAAAGCCGCTTTGATCCTATATCGGTATGCTGATGGACAGAATTGTTAAGGGACACATAAAAGTCAATGACAGAAAAGATGCGCATATTTTGGTTATATTTTATACACAATTAAAAGATTCTACATATAGTCCAAGTGGGAGATTGTTGGATCATTAATCCAATGTTGGACTTATATGTAAAATATTTGTGTATAATATTACTGTCAAATATGCTTATAATAAAGTGATCAAATTTAGTTAATTATATTAAGTATTAATGCGTCAAATTAGGGTGTGGTCTTTAATGTGTAGAATTGTGGGTGGTGTATTTCTATTTTTATAATGGACTGAAATAGAAAAGTCCACATTAGGAACCAAAAGGTGTCTCTTCATAAAAGAGTGTCTATATGGCTATATAGGTAATTTGGTCCTCAATACACATGAACTAAGTCATTCTCTCATCTGCCCTATTAAGAAGAGAGAGGGAGAGACCAAAAGAGAAAAGAAAACAAAGGAATCTCAATTGACGTTCATGAAGTATTTGGAAGACCTATTTACATATTTCGGTGTTCTTCACTCGAAATAAAATCATAAGGTTTCATCTTCTAATCCGGTATTCAAGCATGGACAAGAGATACGCTTCCGCTATCAAGTTACAGTTTGATTCAAATAGTTTCAATTGACGGTACCGGACGGTATCGTCACCACAACACATTGACCCCCTCTAATAAATCGAAAATAACTTATAGATTCTTAGTAGATATCATTTTGGCCCCTCTTATAGGTATCATTATAATATAAACTCAATATGTAACACAAAATTAAGGAAGTTCTGTTGGCTCCCTTATAAATCTGATTTGGCTCCGCCCCCTCATGCTCTATCAATGACATATGCTAAATCTATCATATCCCAATTTGGTTGCCTCCATTTCTCGTTTCTTCTTCTGCATTGATTGTTGCCAATGTGAATACCTTCTCTACTGTGTGCGTCGAGTTGTTGAAACACTCTCTCATTATGTTCCTTCAATTTTTATTGGTCTATAATAGCCAAAGCAGGTCTAGTTATGTTGCGTGAATACTTTAAAAATTGGAAAGTATCCTGAGGATACGGGTATTCGATACGGATACGGCTGCGATACAGCTCTGATACGTATCGGATATGCCACGAGGCGTATCTGATTATTTTAATAAAAAAAAAAATCAGATACGTTCAGGATACGGCATGATACGTTCAGGATATGGCAGGATATGTCGGGATACGGCTGGGATACTTCTGGAATACGGCTGTGATACTTCTGGGATATTTTCACTATACATTTTGGTCCATTATACTTTTTTTAACCATTTTTTTTTCTATAAATCAAACTTTAACCCACATTAAAACGAATAAAAGACTAATTTGTATTTTATAAGTCACATTCTTTTTTTTGTTTACAACTCACATAATTAAAAAATAAAAAAATCAATTCCTGAGAAAGTCAGAAATAATTGATTTTCCTTAAATCAAATCTTAAATTTTACGAACATTAAGTATCGAATATGTGTTTAATTTCATTCACATATTTTGGTATTAAATTTAAAATATTGATTATATATACATATATATATATATATATATATATATATATATATATATAATAATTATGTATATATATATAGGCGTATTTGTATCCTAAATGTTTTGAGATTTGGCTTATCCCTGTATCTGTATCGTATCGGATACGATATCCGTATCCGTATTCGTGCGGCATAGACGTCTAGTATATGAATGTAAATGACTTATAACCAAATTGGTTAAAGTATTTACATGTGTAGCAAGAAATCATAAATTCAATTCTGACAAATACAGTAAAATACATATTTAGCAATGTCTCTCAAGTCTCAACCCAATTGATTGGACATCAAAAAAAAATCATAAGTTCGACATTTGCCGAAACAGAGCTTTTTAGAAATATATGAGGTACACATGGAAAACAAATTTCTTGCTTTAATTTTAATGACTCAACTATTATATAAATTAACTTTTCTCATTTACCTCCGGACAAGAACTTAGATATCTGTTGATTCATTGTGTAAGGCATGAGTTGATTACTTGGCAAATATTTTTGGCACTAAATATACATTATTTTACTTAGTTTTTCCATATATAATTTTTTCATATGTACTGCATAGTCTATCTTATATTTTAAAATTTGATTGTGTTATTTTAATTCTTTAGATATACAAGATTTTACTTAAAAGTTTTTTATAAGTCATTTTCACGTACTTAAGTAAAAGAAGAAATCAAATCGGAATCATAACAATATGAAGATCAAAACGAAGAGGAATTTCAAACAAAAAATACATGGGAATGTAGGAGAAATACAATATTTGATTAATTACTACAATAATTTTTTAAAGAATAAATGAAAAGTGTATTGATCAGTGTTGCAAAAATTCCCGATTTGGACCGATTAATCCCCGATTAGTATCAAATCTTTAGAAAAATGACTGAATTTAGCCAAATCTTTTTGAAAAATCTTTTGTCCGATTTGAGCCGATTTTTATGAGATTTGGTCATATTTTTCTAAAAAAGCTCAAAAAATAACATTTGTAGACCCTTCGTGTCTAGACTTAGGATTTAGTTCTTACTCTTCGTGCGACTTGCGATTCAAACGACGAGCAGCAACTAGCTTTTGGTGGGCGATGACTGAGAAATTATAGTGTTACTTTAACATGTTATTTGGTAGATGAATTTATATTATTTTTTTATTGAGAAATTATAGTGTTAGTTTATAATTTTATAATTAAAATATGATAATTTGTACTAACATAATCGTTCGATTAATTGCCGACTAATCCCGATTAATCCTGATTAATCTGATTAATCCCAAATCCCCACCTCGCCGATCGAGGAATAATTTGCGACTTTTACAACATTGGTATTGATGAATGAACTACTACATATTTTTCAACTTGAATTAATATTTGAACACAAATAATCTCAAATAATAAATAATTGGGTGATATCGGTTTAACATAAATCAACCAATTAGAACACCCGTGTTATTAACAAAAGATTCTGTGACTTTCTAAAAATTTATAAATAATATTTATAAAATAACCAACACATAAAAATATTAAAAAAAAATAGTAGCCTTAGAAAATCATGAGTCAATCAATTATTTAAATTTATTAATACCACATTATCCATTGGTTGAAATAATTTAAACCATGTTTTTATTATATCTTAGACTTTCATGATTGATTCGGGTTTGATTGCATGGTCGAATGTTCATAATGAAAATGCTAAAAGAAGTTGCAAAATAAAATGGAGTTAATTTGTTTAACATGCTAACCTATCTTGATCTGAGCCCAAATATTTTATACATAATAAGATCCAGATCCTTATATTAAAGACCAATAATATTTATATTAAAGACCAATAATATTTTCTGATAACTAGGCCGAATGTCATTTCTTTTTGGGCCTATACATTACTTCCCATTGACTACACTATTATAGAAAAGGCCCAGTCCATTATTCCGTTGATTCTTTCTCGTTTCTCCTCTTTCTCTCGCAGTCCATTATTATAGAAGCATCAATGGCGAATGAGACGGACCTCAAAATCGATCGGATTAATGGTGCTAACATTCGTGCTGATTCTTCTTCAATCGATACGGCTCCATTCATTCGCACGCCTTGCTACTGGTACTACTTACTGATAATTCATGATTGCGAGTTCTTGTTTTGTGTTTGAGGAAATTGATCGTTTTTTCTTTATTTTTCTGGGTTTAATTGGTTATTTTATTGTTTAGCGAGGAAAATGTGTATTTTTTGTGTAAGAGGCTTGTTGATATTGGAGCTGCTGGACCCGCTGCGCGTGATTTATTCGTTGTTTTCATATCTAATGAGGCTAAAATGGTACACGTTTTTGCATGCTTGTTCTCAATTAGAAAATATTATTAATCAGAGCTGATTAGGAAATTGAAGAAATTATTAAATCCATTGAAAAATGATCATAATTTTTGTTTTATACCAGATTCCTCTATGGTACCAAAAATCGAGCAGAGACAAATCCGGACTTGTTGTTTGGGATTATCATGTAATATGTGTACAGGTAAACCTTATTTAATAGGGAAATGTGCAAATACGACGCACTACTGTAGCACCACGATACTCTATATATGCTGTTTTTCTCATTTTATATATTGTTTTGCCATTTCATATACTGTTGTTTATTCTTTGTGTATTTTTTATTTTTTTACTTTTATATACTGTTTTTCCCATTTTATATATAGTTTTCCCATTTTATATACTGTTATCATGTATATACTGTTATTAGAAAATAAATTATATATACGGTTATTGGATCCGTCGTGAACAGTCGTGTTACAGTACTGTCGTGCTCTATCAGGTCCCTAATTATTATTATAAACATTATTCTATCCAAATATATAATTTTTTTTTTGTAATTTTCACAATGTTTTGAAACGATTAGGTTAAATCGAAAGGAAATGAAAGAGATTCTAATCTTGTGTGGGATTTGGATTCGAGTCTTCAATTCCCTTTACCCCTTAATCAATATAACTCTCGAGCTATTAGATCTCTTTCATCTGAGGATTCTAAGTACCAAAGGTACAAATATTATCGGTATTTTATTTATACTGTACTGGTATAAGAATTATGAATATTTTATTATGTTTTTTCAGGCTTTTTAGGATTGTTCATGCTCCAATTTTTCTGAAATATTTCGCATCAGATAGAAGCCACATGAAGGATAAATATAACAACTGGATTGCTTTGCCACCTCCATATAATCCAATTATTGCTGAAGGTAAATAACCAAATATATATAAAAAATATATTTCTCGAGATAATTTTGTTGACCAAATTTTTTTGTTTTATGATTTTTTTGTAGATGGGACAACACATAATCTGAATGATTATATGACTATTTTTGCCCCAGATGTGAATAATATGAAAGATTTAGTTGATCTCGTATATGAAAACAAGTATGGTGTTATTCTGAGTGAATCCATGCTAGAAGATTTCTTTTCTCAAATCCATGTATAAAGCTCTTTTATATTATAAAAAACTAGTTATAATTTCAATAATTTGTTAGGTTTAATGGGTTAATATCCAACAGATATTTTATTTATCATATTTATTTTGGAAGGATATTTAATGAGCTAGATCCGAGAAGATTTCTCTTCTCAAATCCATGTATAAAGTTTTTTTTGTAATATTTTAAAAATAGTTATAATTTCAATAATTTGTTGAGTTGATTGGTTTAATATGCAAAATATTATTTTATTTGTCATATTTATTTTGGAAGGATTGATTTCTTGAGACAATTAATGAGCTTGTTTCTATTGAACCAACTTGTAGAAAATGACACACCAAAACAAGAAATTTTCAGATGATCTCTAGAACTTGGCATATTGACTACCAAAATCGTAATCAATTACATACCAAAATCCAAAACAATTACTTCACTCATCCATAAAACATTCAACCATTCTAGAAACTCACAAAATCAATTTCAGAATTGAAATAAAAAATCCTTACATTTTCACTATTATCATTCTACTCATTTTTAAACTTTTTCAAAATCAACTTCCAAAATTATAATAAAGATAGGGTAAAATTCGCCCCAAGTCACCCAACTTTCAAATATGACCAAATAAGTCATTCAACTTTCAATTGTCTCCTATAGGTCACTCAATTTTTAAAAATTATCAAATATGTCACTCAACTTTCAATTGTCCCATATAAGGTCACTCAACTTTCAAAAATAATCAAATAAGTCACTCAAATTTAACTATTCAGGTGACCTATTTGGTCATTTTTTTAAAAGTTAGGTGACCTATTGGGGACAATTGAAAGTTTGGTGACCTATTTGATAATTTTTGAAAGTTGAATGACCTATAGGGGACAATTGAAAGTTGGATGACTTATTTGGTTATTTTTGAAAGTTGAGTGACCTATGATGGTATTTACCCATAAAGATATATTATCTTCCTTTTATATTCACTATTATCTTTCTCAATTTTATTTGTGAAGTTATTTATGTGACAAATTTATGAGTTTCTACTTTCTAGTTTTTTTACAAAATTGAGAAGTGGCATTAATGGAACTATTCAACCAAGAATTAGGTTACAAATTCGAAAACTGGAAATTTGAAAGCTTGGTTGATATGCTTGTCAACCAAAAACAATTTGGCTACATTACATACAAAATAAATAAACATTACAACAATTTCTCAATCTTTTCGTTCTTTTTTCTCTTTTCTCAAAATAATAAACGGCCATGAAAAAACAAATCAATAAATTCAGAAAAAAAATTAACTACTTAATATCTCCAATTTGAAGATCACTCTGACCTTTTGACTCCTCTAAACAATCTAATTTACGCAAATTTTCTGATTTTCCCCCCTTTAAACCATCTTTTTTCCTTAACAAATCCTCACCATTTTTCTCATTAAATTCTCCCTTCAAAGCATCACTTTTCCTTAACAAAACCGCTTCATTTTTCTCATTTAATTTTCCCTTAAACGCATCTTTTTCTCTTAACAAACACGCTTCATTTTTCTCATCTAATTCTCCCTTCAAAGCATCATTTTTCCTTAACAAAACCGCTTCATTTTTCTCATCTAATTTTCCCTTTAACGCATCTTTTTTTCTTAACAAACCCGCTTCATTTTTCTCATCGGATTTTCCCTTTAGCTTATACTTT
The DNA here is from genome assembly GCA_027726005.1 of Juncus effusus. NCBI lineage: Eukaryota > Viridiplantae > Streptophyta > Magnoliopsida > Poales > Juncaceae > Juncus > Juncus effusus. The sequence goes on from CM050901.1 coordinate 7,313,314, forward strand.
CTTCTCAACAAACCTGTTTCCTTTTTCTCATCTAATTCTTCCTTTGAAACTTCACCATTATTCTCATCCACCTCCTTAACCACACTCAAAACCGGTACCGCTCTAACCTTACTCGTTCCTGGACCCGGCCTATCATTAAATGCGCGGTCGAAATCAATCCGAGCCATCAATTCCTTCAATTTCCCGCTCTCTCTCTTCAAACCGTTTGAATTTGAATGATCCGAATTAATTTTGGAAATTGTTTTTTCCGTTTCAACAACCGCACAGGGATTCCCAATTCCGTTCCAAGCCCTAGAAGACGGTACGGAACGGCAAAGAACTTTCAACTGCTCGACAATCTCACTCATGCTCGGTCTTCTCTCTCTATTCGGTCTGACGCAACTCGCCGCGAGAGCCGCCAGCTGGCGCCTCGCGATTGGGTCTCTTGGAGGCGGGAGTCTTGGGTCGTAAATCGCGGCCACTTTCCCCTTTCTGAGCATCGGCACCGCCCACTCCACAACGGACGGCGGAGAATGCGCCACATCAATCGCCTTCCTGCCGCTCATTATTTCAAATAACAGAATCCCAAAACTGAACACATCAGTTTTGGTACTTAAATTTTCCGGCGTGACGTAAGCTGGGTCGAGATAACCAAGAGTGCCAGCTGGCGGCGTTGACTTGTCAACGCTGGTACCAGACCCGTCTTTTGCTCTCAGTGCAAGACCAAAATCGCCTAATTTGGCGTCTAAATTGTGATCCAGCAACACATTAGCAGCTTTTACATCACGATGAATCACAGGCGGGTCGCACGAATGAAGGGTCATGATCGCTTTCGCGATTTGCAACGCGACCCTCATCCTCCTCGTCCATCCCGGCGGCCTAGGGTTCGAATGAAGCAAATCATACAACGTCCCATTCGGCATGAATTCCACAACGAGCAAAATGGGCGGCGTAAATTCAGTAGAAGAAGCAAACCCAAGAAGATTAACAACCCTCGGGCTCTTTAACGAACTCAAAATGACCAACTCGTTCTCGGCCTCGTCGGGGCGGCGGGAGGGGCGTTTGACGGCGACTTGGCGGCCGGACTTGAGCACGGCCTTGAAGACGGCGCCGTGGCTGCCCCGACCGAGGAGAGTGGACTCGGAGAAGTTGGAAGTCGCGGCTTGGAGGTCCTTGTAGTTGAACTTGTGGAAGGAGGAGGAAGAAGGGGAGGGTTCTTCTTCGGGGGATTTGGGGGTTTTGGAGGGCTGAATGGGCGAAATGGAGGAGATGGAGCGGCATGTTGCGATGGACGAGTCTGCTCTGCATGAAGAAAGATATCCCATTGTTAGTAATAGTTTCCTTCCTTTCTCGTTTGGTTAGTTTTCTTTTCTTTGTTGATTGAGAGAGAGAGAGATCTAAGTTGAAGTGAATAGAGAAGAGTTAATTAATTGAAGGGGGAATGGAATGGGGAATGGGGATTGATTGAAGGGAGAGAAGGAAGGGAGTAATGAGATAATTGGTCTATGGTGGACTGAACTAATGAATATATGGCATGGTAGTATGTTATGGTGTGTGTTTTTATTGGTTAGGAGCATGGTGGACTGGGTTATGTAATGATTTCTGAGAGGACGACAATTAGCTGGAGGCATTATGGCATTAATGCGACACGTGGTTGTTATAATCTTATAAGAAAAATTAACAGTGAAATTATGCAGTTTATAAATTATAATTTATAAACTAGAGATGTAGATAGCTTTTATTCACAGAAGATGGGATTCAGATTCATGCAAGACTGTTTTTATGGTAAAAGTTACATGAATAGTATGTTTATAGAGACATATGTGTAAAATTGTTAATAATAATGCAGTCATATGAATACTTTGTTTATAGGGGAATAAGTGCAAAATTGTTAATGCATTATTAGCCTGGAAATGAGGCCTCAAGACCAAGAGGCAAGAGGCATCTTTTGTTGCGTGATCTCCAGGGCAATTAATCCTTTTTATAAATCATCATTACTTTATTTTCCTTCGATCCAAAATTTTGTTATCCTATTCAATCAATCATGGAATTTCTTTTTTTTTTTTTTTTTGATTTGTCTCAATCATGGAATTTCGGTTGTGACGAATCCATTCCAAGTTGGTTCTTTCTTTTTATTTTTTTTATAAGTAAACTCCAAATGTCTATTTGACTATTTCTCATTATTTATAGACCATGCAAAATTTGACCCCATTTGGAAAATGTCTGCACAAAATATTTTTCAAAATCCATGACTCCATATCAATATACTGAATAATTCAAAGCACTACAACACAGAAGGTTGATTTATTATGATTAGTCTCAAAACTAAAATGATAAATCTAGTTTCAGAAGTTGATTTATTATGATTTACATTTCTTTCTGTCAATATCATTACTCAAAATGACATAAGACCGGCCGACAGAGCATAAACGTGTAATTTATGTGATTGATCAAATTCTAATTTGATTATTCGACCTTTCTATTTCCCAAGAAGACTAGAAGAACTTTCAAATGGTTTCAGATTTGACTCGTTATAGCAATTTGACAACAACCAAGAGCAGTGGAGATCCTGCCTAATGCATTTTTGTTTTGGGGGAAAGGATTGAATTTTAAGGAATTTGAAAGTTTATAATTGTGAATGACAAATTGAATACAAGTTATTATTATTATTATTATTATTATTATTATTATTTGCTTGAAGCCGGTAGGCATAAATAGGATGCATGTTATTGTGAAACTCATGTTGGAGTAGATTAAAACTTGGTGTGATCCAATGTGTTGTTTTTATTTATTTTGTAGGTAATAGAATTAGAATGGAGAAGTCTTAGTTTGACCCTTTAATTTTTTATTTGGTTCCTATTTTGTGTTAAAACTCTTTTTAGTCTATTTGCGACACTAGTGTGGTGGAATGTGAATTCAATTTACCATAACCTAGAGGTTAAGGTTCGAATATCATGAAGGGGATATTTCCGTCTATCAGTTAAATTCTGTCTATTCATTTTGGTGCATAAGTTAGTAATCTGAAGCGGTCCAAAATCGAAAATAACAGCTCAAAATTGACTAGTGATTTTGAAATGAAATGATTTTACTTGGAACAAAAAATTGAAATTTTTTTGGTTTGGATGCAAAAAAAATTTGATTAAAGAAGTTGAATAAGATAGGAATTAATTACATAAGGATTATTTTGAGGGAATAGTGGGTGAGGAGAGAAATAGACTATTTATAGAATATTAAAATAAAACATATTTTTTATGATTATGTCTTTTAATTTGGGACATAAGTTAGTGATCTGAAGCGGTCCAAATTGAAAATAATTCAGCTCTAAATTGACTAATGATATTGAAATGAAATGCTTTTACATAGAACAAGAAATTGATCTGCAAAATGATAAATTTATCCTTAATAGATGATGCATAGAAATTTGATTAAAGAAGTTAATAAGATACGAATCAAATTACAAAGGATTAATTTGAGGAAATAGTTGGTGAGGATAGAAATTCATAGCGTTCTTATATAAGAAAAATAATACTCTATATAATTCTGCACTTCCGAAGAATTATAGAAATTTTATTTTCATATCCTCATCTTGCAAATACACATATTAATATAATAATATATACATAATACAATATACAATATACAAAATAACATGTTAATAAAAAGGATAGTTTACTGTTTTTTCTTTGAGAAAAAACTGGTAAATTATTCACTAAAAAAAGATAGTAGATTCTACAAATAATTTATCATTTACCTGATGTGGTATATTCTCACTTAACCATTCCACACTGGACCATGCCACCTAAATAATTTATCATTTAAAAGGAATAAGAAGTGGGACAGATGCACTCCTGGAACCTGACTCAGTCTGATCCATAGATTGCGACCCTGTTTCCTCATCCAACAAACATAACTGCCCAAATGTGTAATTCATTAAATTGCATGGTTTAAAACTTCAAAATTTAAATCGTGGCTTGTCAATGGTTTTAAAATTCAGAACAAATTGCTTTCTTCTGGTTTGAAGACTTCAAACATTTGGGTTTCAAATTCTTGACTTTTTTTTAGCACCGAAAATTAATTGAGCAAACAACATCTATTTCAAAAAAATTGGCCATCTAGCACTTTTGCCAGATTAGCTGGCGGTACAGAGTTTGTACCGCAAGAAATCCTGTTAGAAGAGATTATTTTTTTATTTTTTTTGATCTGGGGGTTCAAAAAATAGTCTCTACCGCCAGGAATTCTGGCGGTACGAACTATGTACCGCCAAAATAGCTTGCGGTAGTGTTAGTTACTTAATTTTTTCCATATGAATACTATTTCCTCAATTATTTAAAAAAAAATACTACTTAAAAAAAAAGTCCAAATTCTTCTAGTTTGAAATTTGAAATGTTGGATCTTTCTCTAAAAGCATTGAAAGCTGAAATGTAGGAATTTTGAATTTTCCTCTGCTCGCATTAATGGCCATTGTAGGTTCAGTTAGTAGAACATAACCGGGCCACTTCTGTCTGTTGTCTCTTACTTGTTTTGAGAAAGTTTGTTTAACTTGCTGTTTTGGGCAAGGAAAAATATACCAGTTGTATTTTTTTTTTCTTATTTGATCTTCCAATTTTTGTTGTTGACACAATAATCACAGTTTTTTAAGACTGAGCATTACTCTTAGAAAGGCTTTGGTATAAATGCTGCAAAAAACCCACAAAACATAGGAGCATAATATATTAAAGAACAAGTTTAGCTATCGATGAAGCAACTACAAATTCTTCCAATTTCTTTACTTATATTTGACTTCTAGCTTCACAAAAATACAAACCAATTTCTAAACCTCAAAAGCTTCACCAAGTGAAATACGTTTGTGTTTTTGTAAGATTCAAAAGTCAATTTAAAGTAAACGAATAAGTGAGGGCCTGTTTGCTCATGCAGTTTTGCAAGGCTATAGGAAGCCATGGTTGCAGGAAGCTGAGAATTGAACATCAGGAAGCTGTGAGAGCAGGAAGTTGCAAAAGCTATATAAAACTTTGACAAAAAGAGTGTTTGATGAAATCATAGGAACTTATGAATAATATTTGAAGGAGTTAATTCAAAGAAGATAAAATTAATTGTGAAGATCCTTATAATGCTTTTGATTCATCTTACACCAGTTTTTATTTAAATTTTATATTAATTTTATGTTCATTTATTTGATGGTATACATACAATTAGATCAAAAAAGTATTTATATTAATTTTTTGTCTATCAATTTGTTTTTATACCTACAGTTGCTAAAAAAATATAACAAAACCATAAAATAACATTAAGCAAAATTATCAACTATGTTCATTTTCTAATTAGATGCTCAGTGCTTTAATTACTCCAATTATGCTCAGTATTTTAGTTATGTACTATAAATCAAATTGATCAAAATTAATTAATTCATTTCTTTAATTAATGCCAGTAATGAAAACATGCTCACACAAAATTATCAATACACAACCCTTCTTCTTGATCCTCATGACTTGCCAAGAAAATCAAAGAATTAAACAATTACGCATGAACTGAACCAATTTATAAACAGAAAAATTAACACAATTTAATCATCCGCCAGAAACAGAATGTTCCTTTATCAAATGAAACCAGAGATTAAAAAACAGAAATCATCTTTTTCCAAACAATCTTTCATACCTAGCTCAGCTTAAATCAAAGAATAAGCAAGGAAGAGTAATGAAAGAGAAAGATGAGGAAAGGGGGAAGCTAAGAAATTGAGAAGGCATGGTAGCAAAGCTTTCTCTTTTGGCACGAATGGAAAGAGGAATAAACCAGAGAACTAAGAGAAGAAATAAGGAAGGAGACAGAGAATATTTTATTAGTTTCTCTCACAAATCCTAGCCAAATATCCACTCTAACCAGCATTTTACAAACCCGGCAAAAAGAGCAAGTTTGCATAAGATTCTCCACTTCCCAAGCTCAAAACCAGAATATTTTTTTTTTTAATATTTGGAGCATGCTCACAAGTCCTGCGTCCAATTTTTATTAGAATAAAAATTATTTACAAAATCATTTACAAAAAGAAGAAAAAAAAACTATACAAATTCACCAAAAACTACCAAAGAAGAAAGAAAAAACAAAGGAAAGAAAAAAGAGAAACTAAGAAAAAAACATTAGGAAGTAGCTTTAATAAAGTCTCTTCGAGTCTGTGGAATCAGCGTCGCTAGCTCTCAATGGTTGGAGTAATTTTCTGTGAATGTTCTATTGCATCTCTCCCTCCAAATTCCAAAGAAGAAGAATATTAATAATTGTTTTAGCTTCATCGATTCTCCTCCTTCAAAAATTTGTTGTAATACAACCACATGATTTTGTGATGTGCTCAACTCCTGATTCAGTAGTTGTGCTACAATTTCCCAGACTCGGGCTATAAAGGGACAAAGGTTAAACAAATGTTCCACCAATTCGCTTTTCCTTTTACAAAGTACACATCGATTAACTATGGACCAACCTCTTTTTAATAGATTATCGACTGTCAAAATTTTATTTTGTTGTGCTAACCAAATAAATATTTGCATTCTCAATGGTGCTCTTATTTTCCAAACATTCTTCAATAAATTACCAGAATGAATACCTCTAGATAGCACTTTGTAAGTATTTCTGGTAGTAAAACGGCCTGTGTGTTCCCATTTCCATTTAATTGAATCTCCTGACGCTACAAGCTTTCTTTCAAGAAAGTAGACTATAACCCGATTCTTTATTTCCTTTCCACAGGAAATTTCTTCTTATTTTATCAATTTCTTTTATCACGCATTTCGGAAAAGCGAATACTGAGAGATAATAAACAGGAATAGTAGTCAGCACTGAGTTGATAAGTACCAATCTCCCCCTTATCGAAAGAAAACTTTTTTGCCACCCCTGAAGCCTCTTAGCAATTTTTTCAATTATCAAATGAAACTCCTGTTTAGTTGGTCTTCTATAATGTAAAGGTAAGCCTAAATATCTCATAGGCAAATTCGTCGCGGAGCATCCCAAATTCTCTGCTAGACTACTCAATTCATTGTCATCAACCTGAATTGCAGCCACTTCCGACTTATCAAAATATATTTTTAAACCTGAGATTTTTCCCAAATATTTCCAAGATTAATTTAAACCTCCTGATATGGGCAACCTCCGGCGGGATAAAGAAGATGGAATCGTCGGCATAAAATTGCCCAATATAAATATCTGGGACCGGTCTAATAAAAAAGCTTCTATTTGCTAATTTCTCTATTATTCTCGCTAAAGTATCCATAACTATAATAAATAGGTATGGTGATAAATAATCTCCTTGTCTAACACCCCTTTTTAAGTGTACATTTTTTCCGGATACTCCATTTAAAATAATTCTTGTTGAGTCTCTTAAAATCGCATTTCTTATCCAAGTCCTCCATTTATTACTAAAACCTCTTACTTGGAGAATAGCATCAATAAAATCCCAACTAACAGTATCAAAAGCCTTATAAATATCAGCTTTAAATATGAGCATAGGAATTTTCTGTACATGGGATTTATGCAATATTTTCCTCGCAAACATAAAGCAATCAGCAATATTCCTACCTTCAATAAAGCCGGATTGATTCCTTAAAATTAAATCATCTATATATCTCTTTAGTCTGTTGGCCCTTACTTTTGAGAATATCTTTTGAAGGCTGCTAATTAAGCTTATTGGTCTGAAGTCCTTCGGGTGACAAGCATTTTCCTTCTTTGGAATTAACGCAATAAAAGATTCATTGAATTTCCCCAGTCCTGTCGGAGTGTGAGCTTCGTTATTCAAAATCATCAATATTTCTTACTTTAACTCAGACCAATAAGACCTAAAAAATTCTCCCGTAAAGCCATCGGGTCCAGGAGACTTGTCTTTCGACCAATGCTCTATCACTTCATTAATCTCTTCCATTTTCAATGGTTCATCAAGACCAATTAGTTCGTGATTTGAATCTTCAAAAACCAAATTTAGATTTAAAACTTGATCAATACAAACCTTTTCCCCTTCATTGCCCATTAAATTCCGATAAAATGTATGTAGAATATCTGCCTTCTTTTTATGATCTCTAATTTCCTCATCACCATTCTTCAACATCGGAATCATTAAATTATTCTTATTTAAGGTAGCTTTTTGATGAAAAAATTTGGTATTTGCATCTCTTTCCTTGATCCACCTAACTTTGGCTCTCTGTCTCCCATAAATCTCATCAAGTACGGCTAGCTCCCGGGTCCCTCACCCAAATTTCCAGAGCTGAGAGGGTTTTAATATCGCTCTTTTTGTCTAGCCAATGCAATACATGTTTACAATTTTCTATCTCAATTTGTATATTACCAATTCTCTCCTTACTCCATTTCTTTAAAGCTTTTCCCAAGTTTGCTAACTTATTCGAAAATTGATCTATCGTATCACATCTTGATTGTAAATGAGAATTAATGATCTCTTTTGCTTCCTCATTCTTTAGCCACCAATTTTCAAATCTAAAAATATTTGATTTTGGGAATGAAGTTGAAGCCGTGTAAACTATCGGGCTATGATCAGAACAAGTATTAGCCGTAGCTGTTTGAAGAGAGTTGGGAAAGAATTGACTCCCAACTTTTTGGAGCATCGAACAGCAAAAAAACGATTCCGTGGGAACCTCAGGATCCTGCTCAGTCCTGACCTCAAAACTGCATGCCCGAACAGGCCCTGAGAGTTTGTTTGGTACCAAACGGGATCAGATTAAATCATGGTAGGCACCAAATATTAGTGCCTTAGCAATTGGGTCTCATGTTATGTCATATGATTTTTTTTTTTAAATAGCATATAATTTTGTTAGGCTGGCATTGACACAGTGGTACAGTTGCACATTCTCAGCTAATGCTAACAATAAATAACACATGAAAGCTACTTGATTGGAATCCTATGGTAGTTACAAATCTGATAAAAAAATATCCAGGGAAAGATAGTCCACAAATTAAATGAATCATTAATTTATGTGTCATGTGTGCATTTTCATTGGAATAATTATGTTGAAAGATATAAAGGTCCAGTGATGTGTAGAATGAATTAAAACAGCTAAGGCTTTGTTGAAAGATATAAAGCTACTTGATTGGGAGCCTGCCGGAAACGTCTCAGCAGAATACGAGCACTGGACTGTGTAGTTTTGCCGCCAGAAATGTTTCAATACAGATGGGCTTCTCTCTTTTAAATTTGTTTTGATCCACCAGTTCAAATAGAGTTTTATGAATAAATTTTAATTTTTGCAAGTTCAAAAATAATCCAGTCTATCAGTATCAAGTATCAAGGGCTAGTATTGTAAATCAAAAGGCATTGCAGAAAATAAAATTCCTTCTTGATTTCTTCAGATTATTATGGAATGGAAATAGGACATGGAAAAATTTTATATGTGAAATTTTTTATATTTACACTAAAAATAGTAGATGCCACTAAAAACTTAATATTTAGACTCAAAACAATGTATCAACACTAAAGTAGTATTTTAACACATGAAATATTGTTAGAAATTTAAGCCGTATATTGAAATTGAAACGATATATTGATACCGAAAACAACATATTAAAATTTTTTAATCAATGTATTGATGACATAGAAAACAATATATTCAATTCACAATTCGTACGGCATCTATGAAATTTACATTTGATGAAATAAAAAATAAAAAAAGAATGTTATCAATATTAAAAGCCAAAACACTTGTTAGCAAATAGAAACAGAAAAATAGAAAATTGTTTTTTGTTTTTAAGAAATAAAAAACATACAATTGAAACTGATGTCAAACGAGTCCTTCGAACCAATTAATGCAAAAAGCTGAACTTTTTCAGATATACCCCTCGACTTCTCAAATTCACCTTTTTAGTAAAAAAACCAGTCCTTGCTGTAGATATGGCTAAGTACCGGAACTCCTGAAATAGTCCCCACTTCTCAAACTAATCTGAATATTGAACATCTAAAATCTGAACTTTTATATGGGCTCAATATGTTCTTTGTCCTACTTTAATTATTTGGTGATAATAAAATTTGAATAAATGATCAATGATTTATAGTGTCATGTATTCAACCAAGAAAACCATAACTTAAAATCATGAAATCCCAATTAAAGTCGATAACTTCAATTACCCAATTCTCCTTGTTCTAGATCGCAGAGATCCTACATTAGGCTAGAATCTAGATATTGGAATTTCTATGGAAAGCTCTCATTGTATTTGTAACCAAAAGAACCATATAACCTAAACAAGGCCCGGCCCATATGCTCAAGTGGATTAAAACTCCTTTTTTCTCAATTTAGCCGAACAGTAAATGGGCACATTTCATGACCCTAGAAAACCTGCGTACATAATTTGCATTAATGCATGGTTATACATATTCTCATGTAGTCATGTTCATGCATTCTAAATTCAAATATATCCAATTTCAGAAAGTACAAATCAAGTATACAAAAATGATAAAGATACACTGAATTACTTCTTACCAATAAAAGCTCATTGATTCAGATTGAATCAAATCAATGAACATCATAAAATTAAACAATATATGGCTTTCTCTTCTCAAAGAACCAATGTTTTGATCTCTGTATTTGATTTAGCAATGTCAATTCAAAATCTCTCAAAAGTTTCAAACATGGCTCACAAAAACGGGGGGCAAATCGAGCCAACGCAAATATGTCTCCACCTCTTTCTTCTCTCTCTTCTCTCACTCACTCTTCTATTTGCAACTCTATACTTCACAAACTCTCTCTACATGTCATCCCCTCTCTCTTTCCTCACAAGCAAAGAGTTCTCGACCACTGATCAAAGTGAAACCATTTCTTTTTCTTGTGATCGAACAGACTATCATAGCGACATTTGCTTCATGTCAGGCGATGTTAGAACTCGCTCTCCTTCTTCTTCAATACTTCTATATCCCTCCTTTAATCAATCAAATTTCGAACTAAAAGAAGAAAAATCAGACCACACACGCGAAAATGGGAAACGCCATTAATGGAAACTATTGACGAGCTTTCTCTTCGTACCGCCTTGCCCAAAGAGTCTCACTACCATAAATGCGATGTGAAACATGACGCACAAGCTTTGGTATTTTCAGCAGCTGGATATACGGGAAATCTATTTCACGCGTTTAATAATGGTATATTGACTCTTTATATTACTTCACAACATCTCAATAAGCGTGTGGTATTAGTGGTAGTTAAGTACCGAGAGTGGTGGTACCAAAAGTACGAGGAGATTTTCTCTCAGCTCAGTAATTATCCCGTAGTTGATTTTTCCAACGATAATAGAACGCATTGCTTTCCTGGTGCAATTGTCGGTCTAAGATTCCATGAAACCCTTTCTGTCAACCCAAAAAGACTACGTGATCATAAAAGCATTATAGATTTCCGGAATTTGCTTACAAATGTGTACGGGACTAAAAACATAGGAAAAGAGAACAGAAACAAGACTAGAAGTAAGCATCCAATAAAAAAATTGGTGATTATATCTAGAAAAGGGACGAGGGTGATAGAGAATGAGAGAGGCGTTGTGCAAGTTGCAAAGAAATTAGGGTTTGAAGTGAAGGTTTTGAGACCGACAGATGCGATGCCATTGAAAGATATTTATGATGTACTAAATTCGTGCGATGTGGCAATGGGGGTTCATGGCGCGGCTTTATCGCATTTTTTGTTCATGAAACCTGGATCCGCTCTGATTCAGATTGTACCAGTTGGAACTGAAGATTTATCATGGAGTTGTTTTGGCAAACCGGCATTAAAAATGGGGATGAAATACATTGGATATAAGATTAATAAAAGAGAGAGTTCCTTGTTTAGGAAATATGGTGAAAATATGATTGTGAAGAATTCAGATACGGCGAAGATCAATATGGGTTGGGAGCGTGTAAAAGAGGTTTATCTTAATGGGCAAAATGTTACATTGAATTTGAAGCGTGTCAGAGAGATGTTAATTAAGGTAAGATGATTAGGGTTTTGGGTTTGAGAAGATTGAGTCTGACTGTTGTTAAGATTTTGATTTGATTTGTTATTTTGATATAGAAATTATGGACTAGATTATAATCTGAATTTTTTTTGCAAAGTAGCACTTTTTTAAAGAATAATTTAATTAGATGGCACTATTTTGAAAATAATTAAGTATTTAGCACTTTCGCTAGAGAATCTGGCGGAACTGAAGTAGTTCCGCCAGATGTTCTGGTGAAACTAGTGATTTTTTAATTTTTATTGATCCCGGCCACTGGCGGAACTAGTGATTTTTTAAATTTTTGCTGATCCCGGCCATTTGGCACCCTTAAAGACGCTTAAATAAGGAAAAAACTAATTCGACCATAGGGTCTGGCGGAACTAGGTAAAATTTATTTTTGGCTCAATTTAGACGGAAAAATTTGCCCAAAAAATGACAATTTCACAGGTTCTGCCAGAGGGTCTGGCGGAACTTGAGGACCCAAAAAAATCAAAAAACATAGCAAGTTCCGCAAAAACCTCTGGCGGAACTATAAAGAAATAATAGGTCCCGCCAGACCCTCTGGCGGAACTAGAGGCCGTTTTTCAAATTACAATCTGACCCAAAAAAAATTAAAAAATGGGCTAGTTCCGCCATTACCTTTGACGGAACTAGAGATGATTTTTCCTTACAGTTCTGGACACAAAAAAAAAGAACTCTGATGGAACTTAGGGTATGGTAGAACCATACTCAGTAAATGGACCCCTCGTTAAAAACGTGGGGTCTCTCTCTCCATACCAAAACCCTAACCTGACACTCGAAAAAGAGGGGCGATTTTTTTGGCGATTTTGGCTGATTTGGGGGTTGATTCTTCACTCAAATAATCAATAAATTAGGGAAAATTAAGAAGAAGAAGAAGAAGAAGAAGAAGAAGAAGAACAAGAAGAAGAAGAAATTAGCAAGAAGAAGAAGAATAAGGTAAATTATTTAGTTTGATTTTGAATTTTAAGGAATAAATTTTAATGTTGATTCATTTGAATTGAGTGAAATTAGTGTAAAATATATTTGAGTTGATCTAAGTAGATTGATTTGTTTGAATTAGTTTGTTTGATTTGTTTGAATGAATTGATTGAAATTGATTGAAATTTGTTTGAAATAGTGTGAAATAGGAAGAGGAAGAAGAACAAGAAGGAGGAGGAGAAGGAGAAGAGAATTGAAATTGAGATTTTTTTTCTTATATTTTTTTCCCTCTATTTTATTTGGTATGAAAATATTTAGTAATTAGTTTTCATTATTCAGTTATTTGAAGAAAAAAATACAATATAAATTTATTTAGTAATATATATATATATATATATATATATATATATATATATATAGTTATTGTTAATATTTATTTATAGTAATATATATATTTAGGGTCTTTCCCTCTATATATAATATTTTTTATTAAAAAAAATTGAAGAAATTTGTTTATTTTTGTATGAATTAGTTTGTTTATTTAGTTATGTAATTATATATTATTTAGTTATTAATTATTTATATTAAAAAAATAAAATTTATATAGGGATGTCATCTAGAGGTCGTGACGGATCTAGTCGGGCGGATTGGGGGAAGGCTCCAATGGTTGAGCCAGAAACTCCGGTATATCCTCCACTGAACGAATTACAGGATGAACACAGAGGCATATATTTCAGCCAACCGGACCCACCAAGGTTAAAGCAAAGGGGGGTTTTCGAAATATGCAACATCATATAAATGTATTGTATTTAAAATTATTTCTATATATCTATTAATTTAATTACGTAAAATTTATTTACTTATATTTTTCATTTCTGCAGGTGCCATGAAATTACCAGCTCGAGCCATATTTTTCGAGTGTGTGTTTGTTACAAACACAGAGAATCGGTTATGCACCAATCGATGGTATACTGATAATCGCGCTGTAGGAATGGTGGAGAAAAGAGACGCATACGTTCCACATGCCTCACGGAGAAATGGCCGTAACGTTAGAGGATGTTTCGTGCTTGTTGGGGATGCAGGTGGATGGCAAGCCCCTTGGTGTGAAAAGCAGCGATATTAACTGGGAAAATAAAGCCATGGAACTACTTGGGAAAACACCCCCCGAAGAGATGTTCAGAGAATCAGGGACTAAGAAAAGCAACGTGTTGGTAAATAAGAAATAGTTCAGGGAGAATTTTGCCGATTTGGAAAAAGATGCCCCCATAGGGAGAGTCGAGCAGTATTGTAGAGCTTACATGATCGCATTTTTTCCCGACATATTTACGAATCCGAATGGGGACTCTTATTTGCTCATGCCCCTGATACTTTTAGAAAATATGGATAATTTGCATGAGTGAGCGTTTGGGAGTGGGGTACTTGTATATCTGTACAAACAGCTGTGCAAAAATACAGGTCCCGAGCGGGTAAATATGGGAGGTTGCATCTTATTACTACAACTATGGACATGGCAATATTTTGTGACCAGAAGACCGAAAGTTTCATTGAACCCGGGAAGATTGAATATCTACGAAAATCCGGATTGCAATGATACGGTTGGCATGCTCTGGAGAGATGCAAAAGTTAAAGAGGATCCTTCGACTACTCATTTGTGGGGGAGCCGCGACTTGTTAGACATCATGCCTGCCAGTGATGTGTTTTGGACACCTTACAAGCCATTCTGCGATAGACTACCACACATTTGTCAGGAAGAAAGAACTACGACGCTACTCAGTGTGCCGTTGATTTATTTCTGGATTGTCGAGCGTTATCGCCCTGAGAGGGTGATGCGACAGTTCGGGTATCGGAAGAAAACACCCCCGGAAATACCTGAAGCCGACAAAATTGCCGACAAAGATTTGCACAAACTGACGAATTTTCAAGGAAACGATTGGCGTAAGGTTCACAAGAATTTGATTAAATGTTGGAACGATAAATGGTATTGGTATTCACATATGGATCCCCTGGAGATGTATACCCCTCACGATCATGATGGATAAATGAACTGGTATTGGCAGAATTCCGATCCGTTGGTACAGCCAACCATTTCGCACGGTTCGAGCAAATACCGCCCTATGGTTCCGGATAAAAGATTAGCGGTAGGTTTTAATATTTTTAATATTTTTTAAGTTAAATTTTGAATTTTAATATTTTTAAGTTAAATTTTGTACTTATTTTTTGTTAAATGCACAAACCGAAATGGAGGGAGCTCGCATAAGGTTCACAATGCTTAGAGAATTTGGTGCAAGCATGAGGGCAGAGGTAAAGGACGGCGTCAGAAAGTGGTTAGGATGTCAAAAACTAATTTGTACTCAGCTTAATGAGTATCCCGGCGATACTGAGTGGGGGGTGCTCAACGAAGGACGCGGCTGTGGTGCACGAGGCGGAGGTGTTTAGGATTTATGTTTGTGGTTTTGGATTTATATTTAGGGATTTGGACTATGTTAGGATTTATGTGTTTACGGTTTATGTGTTTGTAGTTTAGAGGTTATGTTTTTGGACTATGTTGTAGTTTGTTTGTTTGTTTGGACTATGTTTGATTTTTTAGGGTTTATGGCTTATTTAGATTATTTTAACTTAAGCATTACAACTACTCAATAATAAGTTCTTAAATATTACAAACTATAAGTTTTTAAATAAAATAAAACAAACTAAATAAAACAAACTATGGTCCATTGTAACAGTCTCCACCCCTTTGCGTGCACTTTCGTTTTGTGTGACCTAGTAATTTGCAGACGCTGCAATTCATTACATGCTTTTCTTTGTTCATGGTGTCCATACTGTTCTGGATTCGCACCTCTTGTCTTCTTCCACTTTTCATCCTTCCATTAGCGCATTTTTCCTTATAAGTTTATCAACAGGAAACAAATTAAAATTATAAATTTCTCTGCGTGGCCTCCATTGTGATTTTTCCTTTACAGGGTAGAAACCTTTTTCGTACGTACGCTTCAAATTATCCAAGGAATTACACGGATGAATGAAAACTTCGCTAGATATAATTTTGCGTATACAAACTGCTATGACGTGCGAACACGGATAGTGATATATCATAGGTTTCTGACACCCGCATTTACCTTCGTTGATATCCACTTGCCATTTCTTTCTTGGAATTCCAATACCACTCGTCGAACGCCGAGCTTGCGTAAGCACCTAATAAACACCTTGTTCTAAATTGTAGCAGGTGACCTCATGCCTAGCAGCCTTAATGCATGTACGTTCCATTTTTAGCATCACTATATCCGACCTATTCCTCTCCCTCATATTAGCAGCCGCACGAAATCTCACGTGATAATAATTTAGCTTGTAAAATGTCGCCTCCATAATTGTCGTAAAAGGTACTTTTCTTATACCTTTGAAAATAAAATTCATAACTTCGGCGTTATTGCTAGTAGATATGCCCCACCGACGACCTTCCGTATCGTATGAAATAACCCAATTTGAATTATCTTTTTTTTTTTTCATTTTTTTCCATATCTTATTAAATTTATATTTATTGTGCGCACATACTAATCCTTGAATCATTGGAACCACTGTTTTGTCTGTTACAGCGGTACTGAAATTTGCTTGAATATGCCGCATGCAATAACGATGATAACTACAAGGTGGTTGCTACCTTCTCCCTCTCATTGCACTAATTAAGCCAGCATGCCTTTCCAAAATAATACATACATATTTTCTTTTCCGAGAACATCACGCAAACAATTAAAAAACCACCTCCATGTCTCATTCTTCTCCCTATCAACTAAAGCAAAAGCTAAAGGAAATAGCTGACCATTTGCGTCGGTAGCAATCGCCGTCAGTAATGTTCCTTGGTATTTTCTGGTTAGAAATGTTCCATCTACTGTTATGACGAGCATGCAAAATTGAAAACCGTGGTGTGATGGGCCAAATGCCCAAAAAAGACCTTCGAACTCCAACTCACCATCACTATTTGGGACGCCAGTTCTAAATGTATACTGAGTACCATGATTTGTTGATGTTATTGCCGCCAACAACTCAGGGAGCAAATTATAAGCCCCCCTCCAACCCCCAAATAAGAATCGAAACGCGTGTTGCTTTGTGTGCCAAGCCTTCTAATACGATATGATATATTCAACCTTCAATTTAGCGGCTTCTATTATGGTTACGGGTTTAACATCTAAATCCGCTCTAACGATATCTAGAATTAGCCCCCAACAACTGTACTCGTTAACGGTTTGTGGTCTTTTCTAGGTGTCTGGTTAATACATACGTGTGGTTGTCTATGTTAGTAGTATGCCCTGGGCCAATATATTTGAGACCTAGATGTATGGATTGTGTTAAACAAACATTGTGTTTATTTGGAGATATTTTATATAATAAATGCGTATTGGTTATTTTATTCTTATTACTAAAATGAACCTTGAATATGATATTCAGCTTTATATCATCAAAGTATGTGACTTTGATAGTAAAACTATAAAGTATTATGAATAATATTCTAAACCGTCCCTGATCATTCATAGGATGTTTGTGAGACAAACATACTTTATGATAAGCTATAAATGTACATCAGTATGTTAGTTGACTGATGGTCACGTTTTACTGATCATGAATAAGAGTTATTAAGTCATTAACGTAAGTATATGTTAGAGACCATATACTGGATTGACCCACCGTGAGAATACTACATGGTTCGTGTCATTAGTTATTCTCAGTAAAGAATGTATCTGTAATCCTTAGACTTGAGACTATCTCAGTTTCCTACATGAGAAATTTTATACTTTAATATAATCTAACATCGTCTTTAACCGGGCGGTCATAAAGATTATAATTAGGTATATAATGAATTATGCGGAGGAAAGAGTTTAATTAAGATATGATTTGTTTCTCTCATAAAATGAGAGAGATATCTTTAGGCCTCTTGATGATTTGATTGAAGAAAACGCATGGCCGTGCTCGAGTGAATTAATAAGGAGTTATTAATGTCATTTCATGTTCAATCAAATTCGGTGTCAAGAAATATTTATCGAGCAACGTAAGGTTGACACATACCATGTCTTATGGATGATATAGATATCGTGTAACAAAGGGATACAATGCATGAACATAAATTAGGTTTGATCGAATCATCTATACTTGCTTAATTTGAGTAATCATGATGTCTTGCTAGAGGCCGCTCATGATTTATAATCCGTTGTGATTATTAACAACATTAAGTAAACCTACATGGTCACACACAAAGAACAACTATTTGGACGTACACAGAAAAAAATCATAACTTATGTGATAAGTTGTATGAAAAGCTACATAGTCAAGTGACACATCTAATCCTACATCTTATATGATAAGATGTGTTGCATATATGGTTATATAGTTATCATGCACATAGGATATGAAACTTATGGACTATATAGGCACAAGAGACACCCCAAGAAGAATATGAAGATATATTATTTTCGTCCAATTTTGTGAGACAAAAAGAGAGAAAAATCCGAAAAACCTTCTCTTGTTATTTCTGTGAGAAAAATAAAGAACGAATACTAACTTATATCGTTCTCTATTCATTCAAAGGGGTTATTCGTGTGGATACCGGTAGAGGACGAAGCGAAGTGCGGCGTCTTTGTGATTCGGGTTGAAACCGTGGTTTTGTTTGGAGAATCGGTTTGTTTGGAGAATCGGTTCGTTTGGAGATTGCTTGGAGATCGGTTTGTGAGACCGGTTAGGCGAAACATACAAAGGATCGGTTTGGAAACCGGTTTGGAATCGGGCAAAGAAAAGCGTCAACCAAATTCGCTTTCGATCATCACGGATTAAGCGTAATCCGAAGGTACAAAATTATGAACTTTTCTTTCATTTAATTGTAATTCACGGATCCTTCTTTTGGGTTTCGAATTCAACTTTGTTTCGTTTTGTTTTTCGGCTGCGTTATGAACGGAAGAAACACAACAATCTAAATGTTTTAATCTCCCATAAATTATCTTTTTTATTAATCGAAGCGTGTATCCTCCAACTACATCTTCTAGTACCTTAATCTCTAAGATTGCATATCACAATGCATCTCGCTTTATTTGAGTGGTCCACTTCTATTTCTCGGTGATGCTTGACACTGTATGCTTTTACGGCCGATTGTAGCTCTGATTTCGTTTCAAATGTGTGCCCCTTATACAATATTTCATCATTATTTTCACTCACATTCATACCCGATAGGACATCATTTCTCGTATATTTCCACATTGAACTATCTTCGAATTCTGCTGCAGGCGCATCACCGAAAGTACCTACACTAACCATCTCACCCCCTTCTGTATATGTAAATCTCATCTGATGGTTCACTCTCTCTCGTTCTTCATCGCCATCTCATAAATTTCTTCCTCGTCCTCTGACCCCATTTCTGGTTCCTCATCTAATTCATTTTCATCATCATCTCTTTCAGGAAGTACATTACTGCTCACACGTGCCATATCAAAGGTCGCAAACGGCTCCTCATTCTCATTTTCATTATTTATTTCATTTTCTATAGGTTCTAATATCTATTACATTTGATCTACTACTAGTTCCTATTGATATTCTTTATTTTGGACACGCTCAACATATATTTCTAATTCCTCCATTCCAACCCTGATGACGCGCTCCGCAAAATTAACCAATTGTGTATTATTCATAATTTTTACTAACCTATAATGCCAAATGTCTTTCTTAAGGGAAGGAAGCCGACCTCGGATTAAAAGAATATCACTATACGACCTACCGAGATTCTCATAAATTTCATTACACTGGTCATAATTCCTAGTTGCGGTTGTACTTTCTGGAATATAAGCCGGTTCTTCCGGGTCGTAATTACATCCGTTCGGTAGATTTACAATTAGAAAATCGTAATATACAAGAATTGGATAGCTTTGTGTCATTTTCTTCTTACTAATTGCAATTATATTTCAACAAATTAACAACAAATCTATAAAAAAAATCAATTAATTATTTAATTTTTGAAAAAATATATAATAGAATACCTATTAACCATCTTCTTTTTCTTCCTTAATTTCTCTCTATTTTCTCTATTTATTTGGGTCAAATTCACCTCAAACACACCTAAAAATTGCCCGAATTTTTTTTTTTTTTGGGGCGGCCTTTAGGTTAGATTGGGGGAGAGAGAAAGATTCATCGTTTTATAAGAGGCTCCAATCATTGAACTAGTTCCGCCAGAGGGTCTGGCGAAACTAGGTTATTTCTCAATTTTTTGGGGTCCAGATCTGTCCATAAGAGACAAGGGCACGCTGAGGCAGGTTCCGCCAGGGCCTTTGGCAGAATTTCTAGTTCCGTCACAGGCAATGGCAAAACTTGCCTGTTTTTTGATTTTTTTTTTTTTTGTCAGATTGTAATTTGAAAAAAAGTCTCCAGTTCCGTCAGACCCTCTGGCGGAACCTGTTATTTCTTTGTAGTTCCGCCAGAAGTACTGGCAAAACTAGCCCAATTTTTGAAATTTTTTGGGTCAGATTGTAATTTGAAAAAAGGCCTCCAGTTCCGCCAGACCCTCTGGCGGAACCAGTTATTTCTTTGTAGTTCCGCCAGAGGTACTTGCGGAACTTGCCTGTTTTTTGAAAATTTTTGGGTCAGATTGTAATTTGAACAATGGCCTCCAGTTCCGCCAGACCATCTGGCGAAACCTATAAAATCGTCATTTTTGAGCCAATTTCATCGTCTAAATTGGGCCAAAAATATATTTTACCTACCTCCGCCATACCCTATGGCGGAACTGGTTTTTTTCCTTAATTAAGCGTGTTTAAGGGTGCCAAATAACCGGGATCAACAAAAATAAAAAAAATCACTGGTTCCGCCAGACCCTCTGGCAGAAGTGCTAGATACTTTAATTATTTTCGAAATAGTGCCATCTGATTAATTATTCTTAAAAAAATGCTACTTTTTGCAAAAAAAATCTTATAATCCTTATTTAATTATATACTATATATTGCATTGGACTGCATAGATTTTTGGCCCATCACTTTGTTTTCATTACCTAGCAGGCCGAACTCATATGGTACATGTGGAAACATTCAGGAATTTGGGGTTCCTACGTAAGCAGGCTAGGTAGATCTCGGTAATAGTTACTTAACCTCTATAATCACCACCAAGTGGTCAACCACTTTTAATATCGTCATTTATATTAATTTTTTTTATTTTTTAATAACCATTTAATATTTTAGAATAATCATATATAATTAAAATTTCAATAACCGTTAATTTATAATAATTATTTGTTTCAATGACCATCTATTTAAAAAAAAAATGAATAGAAATATTAAAATTTGGTGGTAATTCTAGAGGTTAAGTATCTTTCCTCATTTTATATTGGATGAAAAATATGAATAGACATCTCCTTTTTTTAGGTAGAAATGGAAGAGAGAACATGAGAATAAATTTTATGTATTCTATTTGTTATTTTTGTTCAAATCTTCAAAATTGGGATCACATTTTTTGATCCAGAATTGGGGAGAGAAAGAGAGAGTTGTTTTTTTTTGTTCGCTAATTCTATTCTTAATTTCTATTTAATTGCCTCTTTTGTTCTCTCTAAAACAATCAATTCTACCAAATATGTAAACTCGTGATCCTGATATCAAAGAAATAAAATCAACCTCTTAATATTTCATTAGACGAATATTAGATATTACTAGACAGATCCTTGCTCCGCTACGGTATCGCAATATTTACTTCTATTCTATTTTGGTACTTTTAGTAGAAGAATTAAGTAAAACAAAATTTTCAAGAAAAATATTGTAAATAAAACTACTTTTCTTAAGTAGGTCAAAATATGCATTTTTATTGTCAAAAAAAAAAATATGCATTTTGATTAAGAGGTCAAATTATCATATTAACATAATTCGTTTTACGGAAATTACTGAATAATCAGACCACATAAAATATGCGGCTCTTTTACTTCCCTAAAAAAAAAATTTCCTCATTTGATATGAGAAGAATCACACTTGAATCATCATAGCTAGACTGCTAGAGGGGAGAATTTAAACCACCAAGCAATACTATGTATTGATTTGAATTTGATTGCTTGCATCCTTTCTACTTGAAAAGGCATCCTAAACATGTGACAACGCGTGTCAACGGAGAAATAAAGGTCCAAAATTATAGTACAGTAAAAATTCCAATAATCATGTCTATTAATATATAAAAATTTCAAAAAAAAAATTATATAATCAATACACCAATAATAAATAATAATCACAAGTTTGTTAGAGTAGTTTCAATAATCATGTCCTCATCAGATTTGATCTTCTTGCTCAATTCAAATCTGATTCAAGATCAGTTCAAGATCAGTTCTTTCAAGAAAGGTTTGCCTCAGTTTCAGTCCACAGTGAAATTTGGAGGGAGCTCAGTCATGAATTCAGGGCTCATCCTTATAACTAATTATTTAATTCAATCTAGCTAATGATCAAACATAATTAACCAACTTTCTCTTCTTCTATCTCTATTCTCTCAATCTAACAAAGTTCAAATACTATTTGATATCATGAGAACTCTTTGGGACTTCTAGCTTTTTTCCAAAAAAAAAAAAAGTCGGCTTCCCCAATTCCAGATTATGTCTGTAATACAGAAATACCTTTTTTGTAAGGACAAATCGGCCATGTCATTTGTCAATTCAAGAACCCTAGAAAACTAATCGGAAAAACGAAAAAAAGAGAGAACATGACATACTAAATTTAAAGTATAATATAGTCAGTTATTCTACTAAGAGAATAGATAAATTGAATTATAAAAAATCAAAATGGTTAAATACTGTATAAAATGTATAAGTCATGTAAATGACCCTTAACCTAATTGACAGAGGCTATTGCAGATGGATCAAGAGATCATGGATTTAAGTTTCGACAAATACAACCTTATTTAGCATATATTTAGTAAAATTTCTCAATTCATCAAACATGAGTTTAGTCTAAAAAAATATATATAGAAGTGGTAATCGTAGTAATCGTAATATATAAGAGTTGAAGCTTCATTGTCGTCAACTCAGGCTCAGCTTGTACATTTCCTGTCAGTATGTTAGTTTATTGGGTGCATTACAAAATATAAGAATTTTGAGAGTTTCAAGTACATGTATTATGTTACACCTTAACTCGAAATTAAAGACTGGAGGGTAACATTAATAATATATCATTACAAAAAAAAATCCACTATTACAATAAATTATTACACTTATCTAAAATAAAATATTAAATAATCTACATCGCCGCTCGAAACCCGACCATTGAACTTGAAAACTGAAAACAAAAGGAGGAATGAGTCTTATCACTCAGTAAAGACACCCGTCTCATACGCCACAAAACAAAACATTATATTTTATACAAAAAACAATAAATAATAATAAGATATATTTTCCGAAATAATCATTAATAAAAATATTTCCGAGCTCGTTGTGGGTGGATTGGCGGTCATGGACATCGAGAGACATGTGCGGTTTCACCATTAGCGTCTATGGACATCGAGAGTCATGTATGACATTAATTTTACGTATTATTCTACCATATAATCATTTATACAAAATAAACAATTTAAAACACCCCTAGCTGCCAATAACACTCTTCAACTTTGGGAATTAATTAATAAAAAGATTCCCAATGAAAACCGCCGACATTGGGGGGCTCTATGGGCAGCAACATGTTGGATGGTCTGGAAGGAGAGGAATGCCCGGATCTTCCGAGACACTACAAAACCTTGGAGTGTTACTACTTCTCTGGCGGAAATACAAGCGCAACAATGGATCATGTATTTCTAGGACTCAATTAGACTAGATGCAGTTTTTATTCATTATTTTGCTTTAATTAATTCCGATGTACACGGAGCTGGACCGTTTAATCCAGCAATATGTAAATATTTTTCTTTCAATTTATTACAAACAAGTACGCCTTCGGCGTGCTAACTAAAAAAAATAATTTAAAACATAAACGTATGAGAAGAATAATTCTTTACCTCAAAAGGATCGTGACACAAATAAACCGACTTGATTCAATCTTGACATGATGAAAGGATAAATATTTTATTTAAGAAAATTATCGTGGGTGTTTCTTTAAGAGGATTTCAATCTTTGGTTTGATCAGCAAATGATGGTTAGACTCTGTCAATATTAATTAGGATTCAGATATGGAGTGCAAGCATTTTGGAGCGCCCAGCAGCGTCCGATTACAAAAGGTATGATGAAATTATAAAAAAAATATTTTTGTAAACATAAAAAGTATAGTAAAATTACAAAAATACATATTTTCAAAAAAAAATATTTGTAAACACAAAAGGTATATCCAGGTACAAATATATATGTGTACAGCTAAAACTGTATGGTGGACGATTCGGACACTCCAAAAGCTGAGCATTCCGAATAATTTCTTTATTAATTAATAGGCCCAATTTCATATGTACCCTGCAAAATCTCATAATTACGCGTATACCCCTACAAAAATGAAATATCATCAACACTCCTACAAAATCACTCAAATATCATGAATACCCCTATAAAACTACAGATATATCATGAATACCTACAAAATTATTAAAATAGTATGAATACCCTTCTCGTTAATATTCCGTCAAGATTTGTCAGTTAAATAACATCTATAATGATTGCATTATTATTAATTACTTTATTCAAAATATAAAATGACTATTATATACTAATTCTTTAGCTTTTATTTTTTTGAGAGAATTGTAAGTTATCCTCTTAAACATATTCATCACGAACCTATCTTATATAAATATATAAACTAAAAATAACATAACATGACTCAATATAAATTATTACCATATTTACATAGAGAAAAAAAGGAAAAATAAAAAAATAACGTTATTCTTAAATATTAAAACTAAATATATCATAGAGGTATACATAATATTTGAGTGATTTTGCAGGGGTATTGGTGATATTTCACTTTTTGTAGGGGTATACATGAAATTATGATGTTTCATAGGGGTACACGTGAAATTTGGCCTACTTAATATTTGACAAAAAACAGATAACTTATATACTAGTATGGACGTTTATTAATACAAAATTAATGTATAAAATTCATGAGGTACATGTGGGACCTAAATTGAATTCGGCTCAAATATCACAACAAAAATGGAAGTTACAAAACTATGCTAAAATCCAGATTATGCAAAAGTTTATAAAATATCATTTTCAAAAAATCTTGATTTCTTTGAAAATATGATTTGAAATTTGTCAAACTATGCAAATTTATGAAAATATCCCCAGATGAATATTTATAAAAATACATACTATACCATATTATTTTTTTGAAATTGACTAACTGATTTTGTTAAGATTCAAAATTTGCAATTTACATGTATTATATAATTCCTCAAATGATACACAGTAACAGAAAATTTTGCTTGTTATTACATCAACAGAAGACATTCCGCTGTTATAGAGGTGTTGGGCAAAATACATCCCCTCTTGATTAGTTAATCAATAGTAGGTAAAATGTTTCTATTTATTCTACAAAACCAAGATCTGACTTTTATGAGAACCTTAAATTTCCATCTAATTTGACATGTTTTTACATGCTAGGGAAATTCATCAGAAGCTACATCAGAATGGCAAGTTGGGAGTTTTTCTACTTACGCTGCAAGAACAAGTCAACCAATCAGTGCTACATTTAATCGTGCACGAGTTCTTCAATTTGTTATTGGGAGACCATGACTCACTCACACGAGGAAAAAGTCAAATCGTACCCAATTTCAAATCCGTACACGTATATTAAACCAATTTGATGAAGTATAAAGTAAAAAACATGGATCTTGACTCCGTCGTTAGACAGCTCCGGAATTTTTTTTTTCTTTTTCGAAGTTAACTACATTAGACTTTTATTAAATTTAAAGAGAAAATACATTCATAGAATTACATAACATTACTACAATTATTGTACTAGTGTTAATTCTACCCCTATTGGATTTCATATCCTAATAGGTAAGAAATGCTAATCCTAGCCATATTACATCCCAAATTTTGCTCTCCGGAATTATTTAAAATCCAATAATAAATAAACAAAAAAAAAAGAAGTGTATAAAGAATCACACAGGTCCGAATATTCTTAGCAGTTTTTTCATGATGTTAAAATAATGTTAAATTCTATACAAACAAAAAGATAACCGTAATCAACCCTCTTTCTTCCTCTTCCTCGCAAGATATTTAGAGTGCGTTTTGATTGCGGTAATGTTACATTACCATAGGAATATCATTTCTTGACAAGTGATTGATGAGAATGAGATTACCATATCATTGGAATATTATTGTTTGGATTGCATATTTAGATTTCTAGGAATGTAAACTTTTTTTAATTTATTAATTAATGAAGTGATCATTATACCCTTGTTAATTAAATATATAAAATCAATCATACCTATATTATTTACTATATTAATGAGAGAATTTATTTTTAATGAGAAAATTTAATTTTAATGATAATAATTGAAATTATTTTTTAAAAAGTTAATATTTTAATGAGAAAATTATAATTTAATAATAATAATTAAAATTATTTTATTTTATTTTATTATTTATATATTAGATTTTTAATTAAATATAATAATAACTTTTTAAATATAACTAAATTTATCTAAATATATCTAATAAATAAAAAATAAAAATATTTCAAATAATTACTTTTTAATATGTATTAATCTTTTTATAAATTATATATAGGTCTTTTCAGTTTTATATTATTTAATTTCTAATTGAATATCATTAAATATCAAAATTATGTTATAATTATAAATTTTATATTATTTTTTAATTAATATAATTTTCGCTCTCATAAATAATATAACTATATATCATTATAAATTTATTCATAACAATTTTTTTCTTAATTAAATATATATTATTTATATTTTTCATTTAGTTAAATATAATTAAAAATTTAATAAAATAATAATATTTATTATTGTTATTATCATTAAAGATTTATTATTGTTATTATAATTAAATATAATTAGTTAAGAAGGGTAATTATGTAATAAGTATGAGAAAGTAACTTTTTCATGTATTTTGGTGGAATCACATTCTCATGCTTCATGGTAATGTGTCAAATCATGAGAAAAAAACTTTCCGCCACGTAGGATTCCAATGTTGAATCAAACATGGAAATGAAAAGTTTTTGAGCTCACATTCCCATGGAAATCACATGCCCACCGACATTCCCACAATGGGCTATTTGTCATTGTCGTCCTTAAATAGTTTTGGAATATTCTTTTTTATGAGTTCAGAGGGGAGCTTGAAAAGCAAGACCGAAGTTTTGTATCAGTCCTACACCCATTTTTTCAACCGGATCGTTATTCAAGATATTTAAAATTACTACTGTGTCTTTATTTTTTAACGGTGATCCGGAAGCGAGTTGAATCGATAAGTTCCATTGCACTTTGTATCGTACACAACAATCGATTACCTTTTTAGTCTTGACTTTTCTCCGTAAGTCGGATGCCGTAGTTTTGAGAGAAAGTCGAGTTATCGCGCGTGAATGTGTGTGAAAACTCAAACTTTCATAGTTGAAGCAAATACTACAATTCAAACACTCAAAAAATCTTAATTACGGTAAGGATAATTTTTAACTACCCTACTTTGTTTTTAAGTTCAACTCATTGAGTTGAGAGATTTTGCTAAATACATGCTATTACGTTTGACGGGATCTTGAATCCGTGATCTCTTACTACACATACGAATGTTTTAGCCAACTAAACTATTTACCATTAGCCAAACAGTCCCTAAATGCAGAGAATTAATTAGTAAATTTAATTCGATAAAAACTCCCAACCCAAAATTTATATTAGACCATCCTCCATTTCCCTTCTTCCTATACAAATCACATCTTCGTTCTCCATTCTTTCATAACATCAAACAAAATTCACGTGACATCATGTATCTCCTAATTTGCTTTCTTTTTCCTTGCAGATAATGGTTCATGTGGACCAATGGATTGAAGAGGGTTTGGTTCATTCAAAACAGGAGTAACAGATGATCACTCAGCCTTCTATTTTATTTCCTACTCTGGTAATGATCACCATTTTAACATCCCAATTCTTTCGCTGATGAATATTTCTATTCAAATTTGTTTTAAAAGAAGTGTCTATCTTGTTAGGTAATTATAATTAAATCTTAGATTTATGTAAGGATGTTTGAGATCTAGAATTTCTAGAATCCATACTTCAAGTGACGAATGTTAGATCTGAATCGAAGCCTCAGTCTAATTATGTCGCATTTTATTTCAAGGTAAGGAATTTTGATCTCGTATACGTTTTGCGTTTTAATTATTTTTTTACTATAAAATAATATTTTAAAATGATTAGAGCTTATGTAGCTCGTATGAAATGTTTTACTATTTATGAAAATAAAATACTACCGTATATTTTGAAAAAAAGTATTTTTATGGAAATAATATTTTAAAATAATTAGAGCTTATGTAGTTCGTACGAAATGTTTTATTATTTATGAAAATAAAATACTATAATATATTTTGAGAATTTTTTTATGGAATATGGTCTGTCAGATTTGTGAAAAATAAAAAAAGAGTTAAGAAAGCCGTAATGAAAAGGGTAAATGAGAGGTGGATTCCAAGGCCGCTTGTTAAATTTAGGTGTGAGGCCGTACTTAGAAAGTCTTTGTGTGGTGGAATCCAATAACAACGAGCTCGGCAAAATGTGTATCTACGGCGTACTCGATGCCATGGAGTATTATCTATTGTGTATACGTGTGAGATAACATGTGAGAAAGAAATAAATATCGCAAAAACAAATTTTATTTTCTTATGGTTATATTCAATAACATGAGTATTTTTATATATGAACTTATCTAATCATTTATTTTAATAGTATCATTTTTTTTTATATTGTATGCGAGCATACCTTACTGATTATTTTTGTACTCATCCTTTTCTTTTTATAAATTTTCCAGGTTCAATCAATTGGAAGACTTGGGTTGAGCGTCGTCAAAAATCGATAAATAAACATTAAAAGAATAAATGTAAAATTAATTAATATAAATACTTAATTTTATATTTAGAGTTATTTTCCGCTGCTTTAATATGATTTTAGCATCGTATATCCTTAATATACGTTAAGGATATACGACCGTTACATCTCGTGTCGAAAATGGAGCTCGAGTGTAACAAGATAACTTAGAGAAAAGTCCAAAACTTTTGAAATATAAAAATCTTATTTTTTTTTAGTATTTCGAAATTTATCAACTTTTAAAGTTCTAAAAAAGCTTAACTTTGACCTTCTAAGAATCCTAAGTTTGCAAAACATATTTAAATATTGCTTATTATAATAATTTATATATTATTTGAATATTATTTCAAATAGAAGGTCAAAGTTAAGCCTTTTTAGAACTTTAAAGGTTGATAAATTTTGAAATACTATAAAAAATAAGATTTTTATATTCCAAAAGTTTTAGCATATTATTTCTTTGTTATTTTAAAATGAGTTAGATATTTTTGTAAGTATAACATCGAAGTTAATTAAGTTCTTTAAAAGAAGTTAATATTAGGACTGAGCATTTTAAAAAAAAGGAAATCTGAAAATGAGACGGACTTAAGCATGCCCAGAACATGACGAAAGTTTGTATATACTGTTTTCTCCACATTTTAATATAATATTTTTTTTTCTATATAATCTTCTCATTCTCTATCAAAGCATCGAGGAATCTCATAGTAGAGAGGGAAGACTGAGCTAGAAATCATATCAGAGATACTTCACCAGCAAATCTGTGAGACATTTTTGATGTTTTCGTTGTTTTATTTATATATTGTTTATTAGCTCTCTGTTTACAAAAAAAATGAATTATATATATTTATAATTGTAAATACTGTTTATTATTTCTATATATTGTTTCTCCCCGTCGTTCCGACGAAAAATCTCTGTCGTGCAACATCAGATTCCTTAAAAAATAATAACCGTTAAAAATATAGCTGAATATTCCAAAAAATATAAGGATTTCTTGCAAACAATATAAAATGCTATATCATCCCATGTTTCTCCTGAAAAAGAATTTACAGCAAATTAGAAATAGTCAAGAAAAAACCAGTCATTTTCTATTCACACATACAAGTCATCAAAATTCTTCCACTTCCCCGTACAAGCTATTTATTGGATGTGTCTACTTAGGTGGTCTGGTGCGATATCAGCATCTGAGACCACCTTTTCTTAAAGAGGACATTTATATCAAATAAACACAAAATGCGTCAAATTTCTCATGTACCCCTGTAAAACTTCATAATTTCACATATACAGCCATAAAAAGCGAAATATCACAAATACTCTTATAAAATCACTCAAATATCATAAACACCTCTACAAAAAAATATGTCAGTCAAATAACATCTATATATTACATTATTATTTAATTTATTAAAAATATAAAATGACTATTATGTACTAATTTTTATTTTTATTATTTTTTTCTAGAGAATGTAAGTTTTTCTTTCAAACATATTCATCTGAACCTACCATATATAAAATAAATAAAAATAAAATAACTTAATATAAATCCTTATCATATTTATATAGAGGAAAAAATGAAAAAAATAATATTAATTTTAACACTAAATATATTATAGGAATATCTATGATACTTGAGTGATTTATAGGTGTATTAATAATATTTCACTTTTTATAAGAATATATATGAAATTATGATGTTTTACAGGGGTACACATGGAATTTGGTCTAAAATAAAACCAACCAAACCTAGGAAATTATAACGTGTCACCCACCCCAATTCAACACCAACTTGCTATCTAATTTAAGGAGGCGACATGTTTAGACGGATCCTTTTAGTATAAGAAGCACTCAACTGAACTTTCTTAGTTATTACACGTCGATACAAGGAGGTAGTGGTGTAAACATTTCGGAATCCGGATCTAAATAGAAAAATTTAGATCCATCAAGATCTGGATCCGTATTAATTTGGTCTTGGATCCGGATATTTGTCCAAAAGGGATAATCATTTTTTGGGGGGGTCTGGAATCTGCATCTAAATAGATTTTGGATTCATTCGGATCCGGATAATTGTAAAAAACGGATACTTATTTTTGACTCAAATTATCAAATAGATGTACTCATTTATTGACTAGAATTTTGTATTAATTGTTCCTTCAAAAAACAATTTTGTATTAATTGAAATATCTATGAAATTAGCAATTCAACATCTTTAATATCTATAAAATAAGTAATTTAATAATTTAAAAATGTAATAATACATTATATAAGGTAAATTTATAATCTTTTCGTATCTACTAATATATTTTTGACAATTTTTTATATTTTTATCTAATAATGATAGATTTTATGAAGTAAAAATAATTTTTATTCAGATTTGATTTTCTTTTTTATTTATATAATAATATTTAAAAGTTGTAAAAAAATTATTTATGTAATTATGTTAAATACTAACTATCTATTTTAGTTATCTGAATAAACTTCAGATTTATATCTGAACTCTATTTGTATTCGAGACCATGGGAATCCGTATCCAAAAAATAATATAAATACATATGTAGTACGACCACTATTCTAATCGTATCGGAACAGTTTACACCCTACAGCTACAAGGAGGCATATTACTTTTACTTCTAATATATAGCTTCTGTTTTGGGGGAATTTACTCAAGAGGAAAAGTTGATTCATTGTATTTTATACCACGTGTAAACAGGAAAAACGAAAAAAATGCTTCCATCACTAGGTGCCACAAGAGAAGTACATCATGCTGTGAATTTATAGAGGTTCATGTATAGTGAGTTATTTTTATGACAATAAACTCATCCGCCACATAATATAACTTTTGCCATTGGTCACAAAAATATATTCCAAACACACGTTGCTGGCTAAATGAGTTCAAATGCAAATTTGCAAATTAGTCCAAGCACCACTAATCATCTTCAAATTGTACCAAGTAAATATCAATTTTTAAACTTTTGAAAAATATTCAGTACGAATAATCAAAATTTTCACAAATTATAAATAAAGAATTTTAATAATTTTATTACTTTTTTATATTTTATATACTAATTCAAAATAACATATTTTATTTTTATTTCTTATTTTGAAATAAATAATAAGAAATATTCATTATTTTCAAATATATATTTCAAAATAATATTACTTTGAAATATTGTTTCATATTTTCAAATAAAATAATGTTTATTATTTATTAATCTAGAATAAATAATTATTTTTTGAAGTAAAAAATATTATTTTCAAATAAAATATATAGTGCTATAATGCAACACATAGTTATAATTATTGTTTTAAAATAGCATACAAAATCTAAATCCGTAATAAAAAAATTAAATGAACTTTGTCTAGAATATATTGAAGATTTGATTTTTTTTTTAGTGTGAATACCATGCAAATTTAATTATAAAATGAATACTTTTTTGGTACAATTTGAAGATACTTAGTGGTGCTTGGACCAATTTGTAACTATTTCATTTGAAGTTTATACACGGCCCAAACACTTTTCACCTTTTAGATTCCTACAAAAATTATTTAATAATTTGATTGAATTTTTTTACCCCTTATGTGTTAATTTTAATACAACATTTATTTGATTTTATTTTGGTCTAAAAGATCTCTCATTTAAATTTTCTTTATTTTTTCATATTTATTTTTCTTTCAAATTAAAATAATAACTAAAAAATTAAGACACAAATATATAATTTTTTAAATATAACAATTTGTGATAACATATTATTTTCTTATTATATACTAAAATATCATATAACTATATCAAAATAGAAAAAATATAGCCTCTCATTTTTTAATAAATTTATTCTCACTAAACTAATTTTAATGGGTAATTTTCCCATTTTCAGTTTGTTGTTGTAAATATAACCTACTACATTCATCAGCTTATCATATATTCATTTTTCCAGTTATCTTTATTCCGAATAAAATTTCATGAAATTACCATTGAAAAAATAAATATCTTTGTTCAACACTTAGTTTTAGCTCATTTTCATAAGATGTCAAAATGAAAACATGTTTTTTCCTTCTTAATTCTTAATTTGAAATTAGATCGAAATACTTATTTATAATTATTGTGAAGTGAATTTTCTTATGTTTAATTTTTAGTTCTTTGTTTGCTCATTGATGTTTTTTTATTATTAAGACTTGCATTCTTTTTTTTGCATTTAAGCATGTAGGCTTAAGTTTTTACATTTATTCTTTATTTAGATATAATTACTTTAATAATATATCCTCCATTATTGTGTTGGGATGCAATAATAGAGGAAAAACTTGCAACAATATATATATATATATATATATATATATATATATATATATATATATATATTTTTTTTTTTTTTTTTTTTTTTTTATGATGTAAAGTCATAGAAGCTATCACATATATTAACCTTATCTCTATATCCATCTCTAAGAAAATAAAAAAATAAAAAAACGCAAGAAAAAGTTGTGGACAAACAAAAAAAGATATGTCTCGCTTAGGATGCATAGTTATGAAAGATATATTGTCTATATTCATAATTTTATCTCTCTTAAGTAAAAGAAAATAAAGAACTGAAAATGAAATGTGATTTATATTTTTTTATATTGTAATATTACGGTGTATTCTATTTATTAAATTTTAAATGTACAAAAATATGTCTGAAGCAGAGCGAGATCTCTCTAGTTAAAGACAATGTTCATGTAAGAGCGCATATCTCCGTAGTTGTCGAGAACACATGTGGTCTCCTTTTATTTCTTTGCTGGTTTGAAATTTTTTAACAGAATAATGATGAATATTTGTATGCATATAAGCTTTTTTTTTATCCCTTTTAAAAGATATTTCACATAAATTGTAGAAAGGGTACTGATATTCTGCACCACATTTGGGGATGTTCCGTGCGAGACTACTGACGTGGTGTCAGCTAAAACGCGACGGCGGCACGACGCATGTCCG
The DNA here is from genome assembly GCA_027726005.1 of Juncus effusus. Taxonomy (NCBI): domain Eukaryota; kingdom Viridiplantae; phylum Streptophyta; class Magnoliopsida; order Poales; family Juncaceae; genus Juncus; species Juncus effusus. The sequence goes on from CM050901.1 coordinate 7,347,104, forward strand.
CCCAGCGCCTTCCCAGCTCAGCATGCAGCGACGGGTGCATGACGGGGTGAACATAGAACGCAGCAATACAAACCGTATATAGATAGTATAATATTATGATAAAACGGTATATATATATATATATATATATATATATATATATATATATATATATATATATATATAGGGAGATGCTAAAAAACATACGTATGTTCGAACATACGTTTTTTTAAAATACCCGTAAAGTGGTTATAAAAAGTAAAAATTCAAATTTCAACCGTATGGATGTAATATATATGTTATGAATATATTGTGGATTAATTTTCACAGGAATCAGAATAATATATCATTGCCATCATGTATCATCAAACTATTATTCCGATATATGTTTTGAATAGTGCTGCATATTTTTGATGATATATGATAACAATGATATAATATTCTGATTTTTGTGAAAATTAATCTCCAATATATTCATAACATATATATTACATCCGTACGGTTGAAATTTTTATTTTTATTTTTTTAATACGTATTTTGGGTGTGGCAAAAAAAGTATGTTGTGCATACGTATGTTTTTTAGCCACACCCTATATATATATATATATATATATATATATATATATATATATATATATATATATATATATATATATATATATATATATATATATATATATATATATATATATATATATATATATATATCAGACAAGAAAACAGTGTATATATAGTATAACATTATGATTAAACATTGTATATAAATTAGATGAAAATAATATATAGATATGATATAGTTCAGACAAACAGTATATGTGTATAGCAAATGTGTAATTCAGACAAATAGTATATATATCACTATATGTTGTGATAAAATAGTATATATAATTCAGATGAAAATAATATATAGATATGATATAACTTTATAAAACAATATATATATATAGCGATATGTAATTCAAACAAAAAACAGTATATATAACAATACAAGATGTAATATATATTTTTTATAACAGTATATAAATATGATATATTTCAGACAAAACAATATATATATATATATATATATATAATAAATTCTTAAGTCGATAAAACAGTATATAGCAGATCCTGTCGCGCTGGAGAAAAAATGTACGACAGGGAGAAGATTGGGGACTCCGACTGCTGAGAAACACATCGCGTTCAGGTCGTCTCCAATCTTAAAGTGACCATGTCATCCTCAACAGTGACGTGATTTCTATTTTTCCTCGTAGAAAATATATCCTTCCTTCTTTTTATACATCAATAGTTGATTGAAATCAATGTTGACTGTTTATGGTGGGGATTATACAAAATTTATTGGGAAAGTCAATTACATAGAAATACATTTATTTGGTATATTTTTTTTACTCAAACACAACGGGTCCATATAAAGCTCCGATTGAAATGTTGCGTCCATTATAAATTACTGGAGAGGATCTCAACCATTAAACTTTACAAAACAAAGACCAAAAAACAACCCCCAAGCGACTAAACTCCAAAATTAAATCTCAAGCCACCATCAAGCTCAAATATCAAATCCCAAAACATCTCTCATTCCCTGTCAACATATATTCTCCAAAACCAATAATCAAAACCTAAAAAATCCAACTCTGAAACCAAGCTTTGATCTTCCTCCATGGAGGTGAAGCTCCGAACGGCACGATCCCTCGTACGGCGCCTTTCTTCTTCCTCTGACGAGCCATCCCTGGCAGCCACCATGGCTGAAACTCGTCAGTTGACAAAGCACGATCCTGAAATCCGCCTCCCTTTGATTGAATCCGGCGTCGTTCCTTTACTTTCAGCTCATCTCAATCCCGATTCATCTGTCAGCTCTCCCTCTATTCAAGAGGATTCAGCAGCCTGCCTCCTGAATTTGTCTATTGCCTCTCGTGAGTCTCTCATGTCTACCCCTGGAATTCTCGACTCTCTTAACAAAGCACTTCAACTTCCTGACATGGCCGCTCAACATGCGGCTGCTTGTTTATACAGTTTATTATGCGTCGAGTCGTATCGACCCATCATAGGTTCAAAAACGTCGATTCTTGTTTCTCTTATATCTCTTCTTCGATCTTCCACATCTACTCGGACGACTAAAGATGTTCTGAAAGCTTTGTTCGGTCTAGCTCTTTACCCTCTCAACCGACCAGCTTTAATAGAACTTGGAATTGTGCCGGCACTATTTTCATTGATAATAAAGGATGGACGCAGCGGAATGGTGGAGGACGTGACGGCCGTGATCGGACAGGTGGCAGGATGTGGTGAGAGTGTGCAGGCTTTCCGTAAAGTCGCTGGAGTCAGGGTTTTGGTCGACTTGGTTGACCAGACAACTGGTGCAAGTCAAAGATCAAGAGAGAACGCTATTTCTGCGCTACTCAATTTAGTCCTAGCAGGTGGTGAGAAGGCGGCAGGGGATTTGAGAGAGATAGACGGAGGAGAAGGCATCATAAGAGACACGGCAAAGAACGGTGAGGTGAGTAGCAGAGGGAAGGCGAAGGCCGAAGCACTTGTTAAGGCGTTGGAGAGTTTAAGAGGGATGAAAAGACATGATTATTGGAGGGGCTCAAGTTTTGATGAAGGTGATGATTATGAAGAAAGTTTGCCTTCTCCACCTGCTTCAGCTTCGTCTCTTTCACGAGGTTCGACTAACCATGATTGGAGATAGGAAGGTCTGAACTAGATAGACTGAATCAAATTGAGGAATTAATGTTATTCTTTTATTTGGTTTTAGTATTGTAGTGAATTGTTATTCAAAAATCCATAGTTATGCAATAGGTTGCCAGATTAAATCCAAGTCTTTTGGTTTTGTTGGTTTTAGTTGTACATTATATTAGTTGGTGAGAAATATTCAGAGTTTGATAGCTTCTTTTTTCAAATGGGTGTATAAAAACTAATGTATTACTATTAGTTTGGTTGGAGAAGAATTAAGACCATTTTTTATAATTTTAAGGGCATTTAATATTGGACGGGCAAGCATCAATGCATAGGTAAGCTTTATTGATTCTTATGGTTTGTTCGAACTTTATAATCTGTTATCGGCAAGCATCAATGCATAGGTAAGTACGTAAAAATTACTATTATATCTTGAACAAATAATGTAAAAATTGCTAAATTAGCTCATGTTTGATTTGGTGCATTTGAGTGGATTGTATTTGAACTATTATACCATCTTTGTTTGATTTTGTGATATCTTGAATTTGAGGACTCAAATCCAAAGATTTTGAATACACTTAAAAATTTGCTATTACAAAATATGCCAACTCATTAGAAAGTAAAAAAAAAAAAAATGCCAACTCATTAATTAATATAAAATAAAATTAATGTATATTTTTGATAAATGTAACTTAATCGGGTCATAATTACACATAAAAATTAAATTAATCAGTAAACTGAACATAAAATTTATGATTTTTAATAAAAGCCAAACAACAATATTGAAAACCGTAATTTTAAAGTACACCAAATCAAACACTCAACATGAATTACTAAACAGATGTTTTTTTGGAATACATGTGTTTTGATGATCCATGTATATTGAAAATTAAAATAAAAAGGAAAATCCGAAATCACGACGGGGTTGGTAGCGACCCCGTAGTGACCATATATTATTTCTCCCGCGTTTACATATACTGTATATATTGTTTTTAGTTTTTACATATATGTTGTTTTCATTTTTCACTTATATACTGTTTGTTTTCAGTTTATATACAGTCTATATATTATCGTTATATCACGACGGAAAACGTCGTGATATATCAGGTCCCAAATGAAAAAATGTACATTGAAAACATCAAATCAAACATGCCATATATGTATAAAGTCTATAAATCACACAATGATATATTATTAGGGACAAATTTATCTAGTGACGGATCTTGACCAAAATCAATGGAAGCCATAATGAATCACATAAAAAAACTAGAAAATAATGAAGTAAATATAACTCTAATTTTATCATAAAGTACAATAATATAATCATATATATACTACTATTTCGAAATCTAGAGTCACATTGCCCCCAAATCCCTAATAAGACCCACCACTGAATGCATTGTGGGTTCCTATATTTTAATTAATTAGATTGTATTATAGTCTTTATACTATTTTTTTGATGTGTAGCCGAAACGGCTACAAAGATTTTCATTTAAGAAAAGACTTGCTACATACTGGTATTACATTTTTAGGTGCCTTGCACCTATTCAAATTTCCTTTTTTCTAGACTAAGATCTCCAATCCTAGCCTATCCTCTAGTCACTAAAATAATTATCTTCGCCTCTTTGATGCCAAAATCCATTGTTTTGCCGTCTCCTTTGCTGAGTCAAGTACTCTGGCGTGTTTCGAGTTGATATTTTGAAAGACCTTGTTGTTTTGCGCTTTCCAGAGTTCCTAGCATGTTGCCGTCCAAACAGCTCGTCATTCCCATTTCTTGGTCTTGTTGAGCTTCCGCTTTATCCATAAAAGGATGCTAGTCGGAGAATCCCATTCTGGTGTGTTTGTTTGGCCGAACTTTTGACATATTTTAGCCCATGTCTCCTTTGCTATTGGACATTTTATGAATAGATGATTTCGGTTTTCTTGGACGTTGTTATTACAAGTTAGACAAAAGTCTGCTTGTAGCTGTCCTCTTTTTTTGAGTCTGTCTTTTGTTGTTAGTTTGTTTTGCTGCATTTGCCATAAGAAAAAATTAATTCTTTGTGGCACTTTGAGTTCCCATATGGCCTTGCGCATGACCGGCCCTGGCTATATGCCGAGTTGACAACCGTCAAAGGACTCAAATAGCCAGGGCGTCAATCTCAATAAACTCTATATATCCATTGAATTGATAAAATGCTATAAAATTCAACAAATAGATGTCTAAACTACCAAGTGCATCGCTGTAGAGGATAGGAAGGAAATATGAGTGTTGGAAATTAATCAATTTAGAGGAAAGAAATGAATTTGATTGAAATTGATTGGGTATCTTCTTTTTTAACATCTAATTATGTATTTCCTTCTTCCTTATTGGAGTTAACAAATTTCTTAGCTTTTAACTATAAGCATCAATAAGATTAAAGGAATAAATTAGATCCTAATTATGATAGTTCTCATGCTCACAGTAAATAGCAAATATCAATAAAAAAAAATTATCTTCCTTCTTAATTTTTTAAATTTGTTCTAAATTGAAAGTTTTTTTCTTTTTTATGTCTCTAATTAAATTAACTTGCTATTTTTTTAAAATAATATTTGTCATGATAATAGTGTGGCGAATATAACTAATTAATTAATTCGACTTTCTCGTCACTTACTATATAACTAATTATTAGGTTCATTACGAAATGCTTTCAATTAAGAGGATATAATTTAAAATTTTAAAACTACTTAATAATTATCATCAATGGCCTCCCAAACTACAGGACCAGC